>CM065697.1:35479536-35487036 GCA_017654935.2 Phymorhynchus buccinoides
AAAAAAAAAAATTGGGTGGCGCGCCTCTGGCTGCGACGCGCTCTCCAGGTGGGAGCAACCCGAATTTCACAGAGACGCCTCTGTGACTATAAAGTACCTAATACCTAATACTAATACCTAATACTAAAACGCGAACGTCAAAGAAAAATTATTTTGTGTGTGTTTTGCAAGGCTTATTCATAATATAATTACGCGCATTGCTTTATGCAAAGCACACAACAACAACAAAAGTCACAGAAATAAACGCACTACTGAGCTTTGTTTGAAGATAGACTAAAACGCGAACGTCAAAACAACATTATTTTGTGTATGTATTGCAAGGCTTATTCATAATATAATTACGCGCATTGCTTTATGCAAAGCACACAACAACAACAAAAGTCACAGAAATAAACGCACTACTGAGCTTTGTTTGAAGATAGACTAAAACGCGAACGTCAAAACAACATTATTTTGTGTATGTATTGCAAGGCTTATTCATAATATAATTACGCGCATTGCTTTATGCAAAGCACACAACAACAACAAAAGTCACAGAAATAAACGCACTACTGAGCTTTGTTTGAAGATAGACTAAAACGCGAACGTCAAAACAACATTATTTTGTGTATGTATTGCAAGGCTTATTCATAATATAATTACGCGCATTGCTTTATGCAAAGCACACAACAACAACAAAAGTCACAGAAATAAACGCACTACTGAGCTTTGTTTGAAGATAGACTAAAACGCGAACGTCAAAACAACATTATTTTGTGTATGTATTGCAAGGCTTATTCATAATATAATTACGCGCATTGCTTTATGCAAAGCACACAACAACAACAAAAGTCACAGAAATAAACGCACTACTGAGCTTTGTTTGAAGATAGACTAAAACGCGAACGTCAAAACAACATTATTTTGTGTATGTATTGCAAGGCTTATTCATAATATAATTACGCGCATTGCTTTATGCAAAGCACACAACAACAACAAAAGTCACAGAAATAAACGCACTACTGAGCTTTGTTTGAAGATAGACTAAAACGCGAACGTCAAAACAACATTATTTTGTGTATGTATTGCAAGGCTTATTCATAATATAATTACGCGCATTGCTTTATGCAAAGCACACAACAACAACAAAAGTCACAGAAATAAACGCACTACTGAGCTTTGTTTGAAGATAGACTAAAACGCGAACGTCAAAACAACATTATTTTGTGTATGTATTGCAAGGCTTATTCATAATATAATTACGCGCATTGCTTTATGCAAAGCACACAACAACAACAAAAGTCACAGAAATAAACGCACTACTGAGCTTTGTTTGAAGATAGACTAAAACGCGAACGTCAAAACAACATTATTTTGTGTATGTATTGCAAGGCTTATTCATAATATAATTACGCGCATTGCTTTATGCAAAGCACACAACAACAACAAAAGTCACAGAAATAAACGCACTACTGAGCTTTGTTTGAAGATAGACTAAAACGCGAACGTCAAAACAACATTATTTTGTGTATGTATTGCAAGGCTTATTCATAATATAATTACGCGCATTGCTTTATGCAAAGCACACAACAACAACAAAGTCACAGAAATAAACGCACTACTGAGCTTTGTTTGAAGATAGACTAAAACGCGAACGTCAAAACAACATTATTTTGTGTATGTATTGCAAGGCTTATTCATAATATAATTACGCGCATTGCTTTATGCAAAGCACACAACAACAACAAAAGTCACAGAAATAAACGCACTACTGAGCTTTGTTTGAAGATAGACTAAAACGCGAACGTCAAAACAACATTATTTTGTGTATGTATTGCAAGGCTTATTCATAATATAATTACGCGCATTGCTTTATGCAAAGCACACAACAACAACAAAAGTCACAGAAATAAACGCACTACTGAGCTTTGTTTGAAGATAGACTAAAACGCGAACGTCAAAACAACATTATTTTGTGTATGTATTGCAAGGCTTATTCATAATATAATTACGCGCATTGCTTTATGCAAAGCACACAACAACAACAAAAGTCACAGAAATAAACGCACTACTGAGCTTTGTTTGAAGATAGACTAAAACGCGAACGTCAAAACAACATTATTTTGTGTATGTATTGCAAGGCTTAGTCATAATATAATTACGCGCATTGCTTTATGCAAAGCACACAACAACAACAAAAGTCACAGAAATAAACGCACTACTGAGCTTTGTTTGAAGATAGACTAAAACGCGAACGTCAAAACAACATTATTTTGTGTATGTATTGCAAGGCTTATTCATAATATAATTACGCGCATTGCTTTATGCAAAGCACACAACAACAACAAAAGTCACAGAAATAAACGCACTACTGAGCTTTGTTTGAAGATAGACTAAAACGCGAACGTCAAAACAACATTATTTTGTGTATGTATTGCAAGGCTTATTCATAATATAATTACGCGCATTGCTTTATGCAAAGCACACAACAACAACAAAAGTCACAGAAATAAACGCACTACTGAGCTTTGTTTGAAGATAGACTAAAACGCGAACGTCAAAACAACATTATTTTGTGTATGTATTGCAAGGCTTATTCATAATATAATTACGCGCATTGCTTTATGCAAAGCACACAACAACAACAAAAGTCACAGAAATAAACGCACTACTGAGCTTTGTTTGAAGATAGACTAAAACGCGAACGTCAAAACAACATTATTTTGTGTATGTATTGCAAGGCTTATTCATAATATAATTACGCGCATTGCTTTATGCAAAGCACACAACAACAACAAAAGTCACAGAAATAAACGCACTACTGAGCTTTGTTTGAAGATAGACTAAAACGCGAACGTCAAAACAACATTATTTTGTGTATGTATTGCAAGGCTTATTCATAATATAATTACGCGCATTGCTTTATGCAAAGCACACAACAACAACAAAAGTCACAGAAATAAACGCACTACTGAGCTTTGTTTGAAGATAGACTAAAACGCGAACGTCAAAACAACATTATTTTGTGTATGTATTGCAAGGCTTATTCATAATATAATTACGCGCATTGCTTTATGCAAAGCACACAACAACAACAAAAGTCACAGAAATAAACGCACTACTGAGCTTTGTTTGAAGATAGACTAAAACGCGAACGTCAAAACAACATTATTTTGTGTATGTATTGCAAGGCTTATTCATAATATAATTACGCGCATTGCTTTATGCAAAGCACACAACAACAACAAAAGTCACAGAAATAAACGCACTACTGAGCTTTGTTTGAAGATAGACTAAAACGCGAACGTCAAAACAACATTATTTTGTGTATGTATTGCAAGGCTTAGTCATAATATAATTACGCGCATTGCTTTATGCAAAGCACACAACAACAACAAAAGTCACAGAAATAAACGCACTACTGAGCTTTGTTTGAAGATAGACTAAAACGCGAACGTCAAAACAACATTATTTTGTGTATGTATTGCAAGGCTTAGTCATAATATAATTACGCGCATTGCTTTATGCAAAGCACACAACAACAACAAAAGTCACAGAAATAAACGCACTACTGAGCTTTGTTTGAAGATAGACTAAAACGCGAACGTCAAAACAACATTATTTTGTGTATGTATTGCAAGGCTTAGTCATAATGATGTGCATTTCTTTATGCTCAAACAAAAAACGAAAGTCACAGAAATAAACGTACTACTGGACCTTGTTTCACGATACACTAAAACACAAACGTCGAAACAAAATTATTTTGTGTATGTTTTGCAAGGCGTATTCATATTTTAATTATGCCGCATTGCTTTATGCAAAGCAAAAACAAACAAACAAACAAACAAACAAAGTCACAGAAATAAACGTACTACTGGACCTTGTTTCACGATACACTAAAACACAAACGTCGAAACAAAATTATTTTGTGTATGTTTTGCAAGGCGTATTCATATTTTAATTATGCCGCATTGCTTTATGCAAAGCAAAAACAAACAAACAAAAACAAACAAAGTCACAGAAATAAACGTACTACTGGACCTTGTTTCACGATACACTAAAACACAAACGTCGAAACAAAATTATTTTGTGTATGTTTTGCAAGGCGTATTCATATTTTAATTATGCCGCATTGCTTTATGCAAAGCAAAAACAAACAAACAAACAAAGTCACAGAAATAAATGCACTACTGTGCTTTGTTTTAAGATAGAATGAAACACAAAACGTCAAAACAAAATCATTTTGTGTGGGGTGTTTTTTTTAATGTATATATAAATCATCCAAAAAGGAGAGAAAAAATGCATTACGCTCATTGATTTTCAAATTTCGGGGCTTATAATCATGAGTGCGTCTTAGACAGTCAACATGTTTTCAATCGTTTAGCCTAGTTTACATACTACTACCCGTGTTGACTGTCTTAAGAGGCACTCATGATTACACGCCCAGTTTCTGGTGTTACGTACTTGAATTAAAGATCCCTAACGTTTGAACCGTGCTAAGTTTCATTTTGCGAGCTTATGGAGATGTGGTCTTTCGCTGTTGTTGAAGAAAAGCATACAAGTCAACGTGTGTGTGTGTGTGTGTGTGTGCGTGCGTGTGCGTGTGCGTGTGCGTGCGTGCGTGCGTGCGTGCGCGTGTGCGTGTGCGCGCGCGCGCGCGCGTGTGTGTGTGTGCGTGTGCGTGTGTGTGTGCGTGCGTGTGCGTGTGCGTGTACGTGTGTGCGTGTGTGCGTGTGCGTGTGTGCGTGCGTGCGGGCGTGTGCGCGCGCGCGTTAGCCCACATGCGCCCGCAATAATAACATAATGAAATGTAATTCTTCTTTGAATCAAAGATGGATTAAGATTAAGATTAAAAATTATAGCCCCGTCGACAACTAAGGCCATGTCAGGGCTGTCGCCACGTTAAATATTACCACGTACTAATCAAAAACGGATGAACCGTAATTATAATCTAAGCTACTCTGAATAAAAGTTAGATTACAATGTGTTTCTTCCGCACATATCCATTACTACTCGTATAATCATTTGTATATCGGAAGAAGAAGACAAATGTTTCGTGACAATGGCTTGTACCCACGTGTCGTCATATCCGGCCACAAGGAGCGTGCCATAGTATGGGAGACCGCCATCTTAGTCAGTAACTTTGTTTGAAAAATGCCAGATCGATGCTGTTTACACACAAATCTGACTAAGATGGCGACACTTCCGTTGGAAGGGTCGAGATGCGCACGCAGGTGGGGGGGGGGGGGGGGGGGGGGGGGGGGGGGGGGGGGGGAGGGGGAGGGGAGCCTATGGGTGTCTTTCAACGCCATACGAATGTAAATGTATGCGTTGTTACTAAGCTTAATAATATATGGGATAGTTCGGCTTCTCTTTTTGTTTGTGGCTCAAGCCACAAACCTATAACTCACTTTGTCGGTCGGTCGGTCGGTCGGTCGGTCGGTCGGTCGGTCGGTCGGTCGGTCGGTCGGTCGGTCGGTCTGTCTGTCTGTCTGTCGGTCCAAAATTGTCGCACATTTTGACAAAATTGTCGTACTTCAAATCGAGGCTACACTTCTGGCCGCTCTTTAAAATGATGTATTTTAAAAGCGTACAAAATAATAAACATACGTAATACAGACACTACAACAGACACGACGAGTATGCGGTGCTTCTTTCGATGAGTATAAGTAGGATACATAGTTTTAAATGTTTTCCAAAAGATATAAAAAGTTACGAAATGGTGCAGAGATAACATGCTGGTTTACGGATTAAAATTATTGAAAAGCCAGGGGAGATGACTCATAAAAATAGACCGCGTGCCACAAACTATTGCGATTTCGCGCTTGTTTTCTATTATTTTTCTTCTTTCTCTTCTTTTCATCACGTCCGCGAACGCGCGCATGTCTGTGTCTTTGCGTCTACCAGTTTGCGAGTGCGCAGAATCATTGTGTGCGTGCGCGTGCGCGCGTGCGTGCGTGCGCGTGCGTGCGTGCGTGCGTGCGTGTGTGTGTGTGTGTGTGTGTGTGTGTGTGTGTTTATGTACAGTCTCTTCATCTGTCTCCGTCTTTTTATTTGTTTATTTATTCATTTTTTTATTTAGTTTATTTTTTTAATTTATTTGTTTGTTTTATTTTTTATTTTTTTATTTATCTGGTGGGGTTTTTTTTAAATTATATTTATTTATCTTTTTATCCGCTTGTTCGGTTTTGTTGTGTTTTTTCGTTCGTTGTACACATTTTTTTAAAATACTTAATAAATCCTTGTTTCCTATAAATATGTATCCTTCTTTTATGTCCTTTCTTAATCCGTGTTTCTGTATTACTATTTTTTTGGTCGAATATATTTTCTTCGATTTCACTTACAATATAAATTATCTATTTCTTTCTGCCCGATTTATTTTATTTTGAATGTTCATTTTGGTTTGTTTTTGTTTTCGAATGAAAGCACTCAAATTTTCTTTTTATATACTTAAAATGTCTTGTTTCTATAAATATGTATCCTTATTTTTGGTTATATTTGTTAGTCTGTGCTTTTGTATATATATTTTTGTCGAAGATATTTTCTTCCATTTGATTTACAATATACATTATCTCTTTATTTATGTCCGATTTCTTTTATTTAGATTTTTTTAATTTTAAAACGAACGTACTCTAATTTTCTTATTATTAGGTCGATCACAAAATGTTGTTCTGAATAAAAAAAAATCATTAAAATCGGAAATGTCCTGGTATTGCAGTACCTCCAGGATCGTCCCACTGTCTTTGAATTTAAACATTTTTTCCCACGTGTGCCTGTTCCAGGCCGGATGACGTTAAACGGATTTTCTCTTGATAAAATGCATTTATTGCCATTGGGTCGCGTCTTTCAAACTCCAGACTTGAAACACATTGTAACATATTCTGTTTTTCTCTATTTTTATATTATCTCAATCTGTTTACCACAAGCTTGCACCATTACGAATAAGAACATAATTATTAGCAAATTATAGGTCCGTTTTATATGAAAAGAAAAACAAAACTAAGTAAAAAGGTTAATTTTTTTTCTTTTATATTTTCTCAATCTGTTTACCACAAGCTTGCAACATTACGAATAAGCACATAATCGGCAAATTTAGGTCCGGTTTATATGAACAGAAAAAACAAAACTAAGTAAAAAGGTTAATAAAATACATAAACGAATAAACAAGCATATAATATTAAATCAAAGAAATGAATCAATATAAGATAAAAAAAATACTGAATTGATAACAAATAAATAAATGTATGAATGAGTGAAAGAATAAATAAATAAATGAATAAATGAATGAATGAATGAATTAATGGATGGATGGATGAATGAATGAATGAATGAATGAATGAATGAATGAATGAATAAATAAATAAATAAAGAGTAATTTTGTATATCAGTTGTTATTTTTTTGTTTGATGCTCATTTCGGTTATTTAGTTTGTTTTCCTTGTTTCTTTGTTTAGATACTTAAGCCCCTCTCAGATTGTAAGTAAATAAATAAATAAATAAGTAAATAAATAAATAAATAAAT
>CM065697.1:35492036-35497036 GCA_017654935.2 Phymorhynchus buccinoides
AAGGTTTACGTTTAGTTTTGCGTTCTGTTTCTCCGCCCATAATAATTCCGTTCGCCTTCGCTGAATGCCATTGTGCGAGATTCTTCTGAAGTCTCAACATAGTAGTCCGGTTTCAGATTTTTGTTTTTCTCTCTTTTTAGTCCCGGAGCCAAAGGTTCGGGGAGCTATTGTCTTTGTCTGATCCGTCCGGCGTGCCTCCGTGCATCCGTGCCTCCGTCCGTCCGTCCGTCCGTTTTTTTCTAAAAGACTATTCAGTCTATCATCATCAAATTTGGTATACTAGTTTGCCAAGATGCAAGCTATCCACTGATGTATTTAGTTTTACATTAAGGTCAAGGTCGCGCCAGATACGGGGTTCAAACCCCGAAACACATAATCGCTAATATCTCGCGAAGTTTTGCATGTATTTTAATGCAGGTTTTTTTCACATTTCTTGATGAATGGTCTATATAACACAGTTGTCATGAATTTTTCTGTGCGCGCGTGTGCGCATGATCGCGCGGGCTCAAATCACGGGTCCGAACCCCAAGGCTATATATAAAAAAAACCACTATTCACTTACGTGCTGTTTTGATGCGTTTTTATGTAGTTACGTGCTGTTTTGATGCGTTTTTAGGTATGTGTACAGCTGACACATTCCGATTTCGGAGTAGCTCGGCGATGCTGCGAGGGGACTTTGCAGCCGCTCGGCGTTGCACTTTTTTTTTTAACCCGGAACATTTGTAGACGCTATTTCATGTTTCGATGTTGTTTTTTGTTGGTGCTAAAAATATTTAACCATAAAACTGAAAAATAAAGAGGGTGCTGCTAAATAGGGACATACAAAAAAGCGGAGGAGTGAGGTATTCTTCTTCTTCTTCTTCTTCTTCTTCTTCTTCTTCTTCTTCTTCTTCTTCTTCTTCTTCTTCTTTTTTTTCTTTTCTTCTACTTCTACTTCTTCTTCTTCTTCTTCTTCTTCTTCTTCTTCTTCTTCTTCTTCTGCCTTCCAAGGCCATATTGCCATAATGGGTAAGGTACGTATGTGTCCATCTGACAAATGTGACAACATTAAACCACTGTTATAGTATCCATGATTTCTCCGATTTTGATTCAAATTTCAAAATGTTTCTGTTTATTAGGCATAATTTATATATAATTTGCTGACCATTGTGTTTGTATGCACGTAACATTCAAAAATTGAAATATTCTAACATTTATTTTACACAAAATCGGAAGCACAGAAATGTAAAAAATAGACAAACAAAAAATAAATGAAATAAAACTTTCTTGGCATATCCAAAAATAGGAAAAAAAAGTTCATAACATAGATAGCGTACACGGTACCACAAGTAGATAATAAAAGAAGAAAATCGAAGATTTAAAAAAAGGAACACGAAAATAATATGTTTTAAAAGTAAGCTGTGTATAAAAATAACGAATACTATATTAAATTAAAAAGATACGCAATATATAGTGAATGAAAATCCGTTTAACGTCTTCCGTTCTGAAACAGACACATATGGGACACTAGTAGATATAAAGATGGTGGGAACGATCCTGGAGGCAATGCCCGGAGGCAGTGCAACTCCAGGAAAGTCTCGAATTTTTAACAATACAGATGCATAATACGCAATATATAGCATGTCAGAACTATGAAACGTAGAAGCCAAAGTACAGAATTTTCAGCACAACAGCCATTGCAATTATTATTATAATTATTATTATTATTGGTTATTATTATTATTATTATTATTTATTTTTATTTTATTATTATTACTATTATTATTATTATTATTATTATTATTATTATTATTATTATTATTATTATTATTATTATTATTATTATTATTTTATTTTTTATTTTTTTTATTATTATTATTATTATTATTATTATTATTATTATTATTATTATTATTATTGCTCTCGTTGTTATTGTTGTTGTCTTGGTGAATAATTAGTTCTGTTAATGTTGATCTTATTCCCTTTATTGCTGTTTTCAGAATATATTACTATGCAGTGTGAATGTGTTTCAGTTTCAGAAAATTGGTAAAATGAAGAAAAAAAAATTCAATAATAAAATTAGATTTTTCAGTCTTGGAAAATCAGGGGGAGAAATAGCATAAAAACAAAACAAATTAAAGAAATACCAAATAAAACAATAGGAAAGTGACAGACATACAAAACTTTAAAATAATACGATATAATTTTTTTTCTTCACCACAGAAAATTAAACTATAAAAGTGAGAGGTTCTTTTTCAAGGAAATAATACAACGGAGGGGGTGGGGGGGGGGGGGGGTGGGGGGGGTCACATTTTGTAAAGCTAAGATACTGAATTTAAAAAAAAAAACATTTGTAAAAAGTGCGAATAAAATGAAGAAAAGCGCAAGCAGCAAACAAGAAAACTAAAAAAATAATACAACGGAGGGGAGGGGTGGGGTGGGGGGTAATATGTTGTAAAACTAAGATACTGAATAAAAAATATAATTTAAAAATAAAAAGTGCGAATAAAATGAAGAAAAGCGTAAGCCGCAAAGTAAATCATAATCATTAACCGAACAACAACTATCCAAAAAAAAAGATATTATTCCTTCTCATAGCTTTCCAAATTATCACTTTTAATTACCCTTACATATCGGAAAGATAAATAAAAACTAAAAACAAAACAAACAAATACACAACAAAACTACAAGAACGAAAACAAATGTTTGGTGTTATTTTGTCTGAGCGCCAATAACAATAGCTTCTTTCCGAATAATGTTAGTAGATTAAACAGATATTTCATCAGTCGAAAAACAAAAGAGCAAGCAAACAATGATTATAACAACATCAAAAAAAATACAAGGAAAAAAAGCAACAACAACTAAAAACAACTAAAAGAGAAAATAAAACCCAGAGTTACGCCCCTAAGCCTATCCCTAACTCTTCGCACATGCGCAGACATGTCGAGAACAAATCCATTTTGAGAACACCACACCGGGCCATTGCCTAGATCCTCACAGGGCAGTTATTTATTTACTTATTTATTAATGTAGTAGTTGTAGTAGTATTGAAGTTTTGAAAGCAATATTGTCTGTATGATCGAAACGTGTATGAATTGTGCGTGCTTCTCCAATGCTTTACTGGCTGATTCGCATTTCATGTTGTGCTAGGGATCATTTATTGTTTTGTTTCCCCTTGGTCTCTCCCAAATTTACAAATTTGTAAATTTATTGATTTATATTTATTATTATTATTATTATTATTATTATTATTATTATTATTATTGATATTTATTATTATTATTATTATTATTATTATTATTATTATTATTATTACTTCTATTTTGTTCACACTTAAACTCTTCTTTTGTATTCACAGTTGTTTATATTACTTGGTTTAAACGCAGTCTACATCTGTTCAATCAATTGTGCAATTATGACGTTAATTTAAGGAGCACGGTATAAGCTTCGAGCTTGTTGTTGCTCTAATTGTCTTTCTGTTTGATCGTTTCCAAATGAACAAAGATTTGTTTAAACCACAGGGCACTAGGCTACTGAGGAAGACAATCTAATGTTTAATTTCTTTGGTTTCATTTACTTTTTGTCAAACGAAACAAAACAAAACAAAACAAACAAAATGGAAAAGGAAAGAAAAGCAACAATCGATGGCTTGGAGTCAAAACGGACTATCTTTAGATAGTCCATTGACGTATTATTGGACTTATTGCAAAAACTAATAACTTGTATCAAACAATGACTGCAGAAATATAAAAAGGGGGTTATGCTTTTCACATTTCTTCAGTCTCTGTTTTATACAAGTTATTAGTTTTCGTAATAAGTTCAATAGTATGTCAATGGACTATCTAAAGATAGTCCGTTTTGACTCCAAGCCATCGAAATGTCATATTTGTAGGCTCAAGAGCTAAACTTACTGCACATGGAGGAACATTAATTATTTAAAAGAGTCCCATACCCCCCTAAGTTTGTTTATATCTCGTTGGGGCAGTGGGTGAATGCCTCGTGCCTCCATACGGGGAGCTGGACGAACCCGTCCCACACCCCCACACCCCCTCCACGAGTCTCTCCCCGTGGGGATGATACTGGGGGTGGGGGGGGGGGGGGTGTCTTTCGTAACAAATAGTTCCCTCACCTTCTGGAAGTTCTGTGTTTGTAACTTCCTCTAATCTGCCACTCTCTTTGACTCTGCCTTTTCCCTTTGCTTTCTATCATCTACTATCTTTCTGACTTTTTGGCCCATTCTCCTGCCTTTCTTTTCCCCCCCAAAAAAAAACAATCTTCCGAATAATTGTTCTCCTTTTGATCTCCCCCGAAATCAGAATGTGTCGACTATAACCGGACACATACGTGCCGTACCCATTATGGCCATATGGCCTGGGAACGCAGAAGAAGAAGAAGAAGAAGAAGAAGTTTATTTCTCGTAAATTATGTGCTTGCTTCAGGCCGAGGGGACGTTGAACTTCAATTCTGTTCAGTTCGTTTTCGACTCTTCTCATACCTCAAGCACCCACCCCCCCTACCAACCCTCCCCCACTCCCTCCCACCACCCACCCACGTGTGCAGGTGATGGTGAGTTTCAGGTCCAATCAGACGTTGACACTTATGGACAACGCACGTTCTTGGCACCCCCACCTGCTCCTTTTGTTTTCTTGTTGACCAAGTGAAAACAATGATTCCGGTCCGGAACAGACACACGTGGGACACCAGTAGATACAAAGACGGTGGGAACGATCCTGGAGGCGATGCCCGGAGGCAGCGCAACACCAGCAAAGTCCCGAACGTCCAACAATACAGATGTTGACAACCCAGCTTTGTTGACCAAGTGAAAATATGATTAACGTCCTCCGGTCCGGAACAGACACACGTGGGACACCAGTAGATACAAAGACGGTGGGAACGATCCTGGAGGCGATGCCCGGAGGCAGCGCAACACCAGCAAAGTCCCGAACGTCCAACAATACAGATGTTGATAACCCGGCTTGTTGACCAATAGCAGTGCGGTATAATATACCTTTCAATCCAAC
>CM065697.1:35499536-35522036 GCA_017654935.2 Phymorhynchus buccinoides
GTGTGTGTACGTGTGAGGAAGAAAGAGAACGTTGCGTGCAATCATCGTGTTTATTTTACTTTCTAATGATTCATTATTTGTTCGCCTTTAATGTTCTTGTTATTAATGTAAGGCACACAGAGCTCATGTGAGAAAGAGCGCTATATGCATTCACATTATTATTATATAGAATATTCTTCGTTCCATTTAATAATCTCCTGTCATCCTTTTCATCTTCCGTTCCATTCTTCGCCTTAATCTGCGGTTCCTATCAACATGCCAAATCTCTCCGTCTTATGCGTCGAAACCAAGAGAGAAAAATAGAGTTTTTACGCCTTCTGGGTCAAAAGACCATTTGGGGCATTTGAAATTATAAAGACCTGAAAAAGAATGGATTTTTAAATGATAAGATATGTTTTTAAAGTTATAATTTTTGTAATTTTTAGGTAAGTTATTTTATAAAGATTTTTAGAAGTTTTAATTGCGCACTAGTCTAAGAGTTTTTGTTGGTTATTTTTGTTAAAATTTATGTTTGTAATAAAATATTTTATTTGTAAAAGATATTTAGCTGTTTGCTTTAAGTCTGGCAGATTGGAGGAAGTCTGATTAAAACCCCCCAGGGCTACTGTTAAAATTCATGCTTTACGCTCAACTGAGCTGGTTTTTTTAAAAAAAATCCATGTTGTGCTCAAAAGAGCTTTATTATTAAAATTCTTAAGAGGCATAGGCCTGTATACAAAACTGTACAAAGTTATTGACCAAATGATCGTAAACAGTTTACTTGGTTTAATAGATTTTTTTAAAAAGAAAACCCAAAGGTGTTATTAAAAATAATATGTACATTATTATTATGTAGGCCTACACAACTTTTACATACAAACTATTTAGTCTTTTAATGAGTTAAGTTGTATTTACTATTTTTATTTTAAAAAAAAGTTAAAATTTGTTGAGTTGTGATTAAATATTTTTAGTTTTTGTTTTGTTTTTTAAGTATTTGACCTATTAAATCTTGTCCCTTAGGACATGACACAACGTAGGGACATTCCATCAAAGTGCATATCCCTAATAGTTTTCACATATGTGAAAATAAGTTGAAGATTTATTAAAAAGTTAGTTTATAAGTGATAAAATTCGGTTTATTTAAAAGTTACTATTAAAATTATGTTTGTTTATGTTTTAATTAGGTTATGGAACCTGACCACTAATAGCCAGTGTCGAAACCAAAGTGTTTGAAGTCCTTTATAAAGACGGAGATTTTGTCTAGATTTGGGGGTCTGTTTGATGACAAAAGTCTTATTACGACAACACCACCGATGTAGAGTGGCACAGTGGTAACGCGTTCGCCTCGTGTCAAGTAAACCCGAGTTCGAACCCGGGTACAGGGGATTTGTCCTCTCACTTTGCACTAGGCCTTACGGTCTGAATGTGGAGTCTTTCGGATGAGACGATAAACCGAGGTCCCGTGTGCCCATGCACTTAGCACACGTTAATCCCATTGGAAACGAAAAAGTTGTCATTTGGTCAAAATTTACCCCCCCCCCCCCCCCTCCCTTTCCTTCCTCATCAGTCACACAAAACATCGCATGCAAAATGTAAAATAAAATGGGTGGCGCGCCTCTGGCAGCGACGCGCTCTCCAGGTGGGAGCAACCCGAATTTCACAGAGATGCCTCAAATACCTAACACCATTCTCAAAACTGAAGGCGACATAGGCCTAACTCTCCTTACAAGTGGTTTAATTAAACACCTTTTATTTAGCAGAAATGTGCAGCTACAACATATTGCGTAATTAAGTATACTATATAACAAGCCAAGGCTTATATTAAACATACTCGACAAATACACTACCGTTAAATAATTTTGTTTTTAAACACACACCAAGGTTTCAGTCATGTCATAGAAGGAAGGAAGGAAGGACCCGATCACAATAGTTCCCTGCTCGGGAACTAAACAGGTTGCATCTCGTTAGTAAATGTCTGTGTACACGTTAACACTATTCATAAGATATTTCTATTTCCTCATGACAACACATTGAGCTGTTAGTCATGTTAAGAGTGGGCTATCACTGTATTGCCATGGGGAAATATAAATATCTCGTGAATAATGTTAACGTGTACACGGACCTTAAGTAAACCTCTCCTTACAAGTGAATATAATATAATTAAGCATGGGATAATATCAACATTCCAAAGAAGATTTCCTCTGTGATAAACCTATATGTCCACTGCCTTAAACAAATTGTTCGTTTACTGATGTTATTCTTTCATTAATAATGTCATATACGTGGAGATGTCTGTTTCTTATTCTCCCTTTGCTAAAGCAATATTTTATTAATATTTGGAGGAATATATAAAGATATACAATGTGTACATTATTGTTTGTTGCTATGTTGCTGTCTTATTATCATGTCTCAAACTCATTCTTTGTTCAATTATGTTATGTTCCTTAGAAAAAAGAAAAAAAAAACATTCCAAAGAAGAATCAAGTAAAAAGCTCCATACAGACCCTAACTTGCTTGAGCCATCCATATATATTTTTTTAAATAGATGCGAGAATGGGCTGAGAACTGGGCGGATCATTTTCTACCTACTTCATATTAATAACATGAGTTATGTCATAATATAAAAACCGATCCTGTTGGCTATTTGTTTTAAAAACCGGATAAAACGATTCAAATTAATTATCATAATTTAAAAGCAAAACCACCACCATACTGGATAACCTCTTTTCATTTCCACCCATATCTAAACTCGGTCGATGACATCGAAAGAATAATTCCGAGATACCCAGGAATAGTAGAAGGACCTAAATTGAGAGATAGAAAGGAGGAGGGGGGTGGGGGGTGATAAAAGAAATGGAACAATCATAGAAACGCGGATGATATTAAACCAAACAAAAAAACCGAACGCCCTTGCCTCTTGGCACGAATGAAATGGAGGATTTCCGTTGAAAACAATCGAAAATCCATCCCAAATTTCTTTCCTGCATCCTAGCAAGAAAGAAAAAAAGGTCAGAGCAATCAAGGCAATCACGTCCATGAACTACGTCACCTATGCATCGTGTCACATGCACGCGCTAAGCTTTAAAAAGAAGAAGGAAAATAGGAAGGAAAAAGAAGAAAAAGAGGAAGAAAAAAGAAAAAAAAAAAAAAAAAAAGAGGAAGGAAAAAAAAAAAAAAAAGATAGTAGAAAATAATATGACACCCGTTCAAACGTCTATCTTCAGCAACAACAAAAAAGAAAGAAGAACACGTAATTTAGGGGTCACTGGGATCGAACCGGCATCCAACGAACAGACCCGCTGGATCACAGACAAGATGAAAGCAGCGGGTATTGACACGTGACCACACCCGGCTTTCGCGCGCGGAGTTAGTGCAAAACCAATCAGATTCCAGCACTCGAAAAAATCTCGAGCATGACTGTTCAAGCCAATCAGCTTAGAACCCTTGTTAGTGACTACGGTAAGCCACATCAGGGACCTCTGGCGACGAGTCTTGCCGAGGTTACGGTTAGAAAAGGTCTACTAAGTGAGGTTAGAATGGAGAGGACGGGGGAGGAGGGGGTGGGGGTGGCGGGGGGGGGGGGGGGGTGTTGAAGGGGGTGTTGCAGTGAAAAAGGAGTAAAAGGGAGGAGGGGTGATTGGTGATGGTGCCTAAAATGGGTTATAACCCCTAGTTTCCAACAAGCATTTGATTGGCGAGGGGAAAGAAAGGCGAGAGCTTCCAAGCGAAAGCGATCTAATGTGCATCGCTCTCGCTTTCCTCTCGGTCTTTGATTCTGCATAGATCTTCTGTCTCTGACAGAGAGAGAGAGAGAGAGGGAGAGAGAGAGAGAGAGAGAGAGAGAGAGAGAGAGAGAGAGAGAGAGAGAGAGAGAGAGAGAGAGAGAGAGAGCAACAAGAACAACGTTTTAATGAACCGGGCCATCTGCCCATGTCAAAGGGAACAGTGGGAAGGGGAAATTGTTAAATCAAACCCCAAAAAGGCGAAAATCCATAACACGAAATATTAAGCAAGATATCTTCATAAATAATTACACCAAGCCTCGCTTATCTGCGCAGGTCATAAAGCGTGAGAGAGAGAGAGAGAGAGAGAGAGAGAGAGAGAGAGAGAGAGAGAGAGAGAGAGAGAGAGAGAGATGACAAGAAGCACTTGAAACTAAGTATTATACTTAAGAGAGAGAGAGAGAGAGAGAGAGAGAGAGAGAGAGGTTTGGTATCATGAGTCATTAAGAATCGGTATCAGAGTTTTACAAAGAAAAACAAAACCAAATGACTGAGAATTTTCAAACATCAATTGAGAAACATTTGCGGGGAAAGGTGGGGAAAGCGGGGAGAGCCAATCGGAATGGAGTCTAAGGTACATTTATGGACAATCAATCAGTATAGTCAAATGACGCGTGAAAGGTGAAATGATGACTCATTTTTCTTAATCAATACCTGATTCCGGTGGGCCCCGTTCTATTCCTGGGATCCGAACCAGCTGTTTTTTTAATTCTGATTGGTTTTGCATTGCATGGGGAATATATCTCTTGACTTTCACTCGAGTCCCTTCTTTTTCATGAGAGTGTGTTGTGTAATCAGTGCGCGCAAAAGGGTCGGCCACACGTGCACTAAAATCGCACGACCGTACGGCACGATTCGATCACGTGATCTCCATGCACCAATCACTTTTTCATAAGGGTGTGTGCAATCAGTGCGCCAAGGGCCGGCCACACGTGCACTAAAATCGCACGACTGTACGGCACGAGTCGATCACGTGATCGCCCATGCACCAATCGCATTTTGTTCACGGAGACCCACGTGATCGAATCGCGTCGTACAGTCGTGCGATTTTAGCGCACGTGTGGCTGGCCCTTAAAGACCCAGTGAAGCACCACGATTAAGTCCCTTGTTTTTTTCTGGGCAGCTGTGACCCACATCCAAATTTCCCCGACTTGAAATTGAGGCTGCTCTTTAAACTGATATGTCGGTTTGAATTTGGGACCATTTATATGGGAGTCAGACTTGGTCAAAACAAGATTTATTTCCAGTTACATGAGGGAAAACACGTGAAACCCGTGATTTTGACACGTGATCTGGTGGATCTTTAAGAGTGTGTCTTAGAGACTCAACACGGGTAGTAAGTGTTATTAAGTATTAGGTACTTTATAGTCACAGAGGCGTCTCTGTGAAATTCGGGTTGCTCCCACCTGGAGAGCGCGTCGCAGCCAGAGGCGCGCCACCCAATTGTGGGTTTTTTTTTGCATGCAATTTTTGTGTGACTGATGAGGAAGGAAAGGGGTGGGTGGGGGGTGAGGGAGTAAAATTTGACCAACTGACAACTTTTTTGTTGCCACTGGGTTTAACGTGTGCTAAGTGCAAATGACTAAACTCACAAAACGATTAACTGTTAAGCCTCCTTTTACATACTACTACCTGCGTTGACCGTCTAAGACACACTCATGATTACACGCCATGCTCATTATGTTGATCCGTGATTGATGGGGGTGAGAGTGGGGGTGGGGGGGGGGGGGGGGGGTGGGGGTGGGTGGGTGGGTGGGTCGGTGTTATTGGTAATATGGTTGTGTGAAGAATGAATATTCAAGATGGTTTTGTTTTGTTTCTTTGTGTGTTGGTCTTTCTCTACCCCCCCCCCCCCCCCCCCCTACCACACACACACACACACACACACTCACTCTTTCTCCTAACGTTACCGCTGCTTCCGTTGTTAGTATTAGGTACTTTATAATCATAGAGGCGTCTCTGTGAACTTCGGGTTGCTCCCACATGGAGAACGCCTCGCAGCCAGAGGCGCACCACCCAATTTTATTTTTTAGCATGCAATTTGTGTGTGACTGATGAGGAAGGAAAGGGGTGAGGTGGTGGGGGTAAATTTTGACCAAATGACAACTTTTTCGTTGCCACTGGGTTTAACGTGTGCTAAGTGCAATGGGCACACGGGTCCTCGGTTTATCGTCTCATCCGAAAGACTCCACGTTCAGACCGCAAGGCCTAGTGCAAAGTGAGAGGAAAAATCCCCTGTACCCAGGTTCGAACTCGGGTTTACTTGACACAAGGCGAACGCGTTACCTCTGTGCCACTCTACACTACTATTACAGATTATGTCCATGATTATCAATTTTAAAAAAAATAAAAAAACAAATCTCAAGTAACTGCAACATTTTTTACGGATTAATATCATTGCAAGCTGGCAATGCCCCATACATTATGTAACTCAGCAGTGATGACTTGGAATGAGATAGGGGATCGGTTTTGTGACGTTACTGAATAATGTATACACAATTAGGCAGATTATGTCTAGTCTCCATTCCTCTACAAAGAGAATGGTTCATGATTTTGTTGGAACGAAGCCGGCCATTAAAACGCGCCAGCCACGCGTCAAACCTTCTTGGAAGATCCCGCCAAAGTTCAATCTGGTTGATTGAGATGAAGAGAAACGTCGGACCTACGTGACACGGACGGATAAAGGGGGTAGAGGAGAGGACAGGGGAGGGCGTGTTAAGTCCCTGAAGGTGATTGGATGAATGGAAGGTAGGAAGGAGGAGCTACTTTTGAATAAATTGGCGTAAGTGTATTCTGATCGATTAAATGATGTTACTCATGAAAACAAAAAAGGTTCGTCAGACTGATGTCACAAAAAGAACATTTTCAACATTCCATCCGTCTCAAAACGGCGGACAAAGCGTTCTTTGTGGTTTCAGGCACCATCTGCATGGAACTCTAAAGAACATGTTCAACATTCCATCCGTCTCAAAACGGCGGACAAAGCGTTCTTTTTGGTTTCAGGCACCATCTGCATGGAACTCTAAAGAACATTTTCAACATTCCATCCGTCTCAAAACGGCGGACAAAGCGTTCTTTTTGGTTTCAGGCACCATCTGCATGGAACTCTAAAGAACATTTTCAACATTCCATCCGTCTCAAAACGGCGGACAAAGCGTTCTTTTTGGTTTCAGGCACCATCTGCATGGAACTCTAAAGAACATTTTCAACATTCCATCCGTCTCAAAACGGCGGACAAAGCGTTCTTTTTGGTTTCAGGCACCATCTGCATGGAACTCTAAAGAACATTTTCAACATTCCATCCGTCTCAAAACGGCGGACAAAGCGTTCTTTGTGGTTTCAGGCACCATCTGCATGGAACTCTAAAGAACATTTTCAACATTCCATCCGTCTCAAAACGGCGGACAAAGCGTTCTTTTTGGTTTCAGGCACCATCTGCATGGAACTCTAAAGAACATTTTCAACATTCCATCCGTCTCAAAACGGCGGACAAAGCGTTCTTTTTGGTTTCAGGCACCATCTGCATGGAACTCTAAAGAACATTTTCAACATTCCATCCGTCTCAAAACGGCGGACAAAGCGTTCTTTTTGGTTTCAGGCACCATCTGCATGGAACTCTAAAGAACATGTTCAACATTCCATCCGTCTCAAAACGGCGTACAAAGCGTTCTTTTTGGTTTCAGGCACCACTCTAAAGAACATTTTCAACATTCCATCCGTCTCAAAACGGCGGTCTCAAAACGGCGGTACAAAGCGTTCTTTGTGGTTTCAGGCACCATCTGCATGGAACTCTAAAGAACATTTTCAACATTCCATCCGTCTCAAAACGGCGGACAAAGCGTTCTTTTTGGTTTCAGGCACCATCTGCATGGAACTCTAAAGAACATTTTCAACATTCCATCCGTCTCAAAACGGCGGACAAAGCGTTCTTTTTGGTTTCAGGCACCATCTGCATGGAACTCTAAAGAACATTTTCAACATTCCATCCGTCTCAAAACGGCGGACAAAGCGTTCTTTTTGGTTTCAGGCACCATCTGCATGGAACTCTAAAGAACATTTTCAACATTCCATCCGTCTCAAAACGGCGGACAAAGCGTTCTTTTTGGTTTCAGGCACCATCTGCATGGAACTCTAAAGAACATTTTCAACATTCCATCCGTCTCAAAACGGCGGACAAAGCGTTCTTTTTGGTTTCAGGCACCATCTGCATGGAACTCTAAAGAACATTTTCAACATTCCATCCGTCTCAAAACGGCGGACAAAGCGTTCTTTTTGGTTTCAGGCACCATCTGCATGGAACTCTAAAGAACATTTTCAACATTCCATCCGTCTCAAAACGGCGGACAAAGCGTTCTTTGTGGTTTCAGGCACCATCTGCATGGAACTCTAAAGAACATTTTCAACATTCCATCCGTCTCAAAACGGCGGACAAAGCGTTCTTTGTGGTTTCAGGCACCATCTGCATGGAACTCTAAAGAACATTTTCAACATTCCATCCGTCTCAAAACGGCGGACAAAGCGTTCTTTTTGGTTTCAGGCACCATCTGCATGGAACTCTAAAGAACATTTTCAACATTCCATCCGTCTCAAAACGGCGGACAAAGCGTTCTTTGTGGTTTCAGGCACCATCTGCATGGAACTCTAAAGAACATTTTCAACATTCCATCCGTCTCAAAACGGCGGACAAAGCGTTCTTTTTGGTTTCAGGCACCATCTGCATGGAACTCTAAAGAACATTTTCAACATTCCATCCGTCTCAAAACGGCGGACAAAGCGTTCTTTGTGGTTTCAGGCACCATCTGCATGGAACTCTAAAGAACATTTTCAACATTCCATCCGTCTCAAAACGGCGGACAAAGCGTTCTTTGTGGTTTCAGGCACCATCTGCATGGAACTCTAAAGAACATTTTCAACATTCCATCCGTCTCAAAACGGCGGACAAAGCGTTCTTTGTGGTTTCAGGCACCATCTGCATGGAACTCTAAAGAACATTTTCAACATTCCATCCGTCTCAAAACGGCGGACAAAGCGTTCTTTTTGGTTTCAGGCACCATCTGCATGGAACTCTAAAGAACATTTTCAACATTCCATCCGTCTCAAAACGGCGGACAAAGCGTTCTTTTTGGTTTCAGGCACCATCTGCATGGAACTCTAAAGAACATTTTCAACATTCCATCCGTCTCAAAACGGCGGACAAAGCGTTCTTTTTGGTTTCAGGCACCATCTGCATGGAACTCTAAAGAACATTTTCAACATTCCATCCGTCTCAAAACGGCGGACAAAGCGTTCTTTTTGGTTTCAGGCACCATCTGCATGGAACTCTAAAGAACATTTTCAACATTCCATCCGTCTCAAAACGGCGGACAAAGCGTTCTTTTTGGTTTCAGGCACCATCTGCATGGAACTCTAAAGAACATTTTCAACATTCCATCCGTCTCAAAACGGCGGACAAAGCGTTCTTTTTGGTTTCAGGCACCATCTGCATGGAACTCTAAAGAACATTTTCAACATTCCATCCGTCTCAAAACGGCGGACAAAGCGTTCTTTGTGGTTTCAGGCACCATCTGCATGGAACTCTAAAGAACATTTTCAACATTCCATCCGTCTCAAAACGGCGGGTAAAACGTTATTTTTGGTTTCAGGCACCATCTGCATGGAACTCTCTCAAATTTCTTTCTTTAAGTTTTTGTCCACTGAAACCTGGGACATTTTGATGGGCTACAGTAACTAAGGGATAGAGTAACTATGTATTGTAATACTAGGGTTATCTTCAGAAAACTGAAATAACTATATTTTGAGATTCAAAGCCATGAACATGATGATGAGGGCATGGCCTACTTCTTACGATTGAAATCGTTATCATCAACATGTCATGGCTCACCTGCATTTTGGCAGAAGCCTTGGCGGTGTTAACCGCCGTTTTGTCCAAATTTTATATTATGATTTGGACAAAACGGCGGAATTTGGACAAAACGGCGGTTAACAGCCGTCAGCAACAACAGATCAGTGGATTTAAATGTGACACGCCCCTTCGCAGATGGCCTAGCCAATCAAAATATAGCATTCAACTCCAGTGCTGTTAGCCATATCTATTTTAAATTTGGTATCAAATAAATTACTCTCTCCTAAATAATATTTCCCCAGTTTGGCCGCGTGCTAAGCCCTTTTATTAGTAACTCTTATGATTTATTCGGTCCCTGTCAGATTAAATAGGCTTTGAAGCAAGCGGGGGGATACTTCGGTCTCTCTGCACCCCCACCCACCCTTTTGGGTGATCTGCTTTCCCTTTGTACAAAATATCCCCTGTTTTAAACAAATATTACCGGGAATCGGCCTCACATGTTTAGCGCCTCTGGAGTCCGCGGGTTTGTGAATTTCAACCCAATCTGATATCGATCACCTAAAAGTCTTAATATTTAATCTTAATATAAATTTGCAAGTTTGGTTTACTTCTTTTTAAACATTTTTGAACAAATAAAGATTACCCTCCTGCAAATATGTTTTAAATGACCTTCCACGAATTTTAAACACGTTGTTTCTGTTTTTTCAAAAAGTGGTCCTGAAAATTTTAATCACTCAGGGAGCCAGAACTTTGGCATATTTTAAGCAAAGTATCTTAATCAATAAACACATTCATAAAGCAGCCTCTAGGTCGAGCCATGGCACTAAAACTTAATTTATACCTAATTATTACAAAATTGAACAAAGGGTAATTACTCTCTTTTTCTAATTAACTCCCCATCACCAAAGTTGATTACGATACCATTCACCTAGCAGTGCGTGGGTCAGAACCAAAGTGAGACGAGCAAAGCATCATTTTAAAAAAAGAATGTGCCAAGCGCGCCTTTATGACCCTCCACCCACACAGTACACATCAACAATGGTGGAGAGGACGACATACAAACAAATCAACACATGTCCAAGAGTGACATAGCCTTCTAACCTTGAATATGTTACACATAAACAACATACAACACAGCTTCGATTTTTCTTGTCAGCTCTTTGGTGCGAGAATTCAAAACTGTAGAGCAGTACTCAACATGGGGGCGCACAAGGGTGTTGTATGCGTTCGATTTTATTACCCGGCCAGAGGCCGGGGTTTTGCGATTGGTTTGTGTGTGTGTGTGTGTCTGTGTGTGTATCTGTGTGTCTGTGTATCGATTATCTTAAAAACTACTGTTTGGACTTTGATTAAAATTGGTAGAGGGGTAGACAGCTTGATAAGGAAGCTTCATTTCGTTACTCAACACCGTGCTGACCTTGACCTTGAAGTTTGACCTTGAAAACCGAAATTTCCTTCTTTGGGCTATGTAATTTCCCCCCAGCTTTATTTCGTGAACTAGTGAACAGAATCGCTTCAAATGTTGTGTGATGGTGTACCATGGTGCAAGGAAGTTTGTATAAAAGTTCAGCTGTATCTCGTGAACTACTGAACAGAATCGCTTCAAATTTTGGGCGTTGCATTTTATGCGTTCTGTAAGGGTGGAAAGTGGTGTGTTTATTGGGGGGTGGGGGTGGGAGAGGACATAACTCGGTGCAAGGAAGTTTGTATAAAAGTTCAGCTGTATCTCGTGAACTACTGAACAGAATCGCTTCAAATTTTGGGCTATGTATTTTATGCGTTCTGTAAGGGTGGAAAGTGGTGTGTTTATTGGGGGGTGGGAGGGGGGTGACATAACTCTGGCCGGGTTTGCATTGTCACAATGTGTTGCTGCCGCTCGGCGATGCCCTTGTTTCTCTTTGTGCAGTTTTCAGGTTTCTTGGAAGAAATCCCACCATGCTGTTTGCCTTCTTTGAGATCATGTTTCTGTGAGCTTTCCAGTTTAGATCATTAGGATATCTCCACATCAAAGTGACCAAAGTTAGAGTAACACGAATTAACCCAGCACCTAACAATTAGATAAACAAACAAACAGATATTCAAGTTGAGAAAAGGAAAACAAGCTTCAAGAATTTAGTATTTCAAACGACGCCTTCCAACGCCCTTCTCAATCCCCCCCCCCCCCCCCCCCCCCCTCATCATTCGCTCAGGTAGTTAACAGCAACGGGGGTGCGGCTGGTAAGCCTACGTGTACTTCTGCCACCCCAGTCAATGTCTAGCGGTCGACACTCTTGTGCTAAAATGTAAACACTTTCGTTTCAAAAAGCGTGTTAAGTCGAACACGTGACTTTGCAAAACCTTCCATCCAAAGGTCAAGGTAGGCCGAATTTAGACTAGTTAGGTGAACAGTGTGTTGGCTTGCAAATTTGTTCAGAGACAGTGGTGCTGCGTGTTTGCTTGATATTCTGTGCTGTGATATGGATATTGTTATTACGCATTCCGTCATTTGTGGTAGTCTTGCGATCCCAGATCATTCCAAGTAGGTACTACATGTGTTCTTGTTGTTGTTTAGTTTATGTAATGTTTGTTTATTTCGTAAGGTGTGTAAGTACATGGAGTGTGAGTGAACGTAGTGTGAATGCCCTCTGCCCTTTCGTTTTCAATGAATACGCAACAATAACAAATTATGGAAACAACGCCGGCCTTATTAAATCTCATAGCCTGCAAACGTTTTGATGTAGGCCTACAGGAAACGGAGACTGTAGCATGCAGACAAAAGAATGGTGTGTCCATTACACTTCTGTTCGCTTTCAACAGTGCATTAGGAGCAGTCAAATGGCTCAGTTGTGCTGTGCTTGGTGTGTTTTGTAATAACGCTATTTTGAAATTGTGGAAGCTACACATTGAATCAAGGGTTCCGCCAGCCATTTTTCAGCCAAAAATGCTATTCAACTTAACTAGGTAAAGTAAAAAATGTATCTGCAATATTGCGAATTCCTCTGTGACATATATAACATTAGGCATATCCCTACCTCCCCAAAATAAAAAATAAAGTAGGGTCTTTGGATAACAGGCCCTGATTTGATGCCTTTTAGTGACATGGGCGTAAAACCATTGTGGTGCTAAAATGCGACATTGGCGGTGAAAGGGTTAATATTAGAAAATTGTGTGGTGCATGTCTTGCCTGTCATATTGCTTCAACATCGTGTGATCTTGTCATTAGATTTGTTTGTGTTGTTGTCTTACACTCGCTCTCTAAACACTGATAAAGTTGCAAATTATTGTTCATTGAATTGGCTGATTGAACATGTGCATATTATGTTTCTTACATATCATCATGCTCACTATCTTGGATATTGTTGCTTCATCCAGTATTTCCTCAGGGTCTTTGTTTTCTTGTTGTCTTTTCTCTGCCCTTCATCTTTAGTCTGTCTGTGTTCTTGCTCTGTGTTCATGTGTTTGATTCTTATGTCTTAACCCTTTCACCGCCAATGTCACATTTTTGCACCACAATGATGGAACACTCGTGTCATTAAAACTCTTGAATCAGGGTCTATTATTCAATAATATTGTCAGTAAGGATTGACCCTATTCTAAATGTGTCACAGAGAAATCCCACAATATTGCAGATGAAATCTTTTCTGTAACCAAATACATTTTATGGAAATCTTTGGTTCAAAGATGGCTGGCGGTGAAAGGGTTAATCAATCTTCCCTCCCTGCCTTTCTTCCCCCTATCCTCATCCTGTCCTCTCTGTCACATTTTGCAGCTTTTATTTTCTCATATTGACATGAAGCAGATTATTATTTTATACATACTGATTGCTTGCACCAAATTTTATTAGCATTATGTCTTCAGTTACTACACATTTTTGCTTGACAAAGTGCCTGTGCCCTGTATGTTTTCATTTGTTCGTTTTGAAGAGTTTATGCAACACTGTGCTGATAAGATTTAATTGGAAACAAAATGGGTGACTCTAGTACTATAATAATATCATCTTTAAACTGTCAGGGTTTAGGCAACCAACGAAAGCGGCGTGATGTCTTTGATTACTTGAGAGATAAACAATATTCAATTTATTATCTACAAGACACGCACTTTGAGGAAGAAATGGAACGGTACGTTGAATCTGAATGGGGCTACAAATGCGTTTTTGCATCTTACAGCTCCAATGCCAGAGGGGTATCAGTTCTTTTAAAAAATAATATTGAGTTCAAAATCAATACGACAGAAAAAGATGCAGCGGGCAATTTCATTATTACAAAACTGACTAATAGACAAGGAGAAATAATAGATAACCAGGAAGATATAAAACGTGAAGTAGTTAACGTTTACAAAGAATTATACCAAGGTAGGCAATTAGAAGAATGTGAAATTGAAGAACTTGTAAGGGAAATACCAACACTGTCAGATGTAGAGAGAGAGTCACTGGAAGGGGAAATAACTTTGGATGAAGCCGAGAAAGCTTGAGGGACGAGGAATTATCAGCTACTCAAAAGAAGGTATCATTGCATGCATTCCCAAACAGGCTATATTATTCTTTACGTCCTCCCGGCCGAAGCCATATGGGACATTACGTTTTATTTTTAGATATTGGAAGAGGGGGGAAGGGGAAGGAAAAAAGAAATTTCTATTTACTTTAGATTTTTGTTTTTCTTTCTACAAATATTTTTATCTTGAATAAAGGTCAAGGTGTTTCTTTTTAGGAGCCATGGCTCGTACGAGACTACTCTATCTTGTAAAACTCTACTTTAGATAAAATGATTGATTAAAATAAAACTTTTAGCTGCACCCCTCCTGGCGAGAGCCTAATGATTAAAATTTCAGGATCACTTTAATTTTAAAAGAACAAGTTTTAATGAAGAAATTAAAATTCCAATGAAGGTCAAACGAGAATATTTACATATTTGTGTTTTTATTGATTTTTATTTATGAAAAAAATCTCGTTTTAAAAGGTTTCCACTGAAAGTGGAAAACTATTTGTACAGTTAAAAGGAAATACATCAAATGTTTTTATAAAAAAAATGTTAAGAGATGGGAGAAACTAGGGTCCCTAGATAGATCAAAATATATACAAACAAAAAACCACCACAGACTCTAAAAAGCACTAACATATTTTGTCCGAGTCTGGGCAGAAAAGGTTATGCTCTATGGACCCTACGTTTCAAATTATAATTCAAAGTTATGTACCTTTATTAAAAACATAATTTGTTGTTAAAATATCTTTAAAATCTGTCAATTTTAAAACTAGTGATTCCAGACGGGGACAGTTAACGATTCCTACTTGTTTGGGTCGGGGGGAGGGAGGTAGAGGGACCCCTCCTCCCCGGCCAAAACAGTGGTAGGGCGTCGTTATATGGGTCCAGCACTAAGTGCGGGGGGACCCATTGGGATAACCCTGACCGTAATTTAACGTTCGCGACTACGAGAGCACCCCCCTGGAGGTCGCGCCGCGCACCCATCTACTGGGGGGAGGGGAGTAAAATTTACTCGGACTCAAAAGAGTCCTACCGGCACTGTGCAATACATGCCGACAATTAAAAAGGGAGAAGATCGATTCTTGGGGTTGGGAATGGAGCATAGATAGGTGCGCGGCCCGCTGTCCGGAGGGACCCTATCCCCGTCATTAAAATAACTTGTCTAAATGTTTACGATTAAATCTTATTTTGTTTTATTATCTCTTGATAAAAAATGTTAACCAAAAGAGGTTTGGACTAAGGCTTCGGCCAGCCAGACCAAAGGGGCCCACCCCTCTATAGTATGTCTTTGTATTATTAGTTTAGAAAATGTTATATTATGTATTTTTAGTTTTTTAATTAACAGTTCAAGTTCCTTTATAATAGTAGTACATGGATCAAATAAGTGTTCCACATTGAGGGTTTTACCACATTCACATTTAACTTCTATATGTGTACATGGATTAGATCTTGTTCTAATCCTAAAAATTAGAGATTGAAGAGATGGTTGAATAGGCAGGAATAAGCCGCCTTTTACTATTGTATGGTCCCAAGAGTGGGCTTTGGCATAGGTATCTAGCTCTCTGCTCCACTCTTGGAATGCTGCCACTTTTAATTTGCTTTTTGATTCTTTTATTGATAATTTTATATTAGTTAAGGTACCTAGCCTTCCCTCTGCGGCGTTCTTGGCCGCCCTGTCGGCTCGATCATTACCCAATATGCCGCAGTGGGAAGGTATCCAAGTAATTATTAGGGAGGTACCTTTAAGTATTATTTGATGTGTTAATATTCTTATTTCATTTATAATTTCCAATCTATTCTTTGTTTCTCCTTGAAGGGCCTGAATGGAAGATAGTGAGTCAGTATAAATGACTACATTTATTGGAGGATTAGTTAAATTATTCAAGTAGGAGCATACTTCGAGTATTGCCCAAAGTTCGGCGCTAAACATTGAAAGGTAGTCATTTAATTGGAAACATTTAGTTATTTCTAATGTAGGAATAGTGAAAGCACATCCTACTTTATGGTCGATCTTCGAACCGTCTGTATAAATTTGTAGAAAAACTTTAGCTGCTTCATTTTTTTCTTTAACTGCTATACTTATTAAATTAACTTCTTCTTTCGAAAACATATTATTTAAAGTTGTATCATATTGGATTTCTTCTCTCTCCCACGGGGGGAAGCACGCCAAAGAGTGTGGAAACAGAACAAACCTAAGGAATATATAAATAATTGGAGGCCAATCTCACTCTTGAATATTGTGTATAACATTGGATCAAGTTGTATTGCCAATAGAATAAAACTAATACTGCCAAACATAATAAGTGAAAATCAAACAGGCTTTATTCCTAATAGATATATGGGATACAATATTAGATTGATATATGACATAATTAATTATCGTAACGAATAAAGTTTACCTGGAATGTTAATAAACCTAGACTTTGAGAAAGCGTTTGACTCTCTCGACTGGAAATTTATGTTTAATGTACTAAAAGCATTTGGTTTCGGTGACAACATTTGTCTTTCCTAAAAACATAAAATCTACCATTATTGTGAATGGACAAATAACACCATGGCTCACAATTGAACGTGGCTGTAGACAAGGAAATCCCGTACCACTGTATGTATTCGTAATATGTGCGGAAATATTAGCAATTATGATACGCCAAGAACCTGCAATAAAAGGCATAACAATAAAAGAAACAGAGCATAAACTTTCCCAGTTTGCGGATGATACGCAGCTTACGAACAGAGGAGACAGAGAATCGTTTGCAAAATCAATTCATGTTCTTGATAAATTTGGTAGACCATCAGGTTTATTTCTAAATAAGGGGAAAAGTGAAGTTATATGGTTGCGGAGCCACAAATTAAACTGATTTGGAATCCACAAGAATTTAAAATATTGGGCATATGGTTTACGCAAGCTCTCAAAAACATGGACAAATTTAATTTCAAAGACAAATGCAATGAAATGAAGACTTTATTCGGGATATGGTCAAACAGGCAGATAACTCCATTAGGAAGAATTGATGTGCTTAAGTCTTTAATTCTTTCAAAGCTTACTCACCTATGGTTGTTGTTACTCAACTCACCACATGGTTTTATTGAGGATGTGCAGTATGCTTCCTTTCGGTTTGTTTGGAACAGAAAGCAAGATACAATAAGTAGAAAAACGGTGGTTAAAGAGTTGCAACAGGGAGGACTTAATGTACCTGGTATTAGTTCACATGTAGCAGCTTTGAAGTTAACATGGATTAATCGCCTTAAAACCTCTTCCTCGCACAAATGAAAAGCAGCCTCTCTTACTTGTCCACAGATTAATGATATAGATAAGCACTCTCCCAACCATCTAAGCATTAATGCTAATAAAACACATTTTGGAATCATGTATTTCTTTCCTACAAGTTGCTATTTTACAAAATGAAGCCTAATAGCCAAGAAGAAGTTCTTGCCCAGCCCATTCTCTATAATGAAAATATCAAGGTAGGAAACAAAATTAATTACCTTTCAGTCATGGATAAGAAAACATAAATAAAATATGTGATATTGTAAAATCCAATGGGGAAATATTATCTCATGAAGAATGTATTGCTACATTTGACATTAGACTTGATTTTCCGTCTTATACTGGTTGTGTTTTGTCAATCACATAGTACATCAGGAAACACGGTTATGATATTCAAACTAATACAAGCTCAGAGTTTAATTCAGCACTTTTAACAATATATTATGTCCCTAAGGGGGCTCAGCTATATCGTAAAAAGTTAATTGAGGATGACAAACTTCCTAACTGTTGCTCAAAATGGGATGATTAGAATAACTGGTAAAACATATCCTGGAAAACATGTTTCTTCAAAATACATAAAATCAAAGATGTCAAATTAAAATGGCTTCAAATAAGAATTGTTCATAGAATAATTGCCACAAATGTTATCTACAAAGCAATGGATGTGGGTATTGCTGAAGATCACAATTGTACTTTATGTAACAGAGAAAAAGATTCAATACAACATGTATTCTGGAAATGTATACACACACGTTTTGGAAAGCAATAGAACATTTATTCAAAGAAAAATGTCCTGTTGCGAGTAATCTTCTATTAACTGAAAACATTGTTTTATTTGGAACAGATAGAGGTTTCCGCTGTGATAACATCTTTGATTTGATTATACTAATAGTCAAGCAATATTATCTATTATTGTAACATTGACAATTGTCTGCCCCAGCTCTATGTATTTAAGAACTGGCTAAAAAGAAGATATATGTTAGAAGAATGCATTGCCAAAGTGAACTTTAACCTTACAAAATATTAGACTAACTGGGCAAACTGTAGACCCCTTATTGATTGAAACGTGAAGATTGACATGTGACACCTAATCTACTTATGAAATGCTCATGCGTGCAAGAACGTTACTCAGTGTACCAATGACGATTTTTCTGAGAAGCATGTTTCTTTCTTTATTGTTATTGGTGCTGTTTGTTTGGTGATTTTCAGTCATGTAGATTGACACTAAGTGTGCTGACAAACATTGTGTAAATTTTTTTATTCTAATTTTTATGATTTAATTGCTGTATCCGGATGAAATAAGGAATGTGTGTGTGTGTGTGTGTGTGTGTGTGTGTGTGTGTGTGTGTGTGTGTGTGTGTGTGTGTGTGTGTGTGTGTACACATGTATTTCATGTATCGGTCATGTGAATGGTTCTATTTGTTTTGTTTGTATTGTAAAAAAATTACTATGAAACTAAAAACAAGTTTAAACAAGGGCGTCGCCGAGCGGCAGACATGTCCGTCACCAGCAATGCCACGCACGTGCGACACCCCGTAGAGTGTCACATCCTGACACAAAATTGGAAGGGATTCTGTCTTCTAGTTCACGAGATACAGCTTGAAGAAGAAACATATAGCGCAAAGAAGGAAATTTCGGTTTTCAAGGTCACACTTCAAGGTCAAGGTCAGCATGGTGATAATTTATGCTCGGATGTTTTCTTCTCTAGGGTATACAGTACCACACACAATCTGAAGCGCTTCTGTCAAGTACCAATGTGGAAAATATGGCTTAAAACCCAATGTGTAGACCCCTACCACATTCAAGGCCTACGGATCGCCCGGACCGTGACCTTGACCTTGTTCGGTATGCCACCATCAGAACGGGCATAAGCCAAAGTACCTTCATGCCAAATTTGAAGACACTAACACTAACGGTGTGGGAGTTATGGCTCCTGAAAGATTTTCGGTTTTCAAGGTCGTACGCCAAGGTCAAGGTCACGACGGCAATATGGTTTGCGCGGATGCCTTCCGCTCATGGTGACACACCAGCACACAAAATTTGACGTGATTCTGTCAACCCGTTCGAAAGATATCCTTGGGACAGACAGAAGGAGAAAAAAATGACCCTCCGATTTTCAGGCTCCAGCGATCTTTTTGACCTTGACCTTGACCTTGATCGGTATGCCATCACCAGAACGGGCATAAGCCAAACCACCTTCATGCCAAGTGTCAACATCCTATGTTGATCGGTGCCCGAGATATGGCTAAAAATAGATTTTCGGTTTTCAAGGTCGTACGTCAAGGTCAAGGTCACGACGCCAAAATGGTTTGCGCCGATCTCTTCCTATTAAGGAGGCACACCTTCACACAAAATTGGACGCGATTCGGTGAAGCGGTTCGGGAGATATCCTTAGGACAGACAGAAAAGAAAAAAACACAAAAAACCACAAACAAACAAACAAACAAACAAAAATACAAACCAGCCCATCGCAATAGTCCGTCTTGGTGACGGACTAAAAAGAAGAATTTAGTATTTCTACACACAACAGACAGAGAGATAGAGAGACACAGAGAGAGAGACAGAGAAACAGACAGACAGATAGACACAGAGAGAGAGCGAGAGAGAGAGAGAGAGAGAGAGAGAGAGAGAGAGAGAGAGAGAGAGAGAGAGAGAGAGAGAGAGAGAGAGAGAGAGAGAGAGAGAGAGAGAGAGAGAGAGAGAGAGAGAGAGAGAGAGAGAGAGAGAGAGAGAGAGAGAGAGAGAGAGAGAGAGAGACTTCAGACTTCAGACACTTTATTTTACAAGGGTAATCTGAAATTGTAGTAGCACAGGCTTGTACATACGCACATATGCACTCAAATTTAGAGAGAGAGAGAGAGAGAGAGAGAGAGAGAGAGAGAGAGAGAGAGAGAGAGAGAGAGAGAGAGAGAGAGAGAGAGAGAGAGAGAGACAGAGACAGAGACAGAGAGAGAGAGAGAGAAACTTTCAAATAAATAACCGTGGACACAAATGCATAATAATCGAGAGTTTAATCGCTTCTTTATGGACCTCGTAAAATATTTTGGAAAAAATGCTGGGCATGCAAACTTGACAAATATATTATATACTGGTCCATAGTAAAATAAATATTGCTGTCACAGTGTATAGCTAACACAATGATGCATACAAAACGTATTAATGCCTAAATGTTCTATCAAATGTGATTGAAAAACTAAAACAAAAGTCAGTTCAGAGAAATATTTAGTTTACCCATGTAGAGTCTATCCTCTATGCTTGTATCTTCTATATAGTAAAATATTCTTCTTCTTCTTCTTCTTCTTCTTCTTCTTCTTCTTCTTCTTCTTCTTCTTCTTCTTCTTCTTCTTGTCGTCGTCGTCGTCGTCGTCGTCGTCGTCGTCTTCTTGTTCTTCTTCTTCTTAACACATTAGTTTTCACTAGTCAATAGACGATTTTCTGGGGAAAAAAATAGGGGAGAGCACTTCGTGAAAATTAGAGTTGATTACCTCGCCTTACTCGGTCAAAACCATAGCAACAATGGCGGCATGGCGTCGAAGCTTGAAACCGCAGGATGCGAGTCAGCGACTTGCAAACATTTTTTTTTATAGAAAAGTGAGGGGTGACCAGTACCCATCAACTCATAGAACTGGCAGAATGTGACGTAAAAACATAAATGACATCAATTTTAGAATGAGGGCACGGTGTTTTAAGTGCTATATGTCCACTCAAACACACGAGGCGAGAGCTGGGGATCTACCTGATGGTAGAGTAACTTCCCCTGTTTGACCGATTGAATTAGGCAAGATCGCCCCCACACACCATGAAATTACTCTCCTGAATTATTTCCGAACAATTCCTATTTTAAGTTCCTTCTTTTAAACAAAATTATTCTCAACTTCATGTGATTGTGGAACCGGAGCGTTTCAATCCAGTAATGTAGCCTACACAAACCAGTAATTGTAGAATATCTTGGGGCTCGGAAATAAGTTTGTTTAATTAATTAACCCTTCCCGTACCCCGTGGGTGTGTTTGCACCCATACTTTTACTTTTTGCTTCATATTTTCACAACCGTTCATTGAATCTTGCTGAACTTTTATGACTTTGTCAATGAATGATTCGAGCATGTGCACCCCAAACATCAAGTATTTTGATGGAAATATAAGCGAGTAAATAAACAACAAAGTCGTCGTTTAATATGTATCATATTTTATTTTTATCTTTAAAGCTTCATTTTGGTTGTAGCTCTGTCTTTGCCTGCCACCACATACCCCACCCCCCACCCCCCCACACCCCACACCCACACACACACACTTTATCTCTCATACTTACAAACATTTACATAGGCCAATCAATACGCACATGTACGCGCACGCATAAACATGATCTTGTTAAAACTGTGTCCCCCCCCCCCCCCACCCCCTTCCCAGTTTCCCAGCTGTGTGTGAAATGATTCTAATGGCGGATAGCGTCATACTTTAAGAACAACCAGTATGACACTTTGTTTTGTCTTTTTTTTACCCCTCCCCCCCCCCCCCATCCCGAGTTTACCGGTTGTGTTTGAAATGACTATAATACAGTACTATAGTCTTTATTTATTAAAAAGAAAGAACAACCCGTACGGATTAAAAGGTAAAATAATCACAAGAAAGAAACACTAATAAACAAACATATGTGTTGTGTAAAACAATAGCATGGGAAATTTAGAAATACTAAAAAATACAGTCATTATGTTAAAAGAGCAATCAGCATGAAAGCTGGAAGTCAGCTATATCTATATTGATAAATAAATAAATAAATACGTAAATAAATAAATTCATGAACGAAAAATGGTGTTTTGCGTCCTCTCGGTCTGGAACAGACACACGCGTAGATACAAAGATGGTGGGAACAATACTGGAGGCAATGCCCGGAGGCAGTGCACCAGCAGTAAAGTCCCGACTGTTTTAACAATACAGATATATGTAGCAGTAACCACGCCTCGGTTAAACCTCACCGGCTATGGTACCGCCACATATATACTGGTAAAGCGAAAATAAATAGATAAATAAATAGATCGATACATAAATAAATAAATAAATAAATAAAGTTGCGAAAAAATTAATACGCGAAATAAGTACACTACAAACCAAAATAAAACAAGCGAACATAAAACATATTATCGGAATTTGTGTGTAAAAAAACTCGCCCCAATC
>CM065697.1:35527036-35537036 GCA_017654935.2 Phymorhynchus buccinoides
TTGAAATGCAATAATAATAGGACAAAAACGTTTTAAACAAATCTATTATCATTGCATTTCACATGCTCTAACTGTTGAGTCATGTAGGCTGGAGAAATGGTGCCGGCAGTAAGCTGAGATTTTTTTAATATTTATTTTTATCCTTTTGGATACTATTTCAGTTGCTGGCCCTCTCTGGTCGTGTCGCTTAATATTTCATATTTTTAAAAATTTTGGAACATTGTTATGTTCATACTTTTACTTAAGATTTTTATCATTTCTGTTTTACCTCAAGTAAAACTCAAACCAATCAAACCAGCAGTCAATGCTGGGTGGGTTTTTTTTTTAGCCTTTTACCAATATACAGGAAGAAAACTTCCCTTTGTGGAACAATCTTCTTGTTGAGGCGAGAGTAGTTCCACCTTGGTAGGTTAAGACCCCCATACAATGCCGAGCTGATGAGACTCCCTAGAGACGAAACAGCTGTCCTTGGCTGTGTTCTGCCATTGCCTCCCTAATAAGGAGGAAAAACTAAGCTAGCACTCTTTTATTTTTAAAGAACATAGTTGAACACCAAGTTAATTTAACTGGTTTTGATTTTTAATGTTCGCATCCTAGATGGACCAACTCCATGGCCAGGTCCTGAAACGGGTATTATAATAATAATAATAATAATAATAATAATAATAATAATAATAGTAATAGTGAACAACATAGCGCACTCCTCCATCAAATGTAGAGCTATGATGATGATGATGATGATGATGATGATGATGAGGATGCAATTCTGAAGGAAGGGAAGAAAGAACGAAAGAAAGATAATAATAATAATAATAATAATAATAATAATAGTAATAGTGAATAACATAGATGTGATGGTGATGATGATGATGAGGATGCAATTCTGAAGGAATGGAAGAAAGAACGAAAGAAAGATAATAATAATAATAATAATAGTAATAGTAATAGTGAATCATTTACATAGCGCACTCATCCATCAAATGTGGAGCTATGATGGTGATGATGATGATGAGGATGCAATTCTGAAGGAATGGAAGAAAGAACGAAAGAAAGATAATAATAATAATAATAATAGTAATAGTAATAGTGAATTACATAGCGCACTCATCCATCAAATGTGGAGCTATGATGGTGATGATGATGATGAGGATGCAATTCTGAAGGAAGGGAAGAAAGGAAGAAATAAAGATAATAATAATAAATAATAATAATAATAATAATAATAATAATAATAATGAATCATTTACATAGCGCACTCCTCCACCAAACGTGGAGCTCTATGCGCTTAATTAACAACAACAAAAATTAAAAGCGAGATATTCAACAGAAACAAATAATTGCTCACACATGTATGCAAATAGGCATACACATACATCCCCACCCACCCACACATACCCACATACACGCAGGCACGCACGTACACACACACACACACACACGCGCGCGCGCGCACGCACGCACGCACGCACACACACACACACCATTACCATCACCACCACTCACCCCACCCAAGAACACAATACATGATACAGTTTGTTGAATAAAGCATCAACTCTCTCTCTCTCTCTCTCTCTCTCTCTCTCTCTCTCTCTCTCTCTCTCTCTCTCTCTCTCTCTCTCTCTCTCTCTCTCTCTCTCTCTCTCTCTCTCTCTCTCTCTCTCTCTCTTTCTCTCTCCCTCTCTGTCTGACTCCCATTAATATTATTATTATTATTAAATCCAAAATGCAAATTTTCAAACTTGATAGAACACTCTCTCTCTCTCTCTCTCTCTCTCTCTCTCTCTCTCTCTCTCTCTCTCTCTCTCTCTCTCTCTCTCTCTCTCTCTCTCTCTCTCTCTCGCTCTCTCTCTCTCTCTCTGCATGTGTGTGAGACAAACACTGAGTTGATAAAGGTACGTGCAGTGAAAATAAAGAATTAACGTCACGATGATGATGATGATGATGATGATGAGGAGGAGGAGGAGGAGGAGGAGGATGAGGATGAGGAGGAGGATGATGTCATTCTGAAGGAAGGAAAGAAAGAAACAGTCAAATAATGAGTTAATTAAAGTACAATCATGTAATGAAATAAAGATTAAAAAAAAACCACAACAACATTATTAAGGGAGTGAAATCCTTTTGAAGGGCAAAGCCTTCTTTTCCCAAAGAATTACGGTTTATTCCAAAATATAGCATAACAGTACAGTGACACAGCAAAACGAAATAGAACAACAAGCTAGAACATTAATTTATACCGTGCTCTTTAGATGGAATTATTTTAGGCCCCGCAATGTTCTACTTACTGACTAGATGAAGAATGATATGTCTCTTTCATACTATTTTTATCCTCAATTTGGATATAATTATCATCTCATGTCCTTCTCGTATCCAAGCTACTATATAGAAGAAAAGTTTTGTTTTACGTCCTCCCGGAATTAACCATGTGGGACATTTCTTTAAATCAAGTTTAACTTTTTTTTAAATATATAGTTAGGAAAAGCTACTATATCCGAACTACTCTCACCTCAACAAGAAGATTGTTCCACAAAGTGAAGTTGTCTTCTGTATATTGGTAAAAGGCTCCAAAGAACAAACAACCAGCACTCAAGTAAAATAGAAATGATTAAAAAAAATCGTAAGTAAAAGTGTGAACATAACAATGTTCCAAAATTACAAATATAAAAAATTAAGCGACACGACCAGAGAGGGCCAGCAACTGAAATAGTATCCAAAAGGATAAAACTAGATATGAAAAAATCTCAGCTTTCTGCGGGCACCCTCCATTCCTACAGGACACAAAAATTAGAGTATTTGAAATGCAATAATAATAGGACAAAAACGTTTTAAACAAATCTATTATCATTGCATTTCACATGCTCTAACTGTTGAGTCATGTAGGCTGGAGAAATGGTGCCGGCAGTAAGCTGAGATTTTTTTAATATTTATTTTTATCCTTTTGGATACTATTTCAGTTGCTGGCCCTCTCTGGTCGTGTCGCTTAATATTTCATATTTTTAAAAATTTTGGAACATTGTTATGTTCATACTTTTACTTAAGATTTTTATCATTTCTGTTTTACCTCAAGTAAAGCTCAAACCACTCAAACCAGCAGTCAATGCTGGTGGGTTTTTTTTTAGCCTTTTACCAATATACAGGAAGAAAACTTCCCTTTGTGGAACAATCTTCTTGTTGAGGCGAGAGTAGTTCCACCTTGGTAGGTTAAGACCCCCATACAATGCCGAGCTGATGAGACTCCCTAGAGACGAAACAGCTGTCCTTGGCTGTGTTCTGCCATTGCCTCCCTAATAAGGAGGAAAAACTAAGCTAGCACTCTTTTATTTTTAAAGAACATAGTTGAACACCAAGTTAATTTAACTGGTTTTGATTTTTAATGTTCGCATCCTAGATGGACCAACTCCATGGCCAGGTCCTGAAACGGGTATTATAATAATAATAATAATAATAATAATAATAATAATAATAGTAATAGTGAACAACATAGCGCACTCCTCCATCAAATGTAGAGCTATGATGATGATGATGATGATGATGAGGATGCAATTCTGAAGGAAGGGAAGAAAGAACGAAAGAAAGATAATAATAATAATAATAGTAATAGTAATAGTGAATAACATAGATGTGGAGCTATGAATGATGATGATGATGAGGATGCAATTCTGAAGGAATGGAAGAAAGAACGAAAGAAAGATAATAATATAATAATAATAATAATAATAATAATAGTAGTAATAGTGAATAACATAGCACACTCATCCATCAAATGTGGAGCTATGATGGTGATGATGATGATGAGGATGCAATTCTGAAGGAATGGAAGAAAGAACGAAAGAAAGATAATAATAATAATAATAATAATAATAATAATAATAATAATAATAGTAATAGTAATAGTGAATCATTTACATAGCGCACTCATCCATCAAATGTGGAGCTATGATGGTGATGATGATGATGAGGATGCAATTCTGAAGGAAGGAAAGAAAGGAAGAAATAAAGATAATAATAATAATAATAATAATAATAATAATAATGAATCATTTACATAGCGCACTCCTCCACCAAACGTGGAGCTCTATGCGCTTAATTAACAACAACAAAAATTAAAAGCAAGATATTCAACAGAAACAAATAATCGCTCACACATGTATGCAAATAGGCATACACATACATCCCCACCCACCCACACATACCCACATACACGCAGGCACGCACGTACACACACATACACACACGCACGCGCGCCCACGCACGCACGCACGCACACACGCACACCATTACCATCACCACCACTCACCCCACCCAAGAACACAATACATGATACAGTTTGTTGAATAAAGCATCAACTCTCTCTCTCTCTCTCTCTCTCTCTCTCTCTCTCTCTCTCTCTCTCTCTCTCTCTCTCTCTCTCTCTCTCTCTCTCTCTCTCTCTCTCTCTCTTTCGCTCTTTCTCTCTCCCTCTCTGTCTGACTCCCATTAATATTATTATTATTATTAAATCCAAAATGCAAATTTTCAAACTTGATAGAACACTCTCTCTCTCTCTCTCTCTCTCTCTCTCTCTCTCTCTCTCTCTCTCTCTCTCTCTCTCTCTCTCTCTCTCTCTCTCTCTCTCTCTCTCTCTCTCTCTCTCTGCATGTGTGTGAGACAAACACTGAGTTGATAAAGGTACGTGCAGTGAAAATAAAGAATTAACGTCACGATGATGATGATGATGATGATGATGATGATGAGGAGGAGGAGGAGGATGAGGATGAGGAGGAGGAGGAGGAGGATGTCATTCTGAAGGAAGGAAAGAAAGAAACAGTCAAATAATGAGTTAATTAAAGTACAATCATGTAATGAAATAAAGATTAAAAAAACAAAAACAAAACATTATTAAGGGAGTGAAATCCTTTTGAAGGGCAAAGCCTTCTTTTCCCAAAGAATTAAGGTTTATTCCAAAATATAGCATAACAGTACAGTGACACAGCAAAACGAAATAGAACAACAAGCTAGAACATTAATTTATACCGTGCTCTTTAGATGGAATTATTTTAGGCCCCGCAATGTTCTACTTACTGACTAGATGAAGAATGATATGTCTCTTTCATACTATTTTTATCCTCAATTTGGATATAATTATCATCTCATGTCCTTCTCGTATCCAAGCTACTATATAGAAGAAAAGTTTTGTTTTACGTCCTCCCGGAATTAACCATGTGGGACATTTCTTTAAATCAAGTTTAACTTTTTTTAAAATATATAGTTAGGAAAAGCTACTATATCCGAACTACTCTCACCTCAACAAGAAGATTGTTCCACAAAGGGAATGTGTCTTTCTGTATATTGGTAAAAGGCTCCAAAAAACAAACAACCAGCACTCAAGTAAAATAGAAATGATTAAAAAAAATCGTAAGTAAAAGTGTGAACATAACAATGTTCCAAAATTACAAATATAAAAAATTAAGCGACACGACCAGAGAGGGCCAGCAACTGAAATAGTATCCAAAAGGATAAAACTAGATATGAAAAAATCTCAGCTTTCTGCGGGCACCCTCCATTCCTACAGGACACAAAAATTAGAGTATTTGAAATGCAATAATAATAGGACAAAAACGTTTTAAACAAATCTATTATCATTGCATTTCACATGCTCTAACTGTTGAGTCATGTAGGCTGGAGAAATGGTGCCGGCAGTAAGCTGAGATTTTTTTAATATTTATTTTTATCCTTTTGGATACTATTTCAGTTGCTGGCCCTCTCTGGTCGTGTCGCTTAATATTTCATATTTTTAAAAAATTTGGAACATTGTTATGTTCATACTTTTACTTAAGATTTTTATCATTTCTGTTTTACCTCAAGTAAAGCTCAAACCACTCAAACCAGCAGTCAATGCTGGGTGGGTTTTGTTTTAGCCTTTTACCAATATACAGGAAGAAAACTTCCCTTTGTGGAACAATCTTCTTGTTGAGGCGAGAGTAGTTCCACCTTGGTAGGTTAAGACCCCATACAAGTGCCGAGCTGATGAGACTCCATAGAGACGAAACAGCTGTCCTTGGCTGTGTTCTGCCATTGCCTCCCTAATAAGGAGGAAAAACTAAGCTAGCACTCTTTTATTTTTAAAGAACATAGTTGAACACCAAGTTAATTTAACTGGTTTTGATTTTTAATGTTCGCATCCTAGATGGACCAACTCCATGGCCAGGTCCTGAAACGGGTATTATAATATAATAATAATAATAATAATAATAATAATAACAGTAATAGTGAACAACATAGCGCACTCCTCCATCAAATGTAGAGCTATGATGATGATGATGATGATGATGATGAGGATGCAATTCTGAAGGAAGGGAAGAAAGAACGAAAGAAAGATAATAATAATAATAATAATAATAATAATAGTAATAGTGAATAACATAGCACACTCATCCATCAAATGTGGAGCTATGATGGTGATGATGATGATGAGGATGCAATTCTGAAGGAATGGAAGAAAGAACGAAAGAAAGATAATAATAATAATAATAATAATAATAATAATATATAATAATAATAATAGTGAATCATTTACATAGCGCACTCATCCATCAAATGTGGAGCGATGATGGTGATGATGATGATGAGGATGCAATTCTGAAGGAAGGAAAGAAAGGAAGAAATAAAGATAATAATAATAATAATAATAATAATAATAATGAATCATTTACATAGCGCACTCCTCCACCAAACGTGGAGCTCTATGCGCTTAATTAACAACAACAAAAATTAAAAGCAAGATATTCAACAGAAACAAATAATCGCTCACACATGTATGCAAATAGGCATACACATACATCCCCACCCACCCACACATACCCACATACACGCAGGCACGCACGTACACACACATACACACACGCACGCGCGCCCACGCACGCACGCACGCACACACGCACACCATTACCATCACCACCACTCACCCCACCCAAGAACACAATACATGATACAGTTTGTTGAATAAAGCATCAACTCTCTCTCTCTCTCTCTCTCTCTCTCTCTCTCTCTCTCTCTCTCTCTCTCTCTCTCTCTCTCTCTCTCTCTCTCTCTCTCTCTCTTTCGCTCTTTCTCTCTCCCTCTCTGTCTGACTCCCATTAATATTATTATTATTATTAAATCCAAAATGCAAATTTTCAAACTTGATAGAACTCTCTCTCTCTCTCTCTCTCTCTCTCTCTCTCTCTCTCTCTCTCTCTCTCTCTCTCTCTCTCTCTCTCTCTCTCTCTCTCTCTCTCTCTCTCTCTCTCTCTCTCTCTCTCTCTCTCTCTCTCTCTCTCTCTTTGCATGTGTGTGAGAGACAAACACTGAGTTGATAAAGGTACGTGCAGTGAAAATAAAGAATTAACGTCACGATGATGATGATGAGGAGGAGGAGGAGGAGGAGGAGGAGGAGGAGGATGTAATTCTGAAGGAAGGAAAGAAAGAAACAGTCAAATAATGAGTTAATTAAAGTACAATCATGTAATGAAATAAAGATTTAAAAAAACAACCAACAACAACATTAAGGGAGTGAAATCCTTTCGAAGGGCAAAGCCTTCTTTTCCCAAAGAATTAAGGTTTATTCAAAATATAGCATAACAGTACAGTGACACAGCAAAACGAAATAGAACAACAAGCTAGAACATTAATTTATACCGTGCTCTTTAGATGGAATTATTTTAGGCCCCGCAATGTTCTACTTACTGACTAGATGAAGAATGATATTTCTCTTTCATACTATTTTTATTATCCTCAATTTGGATATAATTATCATCTCATGTCCTTCTCGTATCCAAGCTACTATATAGAAGAAAAGTTTTGTTTTACGTCCTCCCGGAATTAACCATGTGGGACATTTCTTTAAATCAAGTTTAACTTTTTTTTTATATATAGTTAGGAAAAGCTACTATATCCGAACTACTCTCACCTCAACAAGAAGATTGTTCCACAAAGTGAAGTTGTCTTCTGTATATTGGTAAAAGGCTCCAAAGAACAAACAACCAGCACTCAAGTAAAATAGAAATGATAATAATAACCACCTTGATAATGAAAATCGTAAGTAAAAGTATGAACATAACAATGTTCCAAAATTAAAAATATAAAAAATTAAGCGACACGACCAGAGAGGGCCAGCAACTGAAATAGTATCCAAAAGGATATAACTAGATATGAAAAAAATCTCAGCTTTCCGTCGGCACCCTCCATTCCTACAGGACACAAAAATTAGAGTATTTGAAATGCAATAATAATAGGACAAAAACGTTTTAAACAAATCTATTATCATTGCATTTCACATGCTCTAACTGTTGAGTCATGTAGGCTGGAGAAATGGTGCCGGCAGTAAGCTGAGATTTTTTAAATATTTATTTTTATCCTTTTGGATACTATTTCAGTTGCTGGCCCTCTCTGGTCGTGTCGCTTAATATTTCTTTCATATTTTTAAATTTTGGAACATTGTTATGTTCATACTTTTACTTAAGATTTTTATCATTTCTGTTTTACCTCAAGTAAAACTCAAACCGCTCAAACCAGCAGTCAATGCTGGTGTGTTTTTTTTTTAGCCTTTTACCAATATACAGGAAGAAAACTTCCCTTTGTGGAACAATCTTCTTGTTGAGGCGAGAGTAGTTCCACCTTGGTAGGTTAAGACCCCCATCCAGTGCCGAGCTGATGAGACTCCCTAGAGTCGAAACAGCTGTCCTCGGCTGGGTTCTGCCATTGCCTCCCTAATAAGGAGGAAAAACTAAGCTAGCACTCTTTTATTTTTAAAGAACATAGTTGAACACCAAGTTAATTTAACTGGTTTTGATTTTTAATGTTCGCATCCTAGATGGACCAACTCCATGGCCAGGTCCTGAAACGGGTAGAGATGAAATGTCTGGGTTTTACAATCTCGCAAGACCTTAGATGGGACACCCACATCTCAAATGTGAGCAGCAAAGTCAGTAAGACCATTGGCTTCCTCCAGCGCAACTTAAAAGTAGGTTTAGTCAACATCAAGTAATTGGCATATACGGCAAGGAAAAGGCATATCATTATGTCGCTGGTCAGCCCAACCTAGAAAGGTGCCCGCTATGCCATAACATTGCCTCTTTAAATTGATGTAAAACTCTATATATGCACGTGTGTGTGTGTGTGTGTGTGTGTGTGTGTGTGTGTGTGTGTGTGTGTGTGTGTGTGTGTGTGTGCATGCATGTGTGTGCGCACGCGCGGCGTGCCCCTTCCCCCATCCGCCCCACTTTACTCCCACACTTCTACCCATTCCCAAATGGCAATCCTTCCTCCACGACCCCACTCACCCTCTAGTGTATCCCACCATTTGCTTGCATACCCCTTTTCCTTTTCCCCTCAACAATATCAAAATTCAAACTCAAATTATTTTATTTGTCGTAAAACCATCAAAGGAATTATGGAACAAACCAAAGCATACGGCGCTCTCGCCACACCGGAATTATTTACACACTGAGATGTGGTAAACAGTAAACACGTACCACGAAAAGAAACAAAACAAAAAGCGCAGGGTAAAGATGGTGACAAAGTAAATGTTATTGTAGCAAATAAGGAGTAGTAATACGCGCGTAATCATGTACAGGGGACAGACAAACATTCATGTTCGTATCAACGTCGCGATTTATCGTCAGAAGTGGCGTCTGCGACGTATCCAGACATAAACAGTCGATCTAACCTACTACAGTGTCTGCCCATTACTCACCGGAAGTCATAGTAAACAAGGGGACTGTATCAGTGAACCACACAAACCAAGGGAAGTAACAACCCCACCTAAAACGGCCAATAGGCGTGATTTCTCATTCGTTTGAACCCATTCTTGATCTCTGAGTGTTTATGAATGGACAGTGTTTTTATTTCACACTGCTTTTCTAAAATAGCAAGTTTTAAATTGGCTATTTCACGAACTGGGCAAACCATTTTGCCCATTCCATGAAATGGGCAATTTCCAAGATTGGACGTAACCTATATAGAAACTCAAACAAATAAAAACCAA
>CM065697.1:35542036-35549536 GCA_017654935.2 Phymorhynchus buccinoides
TTAATGCGTTATTAATTGAAACATGATTAATTAAACAAGCAAAAATGGGTTTTCAATGAAAAAAAACAATTTTTATTTTATAGTGCTGCCCTGGTGCTTTGCCCGTCGAAGGTTGAAAATATAAACCGAAATACCGCTTTTTTATCAGTGTTTGTTTTATATTGATAATTTTTATTTTCAGTATTTTGCTTGCACTTCTCATCATTGTGCCTTGTTTTGGAAGACAGAGTTTTACAAGAACCTCACACTGGCAGAACAAAACAGCCAGCCTTGTATAAGCTCTAAACAACATGTGCTGCGAACGCTTTATTTGAAAATCTTGCCAAGAAAAATACAAAACAATTCTTGCTTTGTCGAATGAAAAACTGCAGGCATCTTTTTAAATAATATTCCAAATCTCCAGAACTGATAGGACACAGAGACAGGAACTATGCAAATTAAGCAATATATCTACAAAACCAAAAGCTCACGAGACACGAAACTACGGGGATTATGCAAATATGACTAGCTAGATTCCAGCGGACCAAGATGGTTCTGCGAAAAGAATTATGATATTCTGTAAGCAGTCAAAACAAAAAAAATGCAAAAAAACTTTTCTCTTAGTCTTAAGCTTACACAAGTTAATCTCGTCTTTTCTCATTATTGTCTGTTTCATATTAATTCACCATGGCAAAGTCATGCGTTTATTGATTCAGGTTTGTTTGTCGGTTTGTTAAGTTGTTGTTTTTTTCTCTACTTTCTCGTGTCTTCGGTCCTTTACTTCCTCAAAAGGTTTTGTTTTTATCATTGCTGAATCCGGGGCAGTGGGTGGATGCCTCGTGCCTCCATACGGGGAGCTGGAAGATCCCGCCCCCTCCACGAGTCTCTCCCTGTGGTGATAACGGAGGGTCTGTCGTAAAATGGTTCCCCCACCTTCTGAAAGTTCTGTGCTTGTAGCCTCCTCTACTTTGCGACTCTCTTTGACTCTGCCTTTTCCTTTGCTTTCTATCATCTACTATATTTCTGACTTATTGGCCCATTCTCCTGCCTTTTTTCGAGAAACACTTTCAAATACGTTTCTAATCTGTTGTTTTGATTCATGTTTTTGTTGGTAAGTTATTGTTTTATTTGATTTTTCTGCCCATTGTACACTAATATTGATGTTGTGTTGTTTATTTCCATGCTTGTGGCAGCCAATACTATGTAATTGAACAATGTTGGAGTGCCTTGTATAATCTCTAAGCTTGTTGTACTCTACTTATTTAAATTATGTGCTGCTGTATGTGGTGCTTTATTTGAATAAATCTTGTTTAAACCAAACACTTTCAAAGAAATCTTCCAAGTAATGTTTCTCTTCCCCATCCCTCCTTTGAGCCCCTCCGAAATTGGAATGTGTCGGATGTACGCAGCGGGTAGATCAGTGAAAACTGAAAACCGGACACATACGTACTTTACCCACTATGTCCTTTTGAGCTGGGAAAGCAGAAGAACTGCTGAATCACGTTTGCACAAATAGCAATGTGAGAAGGAGAACTGTACGAGAAGTTAATGTTTACACTTATGAAACTCCTTTTACAGCTTAGTCTTTTGAGAATGATTGTGACTTTCGAAGGAAGAAGCTTTTGTAATTGGCTCTTGAGCGCTCCAGTCGTCAGATTGGTTAGCTACTGGGAACCTTTCTCAACACCGTTTGTCTTCCTCTGCTTCTTCTTCTGCTTTGTCTTCTTCTTCTTCTTCTTCTTCTTCTTCTTCTTTTTCTTTTTCTTTTTCTTCTTCTTCTTCTTCTTCTTCTTCTTCTTCTTCTTCTTCTTCTTCTTCTTCTTCTTCTTCTTCTTCTTCTTCTTCTTCTTCTTCTTCTTCTTCTTCTTCTTCTTCTTCTTCTTCTTCTTCTTCTTCTTCTTCTTCTTCTTCTTCTTCTTCTTCTTCTTCTTCTTCTTCTTCTTCTTCTTCTTCTTCTTCTTCTTCTTCTTTTTTTGTTTTTTTTTGTTTTGAAAACTAACAACACCGTTTACTGTTTTCTTACTAGTACATCACATCACTCATTGGAAATTGACAACACAGTCGAAATCAAGGACCGGCTGGAGGAGCTGCTGGACAATCTACCTCAATGTTCCGATGAAAGAAAGTCACAATAACAACAAACATACAACAAAAACACCAATAATAACAATAATAATAATGATGATGATGATGATGATAATGATAATGATGATGAAAGAAGAAAAATGAAGAAGAAGAACAGGATGAAAAAAGCACATAATTATGTTCTACTACCACTACCGCCATCATCACCACCACCACCACCACCACCACCACCACTACCACCACCACCACTACCACTTCTACTACTACTACTAATAATAATAATAATGATAATAATAATGATGATGATGATGATGTTGATGATGCTGATAATGATGATGATGAAGATGATGAAAGAAAGAAAAAGAAGGAGAACAAGAAGAAGAAGAAGAACAGGATGCAAAAAGCACATAATTATGTTCTACTACCACTACCGCCATCATTACTACTTTTTTTATACTTTTTTTTTACCCTCCACTGTCCCCGCCTTTCTTTTCATTTTTTAAATTTTATTGTCTCCTTCTTTTCTTCTTTTCTTTTTTTGAGGCGGCACATCTTTTTTTTCCTTTTTTTCCTCTTCTTCTTTCTCTTTTTTCCCCTCACTTCTCTCATACATATGTCTGTGTGATGAGTTAAGATGGACATTTTTCTTCGGTATAGTTTAGAGTTTTAGTCCGATACATAAGTGTCTGGGTTTCTGTATGACTTAGAGTTTGGTGTACTGACCTTTCATTCTGTGTGCGTGTTTACACGCGAGCGCACGCGCACGCGCGCACGTATATGCAGCATCAAACAATTATGCACGTAATATCAACCATTGACATTTAATTAATACACCATCAACCATATCTTCAATAACTTAACAACGGCTTCATAGAATACATTCATTTTTTCAGTGTTTACTAAAGAGTAACATTGCAATACTAAATTCGAACCGGAAGTGTCAACAGTGGTGATAATAATTGCCAAATATTGCAACATTTTTGTTTGTTTTTTTAAGATTTTTTTTAAATTTTTTGATTATTATTATCTTCTTTTTTATCTTTTTTTTAAAGGTTCCAACAAGCTGCAGATACTGCAAATGTTTATTTCGAAATATTTACATGATCATCAAGGAAAAAGATTCACCACAACGTCCGAACGAATAAATCACGTTAAATTGAAAGACGCGCAAGAAACAAAACCACTCGCGTGCTCAGAAGCATAATACTACATTTACACACTGACACACACGCAGGAGTGCACCTAAATTCACGCCCATTGGTGTGACCAATCCTGCACACACACAAAATAGATTTGTTGAGAACAAGAAAAAGTGCATACAGAAAGATGCAACAACTAGAGAAAATGCATACAAAGAGGTTAGAAATTTTTTAAATTGCAACCATTTCTCTAATACATAATTCTCGCTCAAAAATGGTATTTAATGGAATAGATGAGTTTGTTTTCTTGTAAATGCTGATGCACACTTTTCCAATCAAGATGAAATAGTTAATACACTGTCTATCACTGCTACTAAAAGCTGTTTTGTCAGTGCCAAACAATATGTCTGAGTTGCATAAGTTAATATGCGTGTCAGTCTTTGTTTTAATTACTTGTTCTATAAATCTCCAAAAATTCCATACGACTGGGCATTCACAAAAGAAGTGTTCTATAAAATCAACTGTATCAATGCAGTATGAACATTTGTTTGTTTCCTTAACTTTCATTTTATTCAGCATAATGTTTGTTGGATAGATGTTGTGCAGAATTTTCCCGTGGAGAACCCTGATCCTTGTTTCTTTGGTAACTGATTTCGCTCTGCACCATGTATGTTTGTCAATGTCTAAATCAAATTTTCTTTTCCAGAAGAAACAAGATGTTGGAGTTATGTTTTCTTTGCTTGCAGATAGTATCTTTTTAATTTGCTTTGGTTTAGTATTGAATACTCTAGCGTCACAATGTTGAGTGAATATTTCTCTTTCTCCCATTTGAATCCACTGAATCCATTGTTTGGGTATCGAGTTAATCAAAGCATTGTATTGGAAGAGTGTGCATGCTCTGTTTTGTTCAATTATGTTATGAACTTCTTCTAAAGTTAGTATTCTGTTTTCCTCAGGATGAATAATATCTTTCATTAATTCAAAGTTTTTCTTTATGAAACCCTGAAATAACAACACTTTATATTTGTATTTGATTAGAACATTATTAAATATTGGCTGGGACAAAAAGTTAGTTTCATTTACATCAGTAAACATAATTGTTTTACTGTCTAAATAATGTGTTAATACTTGTTTCCAAAATTCATTTTTTATAGAATCCACACCCATCATCTCATTCGTTCTACAGTTTATGAGAAAAACATTGTCATTGTTTGAAAGAAATCTGAAATTCCATTTTGGAATGAATGTCCAGTTGTCTCCACTTGCTGCTACCGCAAGCCTTCCTGCCCACTGTAAGTAAAAGTACTTTTGCGTATCCACCATATTAATCATATTCAACCCCCCTTCCTCGACACTTGATTCCATGACCTTCCTTTTTACCTTTTGGAAGGCTTTTCTATTACTATAACGTTTTTGCCATACAAATTTGTATAACAGCGTATTTAACTTACTGAGCACATTATTAGGCAGACCTACGGATTGCATTACATATATGAACTGGTTCAACAAGAAACTTTTTATAACAACCACCATGCCTTGTATACTTATGTCTCTTTTACTCCATAATTGAATCAAATGTTTCATTTTATTAATTCTTTCGTTCCAATTTTCTTCAATATACATTGCCATTTTCTCACTATGAAAATGAATGCCAAGTATTTTAATTTGATCTACAACTGAAAATGGGAGATTTTCATCTATTCTACGTCTGCCCATCCGCAATGCCTTTGTTTTGTTCACATTTAATTTTAAACCTGAGAATGTTTGAAAAGTAGAAAGGATCATTAACGATCTATCCATGTCTGTTTTATCCTTAAGAAAGAGGGTAGTATCATCTGCCATTTGTTTGATTTTGATCAGAGTGTTTTCATTTTGACTGAGAGATGGAACCTTAATGCCTGCTATTGGACTGTTTCTTATTTTAATTGCAGCTATTTCTACGGCCAGAACAAACGCCAGTGGAGAAAATGGGCATCCTTGCCTTATTCCACAAATCAACTCTAAAGATTCTGAAATCCACCCACCATGATTAATAGCACTTACTGTGCCCTGTGTTAATACGGAAACCCACCTTCTAAAATCCGCACCAAAGCCAAACGTTTGAAATGCGTACAGTAAAAAATCCTTAGATATAGAGTCAAATGCTTTGGAAAAGTCTACAGCAAGAAGATATCCACTTTTATTAGACCGATTTAAATAATTAATGGCATCATCCATTGTTCTGATAATAGTAGAGATGTTTCTGCCCCGAATATATCCTACTTGGTCTGTACTTACCACTTTGTGAATTACGTTACCTAATCTGTTTGCCAGTACTTTTGCTAATATTTTGTAATCAGAGTTAGTGAGTGTGATTGGTCTCCAGTTAGTTAATCGATCCCTATCTAGTTCTTTGCCTTTATGTAGCAATGTAATTATCCCTTGTTTTTGAGTAAATGATAATTCCCCTTTAACAAAAGATTCGTTAAAGGAATTTGTTAAAACTGTGGCTATTTTATTCCAGAACATTTTGAAAAATTATATCGTTAAACCGTCAATCCCTGGGGCTGACCCATTTTTCATATTTTTCAAAACCTCCTTTGTTTCGTCCAGTGTGACAAGGCCCTCACAACTGTTCGCATCATTTTCCTCTAAACGACTAAAATTCTCACCCCCAAGAAAGGCATCTGTGGATATTTTGACATCATCCACTTCTACTGATTGACTATAAAGGGTTTTGTAAAATGAGACTTGCTCACTTAAAATTTGTGACTGATCCGTAATGACTTCTCCCGAGTCCTTACAAAGTCTTGTAATTACTTTTTTCTTTCCTCTTGACTTTTCAAGGTTGCAAAAATACCTAGTGTTGCGTTCACCTTCCTCAATCCATTTAACTCGTGCTCGCACTTGCGCTCCTTTAGCTTTACTGACTTGTAATAATTCAAATTTTTGCTTCAGTTTAACATAGCTATTTTGCTTAGATTCATTCTTTGGGTCATTGACCAATTGCTGTTCTGCTTCCTGAATATCATATTGTAGCTTGCGTTCATCATTTCTTGTTTTGATTGCTAGTGTTTTTCCGTACTCTATGCAAAAATGTCTCATTTCAAGCTTGCAAATCTCCCATGTGTAAATGGATGTGGTAGAACTAGAAGAACGAGTAGTATTTAACTGTCTGTCTAATAAATCATTCATGCTGTCTACAAAGTCATTATTACGAAGGTAGCTGTTATTGAATTTCCAGTAGCCTGGGCCACGTGGAAATTCGCTGCTATTAAACTCTAGTACAATGGCTTTATGGTCAGAGTTAGGAAACGTTGCGTGTTCACTAAAGACACAAAGGGGCAACATTTCCTCAGACAGAAGACTGTAATCCAGTCTACGGGCCACGAAAGGGTTAACCCTGGACCAAGTAAAATCTTTCTCATTTCTGTGAAACATTCTCCAGATGTCTGTCAACCGTAGAGTATTGACAGTGTCATTGAAAGCTTTCACTTCTGAATCGCGGTGCATATTGCCTGTTATGATATCAAGGTCATTATTGAGAGCACAATTGAAATCTCTTCTTCTTCTTCTTCTTCTTCTTCTTCTTCTTCTTCTTCTTCTTCTTCTTCTTCTACTGTGTTCCCAGGCCATAATTGGTAAGGTACGTATGTGTCCTATTTGCAGTTTTTCACTGGTCTCCTCGCTGCGTACAGCCGACACATTCCGAAGGAGAAAAAAATATATTTGGAAGATTTTGTTGAAAAAAGGCAGGGGAATGGGCCAATAAAATCAGAAAGGTAGTATGATGGAAAGCAAAGGGAAAATGCAGAGCCAAAGAGAGTGGCAGATTAGAGGCAGTTACAAGCAAAGAACTTCCAGAAGGTGGGTGAACTATTTTCGCGAAAGACCCCCCGGTATTCCCATGGGGAGAGACTCGTGGAGGGGGCCAGGTCGTCCAGCTCCCCGTATGGAGGCACGAGGCATCCACTCACTGCCTCTAACCCAACATGACCGAGGAAGTGGGGTTGTCCTTCAGGCATGGATTTTCCACTTTAAACAAATTCCAGCCCAGGTTTATAGAACAGCAGTTTCCTCCTCTTCTCACAGAAGGTTCATGGCCGCAGCTAAATGTGAAAAAACCCACCAAAAAACAAAAACACATTATTCTTTGTAGAGCAGACCAATGCATGTAGGCGGGAATGTTCTCAAAGTGGATTTGTTCTCAAACCGTCTGCGCATGTGCGAAGAGTTAGGGATAGGTTTAGGGTTAAGGTTAGGATTAGGGATAGGCTTATGGTTAGGGTTAGGGTTAGGGATAGGGTTAGGCTTAGGG
>CM065697.1:35562036-35579536 GCA_017654935.2 Phymorhynchus buccinoides
GTATGGGAGTCAAACCTGGTCAAAATAAGATTTCTTACCAGCTATATAAGAGGAAAAACACGCAAAACCCGGGATTTTTGACACGTGATCTGGTGGGTCTTTAGCACCCTACTCATTTTGAACCGTGTCCTCTGTTACAAGAAAGATCACGACAAAACAATGTTGTGTCCTTCTTATACAAAAACCGAACCCAAGAGAAAACGCAAGACGACACAATGACCCGTCTTTTAGACCAATCTTTGTGTTTTATTTTCTTATCGCTATGATGAATATCCCCAAAGGGAATACTACATCAAGACTGTTTCCGTTTCTGTTTCGTTTCGTTTCATTTCCCACTCTTATCAGGGATCCGTTTCACAAGGGCTAACGTTACGTAGCGTAAGCTCAAATCGGCAAAAAAAACCGGTACTAAGAAACACCTCTTTTGCCGACGTTTGCCGCAAACGTTTTGTGGCTGCTATCGAGGTAACAAGCGACAAACTGTTTGAAGGAACATGGGAAATATCAATACTTCACTGGGTGTTGTTTTTTATATCTCGCGTGAATGTGACTTTAACTTTCAAAATGGAAGACCAAAACAACAAGCTTGTCACAGCAAATATTCTTTAGTCTATCATGAAAAAAACACGGGATGATTTTAGCAAATTAAACGAACGTAAGTGGTTTTTTAGTGCTCTTTCTTATTTTTTTAAAATCTTGTTAGATGGCATAATATATTGCACATTCTGCACACAAATAGACGTGGTTGAAATCGAAAACTTTGCACAAACTGACAGAGAGGTATGACTTATCTCCCTTATGATAGTAACCCTTCTCTCTCTCTCTCTCTCTCTCTCTCTCTCTCTCTCTCTCTCTCTCTCTCTCTCTCTCTCTCTCTCTCTCTCTCTCTCTCACACACACACACTCTCTCTCTCTCTCTCTCTCTCTCTCTCTCCTCCCTCCCTCCCTCTCTCTCTCTCTCTCTCTCTCTCTCTCTCTCTCTCTCTCTCTCTCTCTCTCTCTCTCTCTCTCTCTCTCTCTCTCTCTCCTAAAAGCGAAGAGTTAGCTTAAATAGTTATCTGACCTTAGCAAACGTTTAGGGTGTTTCTTAGACCCCTTTTGGCGCAACAGTTATTCGCGCGGCGACCGTTATCTAGAGAAATACGACCCTGATGACTCAACTTGGCACTTCCTGTGAGAACACGATCCAGGGCGGAGTTCTCGTGAGAACGTTAGTTTCTGCGAGAAAGACTTGAGGCGATCACTGACGGTTAGAGTTAGAGAGTCTCCAGAACCTGATTTGTCAACTTTTGTTTCCCTTGACGAGTGTTGCGTGTTTGTACTTTGGTCGCATGTCCAACGTAACGCGCACCGATACTTGGATGTATGCGTTGCAGGCTATTATTATGATTATTATTCGAAAACCTATAAATAATTATGTGCCTGGAGCTTTTCAGTGATTAGGAAAGTACGTTTTCGCGAGAGAGAGAGAGAGAGAGAGAGAGAGAGAGAGAGAGAGAGAGAGAGAGAGAGAGAGAGAGAGAGAGAGAGAGAGAGAGAGAGAGAGAGAGAGAGAGAGAGAGAGAGAGAGAGAGAGAGAGAGAGAGAGAGAGAGAGAGAGAGAGAGAGAGAGAGAGAGAGAGAGAGAGAGAGAGAGAGAGAGAGAGAGAGAGAGAGAGAGAGAGAGAGAGAGAGACAGAGAGACAAGCACTTGAAGCTGAGTATTATACTTAAGAGAGAAGAGAGAGAGAGAGCACTTGAAGCTGAGAGAGAGAGAGAGAGAGAGAGAGAGAGAGAGAGAGAGAGAGAGAGAGAGAGAGAGAGAGAGAGAGATGAATCAGACGCTGCAAATAGGAATAACACTCTTCTGTTAAAAGAATTGGCAAATTTATCTTGAGAGTATTGGAGATGTTTCAACGCAGAGAATGTGTTGAAATTAAGCCTAATGCGTGTGAATTAATGATAAAACGAAGAGCTTAAGCTAATTTGAAAACTTCATTTAAAAATAGTATCCATGGAATAAAATGATCGAAACAAATAAATGTGAATTCAAGACTGAAACTCTCGACTAAAGGAAATTGAAAATATCACTCGATGGTTTCGAAATTGATGGATTAAAAAATATCTTTTACAAACAAAATAACACAATATCCTTGCGTGTCAATTAACGATAAAACGAAGAGTTTAAACTAAATTGAAAACTTCATTTAAGAATATTATTCATGGAATAAAATGATCGAAACAAATACATGTGAGTTTCGAAATTGATGGATTAAAAAATATTTCTATTAAAAAATATAATCGTGTAACACACTCGTTTAAAAGAACAATATCCGATGTTTGGAACGAGCATTATTATTAATTATCAGTTACCTTGTTGTTGCTGCTAGCTTTTTGCTGGAAACAGAAAGCACTAAAAGAGCGAAGAGCATTGCCAAGGAGTATTTTCGTTTTTTATTTTCAATATTTCAAAATTGATACATGACAGTCATTTATGCATCTGAAAAAGTGACTCTCATCATGATCATGATCATCTCTTTTCGAAAACCAATCTTCAACTTTAAAACTTTCCCATTAAAAATAAAATTAAAAAATCAACAGCAGATCAAACAACGTGCTCAAATTGTTTGTCAAAACTTAACGCATATCGCTTAGCATAAGTAATTGACAACATATAAGTGTGTGTGTGTGTACGCGCGCGCGCGTGTGTGTATGTGTGTATATGCGCGCGTGTGTGTATGTGTGCATGTATGTGTGTGTGTGTGTATTAGTGTATGTGTGCGTGAGTGTCTTTTCGTGTTTGCGTGCGTGTGTGCGCGCGCGCGCGCGTGTTTGTATGTGTGTGTGTGTGTGTGTGTGCGCGTGTGTGTATGCGTGTGAGCATGTGTGTGTGTGTGCGCGCACGCGCGTGTGCGCAAGAGAGAGAGAGAGAGTCAGTGTGAGTGAATGTGCGTGCGTGCGTGCGTACGTGTGTGCGCGCTTGCTCGCTCGTACCTGTGTATGCACATGCGCGTGCAATGTGCAAGCTCCCGAGCGCGGGTCCACGTGTGCATAATAATAATTGGTGTTTGTGGAGGTTACATGTAAAATGTTGTTCTACGAGAAAGAAAAAAAAAAATTTCCACGAGGTGTAGTATGTAATAAACAAGGCGAACAGTTGTTCGTTTTATGCGAAGTGTGGGTAGTAGAGAGCGGAGGATTTTAAAGCCCGCAATCCCCCAATGCAGCAGAAATTTATGATGCAGACAGTCTTTGAAGTTTAGGCATACATAGAGTGGGTGCGTGGGGGGTGGGGTGGTGGGGGGGTGGGGGGGGGGGGGGGGGGCGGGGGCGGGGGGGGGGGGCGGGGGGAAGGCGGGATACAAAGTAAAGGGAACATTGAAAAGACCATGGGTCCGTTTCACAAGCGCTAACGTTACGTAGCGTGAGCGCAAATCGGCAAAAAAACGGTACTACGAAACACCTCTTTCGCCGACGTTTGCCGAAAACGTTTTTGTGGCTACTCCCAAAGTATCTCTTGGCGAACTATCACGTGACTTGTATGGGCTGAATACATTTCTTGTTGTTAAGTGGCCCATTAACCCTTTCACCGCCAATGTCGCATTTTTGCACCACAATGGTTTAACACCCATGTCACTAAAAGGCATCAAATCAGGGCCTGTTATCTGACGACCCTATTTTCGTAATTTTGGGAGGTAAGGATAGGCCTAATGTTATACATGTTAAAGAGGAATTCACAATATTGCAGATTTTTTTCTCTCTACCCAGGTACGTTAAATGGTATTTTTTGGCTTAAAAATGGCTGGCGGTGAATGGGTTAAAGTGTGGTTAAACTAATTTTTTGGGGGACCAGTCAGACAAGAGCTTGTAATATTCTTCCGCAAACGTTTTCTAAAGTGTTTATTTGGCCCCTTTTGGCGTAAGCGTTATTCGTGCGGCGACCGTCGTCTAGAGAAACTCGACCCTGGACAAAGGATAACAGAGCGAACACACGCGATAAACGCATCTGAGCAGATACAGTGATGCAAATGAATTATTTTACAATTTTACGATTGTTTGAAGTAACATGTACTACTTATACAATTCACTTTGTGTGTGCTGTGTGTGTGGGTGTGTGGGTGTGTGGGTGTGGGTGTGTGTGTGTGGGTGTGGGTGGGTGGGTGTGGGTGTGGTGTGTGTGGGTGTGGGTGTGTGGGTGTGGGTGGGTGGTGGGTGGTGTGGGGGTGGGTGTGGGTGTGGGTGTGTAACAATAACAATAACAATAACAATACTTTTTAATCAGTCTTTTCAGGCCATCTGGCCCATAATGACATGCAGAAAGAGCGAAAAAGATCCAACATCAAATATGTATGTGAACCATTCAGCATTGGCAATTTGTGTGTGTGTGTGTGTGTGTGTGTGTGTGTGTGTGTGTGTGTGTGTGTGTGTGTAGTGTAGTGCTTGCATACTTTTGGGGGTTGTGGTTGGTGGTGGTGGCCTGCTACACTACACACGGTTTCGCTGTCAATGCGATGCGATTGTGACGATGCGAGTTCACAATTCACGCGAACTTTGTCGTGTATTGGGTCTATACTGGAGTATAACAATAGAGCGAAGAAAGTGGTAGAATTGTTTTGGGGGGGGTTTCAGACGGTAGTATCAGTTCCCGTGAATCATGACTCGCATCGTCACAATCGCATCGCATCGACAGCGAATCGTTCGTGGTATGGCAGTCCCTTTTACCGCACGAGGATAACGGAGGCAGGGGGGTGGGGGTGGGTGTGAGGAGGAGGTGGCGGGGGGGGTGGTGGTGCTAGAAAACTTGTCATCAGTTTGCATTATGCCGTACAACGACTTGGTGTGGGGTGAAGCGCAGTGATCCCTGGCACGCTAGTATTAAATTTGATCAACTCGAATGATACCAAAACACCCCATATTCACAGTTAAAATATCATGATTCAAACTACAGATGTGATACCACCAATATGTAGTGATCATTCATCACCATATGCTGTTCTGACATAACAAATCGAACACTTGCTACCAGCGTACACTATACAACTACTCTAAACTAAATGTTGCAAAACGATTAATCGAAGAATTAACTCATATTGATTGGGATGAAAGTTTATCCTTAGAATCTATGGATGATGCAGCTGAGAGATTCTCTGATCAACTCATATCTATTGCAAAGGTTTCGTATGCCAGTAAAAGAGATTACGGTTTAGTAACGAGCGTGATGCGCAATGGATCACCATGGACATATAATTTTTTTTAAATGATAGAAAGAAAAAAATAACATACCAAATTAGCCAAGCTTCTAAACTTTGACTGGACATGGGCCTTGTTTCGTCGGATCCGTAATGACCGTACAGATACAATGAGACAGAGAAAGGCGGAGTATGCGTCAGAAATATGTTTTCGGGTCAAGAGGGGTAGGCTACAACCCTAATTTGCGTTGATAACAAAATATGGTAAAGACATAAAATTATACTTATGAAGTAGAATGACAAATTTAAAAATAATAAAAACGCATCAGAATAGCACGTAACTACATACAAACGCATACAAACTGCACGTAACTGAATAGTTTTTTTTTATATATAGCTTTGGGGTTCGGACCCGTGATTTGAGCGCGCGCGATCATGCGCACACGAGCGCATATAAATATTCATGACAACTGTGTTATAGACCATTCATCAAGAAATGTTGTGAACAAAACTGCATTGAAATCATTGCAAAACTTCGCGAGATATTAGCGATTATGTGTTTCGGGGTTTGAACCCCGTAACTGGCGCGACCTTGACCTTAATGTCAAACTAAATACATCAGTGGATAGCTGGCATCTTGGCAAACTAGTATACCAACTTTGATGATGATAGACTGAATAGGTTTTGAGAAAAACGGACGAATAGCGGGACGGACGGACGGAGGCACACCGGAGGCACGGACGGATCAGACAGAAACAATAGCTCCCTGAACCTTCGGCTCGGGGACTAATAGTGAAAGAAAGAACGTGAATATCATTATACAGTTCACATAGGTGCAGATTTTCAGTGTTATGTCTCTGTTTCTGTGTCCGTTCCCACGGGTTTTTTGCTTCTCGCATATTTATGTATCCTATGTCTGTCTGACTGACTGACTCACTGAGTCCATTCTCCTTTTTGTTTGCATAATATATGTCTGCCATTAGTCATGTCTCGTACGTAGGCCCCCTACGCGCTGCACACGTGAGAGAGCGAGAGAGAGGAGAGAGAGAGAGAGAGAGAGAGAGAGAGAGAGAGAGAGAGAGAGAGAGAGAGAGAGAGAGAGAGAGAGAGAGAGACGAAGAGAGAGAGAGAGAGAGATAGAGAGAGAGAGAGAGATGGAGAGAGAGGAGGGGGGGAGAGTAGAGAGACTAGAGAGAGAGAGAGAGAGAGAGAGAGAGAGAGAGAGAGAGAGAGAGAGGAGAGAGAGAGAGAGAGAGAGAGAGAGAGAGATGGAGAGAGACGGGGGGGGGGGGGGTAGATAGAGAGAGAGAGAGAGCAGACAGAGAGACATACAGAGAGAGATAGAGAGAGAGATGGAGAGAGAGACGGGGGGGGGGGGGGGGTAGAGAGTAGATAGAGAGAGAGAGAGAGAGAGAGAGAGAGAGAGAGAGACAGAGACAGAGAGACATACAGAGAGAGAGAGAGAGAGAGAGAGAGAGAGGGAGAGAGAGAGAGATGGAGAGAGAGGGGTGTGTGTGACGTAAGTGTCCTGCGCGCGACCCCTCTTTCTTATCTACACCCCCCCCCCCCCCTCTCCTTTTCATTTCTCTGTCCGGCCGCCACTTTAATTGCCATCCACCATCAAAAGAACGCCGATTAAGGCATTTGTCTCTTTGAAGCCCGATTTACCTCCCCTGTCAGCATGTACCACCTACAGAGGTTATCTCCCTTTACCCCCCCCCCCCTTTATCTCCGTTCCCCATCACGAGAAAGTGATACCCACAGTCGGTGCCCTTTGAAGACGATTTTCCTTTCCAGTCACGAGAAGGATAACAATATAACCGGCGTGTGATTGTTCGGTACTAGTATGCATAAAATTATAGCATCATCTTGTGACGTGTCAATTGCTATAAACCAACCACAGGCTTTCATTGTTTGAAAGTGAAGGCTATAATTGGAGTAGTGAGAAAAAGTTTTCACACAAGACGCTGAAACCTAGCTAGAGCAACATTGCAGACTCAACCCTCTCCCAGCCAGTCATAATAGCCCAACTAGTGAGTATTATTGATGGCTGGTGGTTGAGATTTGGTTTGTTTGATCCTATTTTTGATCTAGATCCTATGTTCAATGATGAATAAGGAGTAGATAGCTATGTTATTGAAAAGAAGTGGTAAACATTCTGTTCTATTTATGTGCACTGATTATTGTGTGTGTGTGTTTTTGACTTTAACACTTTTGGTACCAGAACCGGATTTTATGCCTACTAACCCTTTTGTCTATTTTTAGTAGGAAACCTGTGGGTTGCAATCTTGCACTTTATGATACCATTCCTTTCCAGGTGTTGGATGGAGAGTGATGCTGGCTTGATCACCTTTTATGTTTTACTGATCTCAGTTTGTTAACTGAAATTCAGATTATGTGTTCTTAGTGCTATTGTACAAGGGAAGCCTTCTAGCCGGTTGGGATCCACTAATTCCCTGCCGACTGAAGCCCCTTGTCTCTAAGCCATAGAGACCTACATCCACCTTCTCCTGTGATTATCAGCAGGGCATCATGGGCCGGACGATTATCCCGGACTCACAAGCACCAAGACGGGAACGCCGCCAAGACGCCCCCGCACCCAGAATCCGCGAGGAGACCACGCTTGAACTGTGCCATCCCGCGAAGCCGTAACCGGAACGACTGGGAGCTACTCTCACCTGACGAGCAAGCCCAGCCAACCCAGCACTCGCCGATCACTATGGAGGAACTTGACAACAGCTAAGTCCAGCGGACCGCGCCAATCATTTGAACTTTCCTCCGGACACTGAAAATAATTAGTAACCCTTCCTGCTTGGGGCTAACCTTCTAGAAAGACAAAAGTCTTGTAAATCCTTTCGGATTTCATTGTTTTTCATTCATATTTTGTTTTGGCGCCATTGAGCTGCTTTATTATTATTGTTGCATAATCTTATGCAGATTTTGTGAGTAAATAAAATACAAGTGTCAAATAATCCTGAACCCTTTGGTCAGACTGATGAGAGTGGGAGTCTTGTAATTTCATGTAAAACCCTACTTCTCTCTGTCTGCCATTAAGAGCAAATCAACCACTTGTATTTCTTACAATCATACGAGCCAGAACCCGGGCACAAATATAAATTTATTAGATGAAAAGGGGCCGGGAAAGTTGCTCATCTCCCATACCCTAGAGAAGTGGGCAAAAGGCAAATTTTCTACTTGAAAATTTAACACACTAAAAGTCATCCCTAGAGGCTTAGCCTTTTAACCCATTACCTCGTCACAGGGGGGTAGATAGAGAGAGAGAGAGAATCAGACAGAGAGACATACAGAGAGAGAGAGAGAGAGAGAGAGAGAGAGAGAGAGAGAGAGAGAGAGAGAGAGAGAGAGAGAGAGAGAGATGGAGAGAGAGGGGGGGGGGGGGGGGTAGATAGAGAGAGAGAGAGAGAGCAGAGACAGAGAGACATACACAGAGAGAGAGAGAGAGAGGAGAGAGAGAGAGAGAGAGAGAGAGAGAGAGAGAGATGGAGAGAGATGGAGAGAGGGGGGGGGGGGACAGGAGAGAGAGAGAAGCAGACAGAGAGAGAGAGCAGACAGAGAGAGAGAGAGAGAGAGAGAGAGATTGAGAGAGAGAGAGAGAGAGAGAGAGAGAGAGAGATGGAGAGAGAGAAGACGAGAAGAGTGAAGGGTGGTGTGGGGGGGGTTTGAGACATTTTTTTTTCCTTTTTGAGAGAGGTTTAAGAGAGAGAGAAGACAGACAGAGAGAGAGAGAGAGAGAGAGAGAGAGGAGAGAGATGGAGAGAGAGAGAGAGAGAGAGAGAGAGAGAGAGAGACGAGAGAGAGAGAGATGGAGAGAGAGGGGGGGATAGATAGAGAGAGAGACAGAGAGTGGGGGGCCATAGAAACAGAGAGACATACAGAGAGAGAGAGAGAGAGAGAGGAGAGAGACGGGGGGGGGGGGGTAGATAGATAGATAGATAGAGAGAGAGAGAGAGAGAGAGAGAGAGAGAGAGAGAGAGATGGAGAGATGGAGGGGGGGGGGGGGGGGGGGGGGTAGATAGAGAGAGAGAGAGAGAGAGAGAGAGAGAGAGAGACAGACAGACAGACAGACAGACAGAAAAACAGAGGAGACACAGGGACAGAGAGAAGAGAGAGAGAGAGAGAGAGAGAGACAGAGACAGAGACAGAGACACAGAGAGCGCGAGACAGACAGACAGACAGACTAGACAAATAGCTCGTGAGACGGTAGACAGATATTCAGACAGATACACAAACCAAGAACGGAAAAACATATTTTTGTAATCCAACGTAGTCAATGCAAAAAAAACCACACACACAAAACCAACAAAGTCAGATCCTCAAACCACCAGGGTATACTATAACCACAAACGTATTACTTTACCACACACAACACAAAAAGAAACAACATGACAAGACTGTTCTGGCGCGTGGATAAGACATTCGAGTTGCATCTACCGATACTTACTGTACAGAACTGCTTTTGATTTAAATTTTTAAAAACACCCAAAAAAAAAGAAGAAAAAAAAAGAAATAATAATATATTGTGAGCTAGACATGAAAGAAAAAAGAAGAAGAACATAAAAAAAACCGTAAGTTTATTTTGAGATGTGCAAAAAACATACCTGGCATATTTCGAATGCTTAACCCTTTCGCAGCTAACGTCGCATTTTTGCACCACGATGATTTAACACCCATGTCGTTACAAACCTTGAATTCAGGGTCTGTTATCCAATGATGTTTGTGTTCTTGAGGCCTTTTGTTTTTAAAACATGTAGTTTAGGAATCCCCCAATATTTCAGACCAAATCTTTTCTTGACGTATGTAAGTTTATTGGATAATTTTGGCTTAAGAAATGGCTGGCGGCGAAAGGGTTAAAAAATATATAATTAACATGTTTCCCTTTTTGCATCTTCATTTCTTCACAGACCCACCAGATCACGTGTCAAAATCACGAGGTTTCACGTGTTTTCCCTCTCATAGCTGGAAAGAAATCTTGTTTTGTCCGGGTCTCACTCCCATACAAATGCCCCCAAATTCAAAGCGATGCATCATTTTAAAGAGCAGCCTCGATTTGAACATGGGGACATTTCTATGTGGGTCACAGCTACCCAGAAAAAACCCCCAAGGGACTTAATCGTGGCGCGTCTGTGTATCTTTAAAATAATTCAATTCAAACGAAATATTTTTTGTTTGTTTGTTTGTTTTTCTGTCTCTCTGTCTATCTATATGTAAGCGGGGTACATGCGTGCGTCTTTTTGTCTGTCTTTCTGCCACACACACACACACACACACACTCTCTCTCTCTCTCTCTCTCCTCTCTCTCTCTCTCTCTCTCTCTCTCTCTCTCTCTCTCTCTCTCTCTCTCTCTCTCGTCTCTCTCTCTCTCTCTCTCTCAAAAAGTGTTGCTGTATATTTGGATTTAGTTGGAGTTTTGAAAAATGGACTATGATGATGAATCTATAAAAATCCCTAGCTAAATATATTGCAGAAGCTCTGAATATTAGAACTAAGCAAAAGCAAATACAAGAAGAACATAGACAGAACATTACTTCTTAATGGAAAGTCTTGAATAATGTATTAGGGTATAAGTGTGGGAATCTGATATGCTTAATTTTATTTTTTATTTTATTTTTCTGATATGCTTAATTTGATTATGATTAGATGGTCGAGACAGACATTTGTTTTTATTTTAGTTTTCATGCCTTGATTGATTTGATTTGATTTTTTCATAATTGTGTACTATTCGCACCCCCATGTCATCTAAGCTATGTAAGCCAATGACATTAAAACAGTTTCAGTGTTCAGTGTTCTCTCTCTCTCTCTCTCTCTCGCTTTGTTCTCTCTCTCTCTATCTCTCTCTCATCATCTCCTCTCTCTCTCTCTCTCATCTCTCTCTCATCTCTCTCTCTCTCTCTCTCTCTCTCTCTCTCTCTCTCTCTCTCTCTCTCTCTCTCTCTCCTCTCTCTCTCTCTCTCTCTCTCCTTTACCTCACCTTCCCATAGTATTGTGGCCCAAGGCCGATATACATTAAAATATTTCCGAGTTCCAAGTTCTCTCTCTCTCTCTCCTCTCTCTCTCTCTCTCTCTCTCTCTCTCTCTCTCTCTCTCTCTCTCTCTCTCTCTCTCTCTTCTCTTCTCTCTCTCTCTCTGCCCGTATCTGTTGCCTAATATATTTGGTCTTAGTCTTGTTTACGTCCCAAGGACAGATTGTAAGACTAGGCTTGGCCTAAAATCTCAATCCTTGCGTAATAAAGGTGGGTTTTGTTTTAAGATTCAAGTCCCCACCCCCCCCCCCCCCCCCTCTCTCTCTCTCTCTCTCTCTCTCTCTCTCTCTCTCTCTCTCTCTCTCTCCTCTCTCTCTCCTTCTCTCTCTCTTCTCTCTCTCTCTCTCTCTCTCTCTCTCTCTCTCTCTCTCTCTCTCTCTCTCTCCCCTTCCTGGTACCTCTCTTCCATTCTGGAAGAGTGGCTAAGAGGTAACGCGTTCGTCTCGTACGCAACAAAACCAGGATCGTCCCTGGCTGCAGCGGAGTTTTTCCCCGCTCACTTCTCACTACACCTATTATTATGTGACCCAGCACCACGAAAGGGTCATTAAGTCGCCGAGCTAGTTTCTCACAACAGGCTTGCAAAGTCAAACAATCACCTTTTTTGTCAATTTTGCGTTATGGGTTCTCTTACATCTTATCTGTCATGTTTATAAAGGATCATCTTTACTTATATGGTCTCTAAACGGTGTGTTCTCTTGCATCTTATCTTTCATGTTTATAGTACAGTAAGTTGGGTTTAACGTCCTCTCGACCCATAATTTTCATGTTTATAAAGGATCATCTTTACTTATATGGTCTCTAAACGGTGTTTTGAGTGTTTTAAAATGAGTAGGTTCAATGCATTTTCTACAGATAGGCTAGACTTTAGACTGTGTTTTCTCAAAATGGCCGACGCTCACCCTACCTACTTTAAATGCTCATAGCTCAGGAACGGAAAACGATAGAAGTATGGATCTTATATATCATTAGAAAGAGAATTGTCTGAAGTGTGTAATTGTATAGTTTTCTCAGAATAGTCAGTTTGACACTTAATGTCCCTTTCGTGGTGCTGGGTCACATATGGTCTGAATGTCTTTCGAATGAGACGACAAAAACCGAAGTCCTGTGTGTCGATGCACTTCGCACTCATTAAATAACCCACTCGCAACGAAAACGTTGTAATTTGATTTTAACAGAACACAACAAAACTTCACCTCTCCTTTCCTGTCAATTCACACACACACAAAAAACGAGTGCAAAATGGGGGTAGCCTTGCACTAGCTGCCACGCGCTCTTCAAACGGAAGCAACCCGAATTTCACAGAGACGGAGACTATGAAAATAATGCCAATACCAGTAACCCTTTATCAAGTTCTCTCTTGTTCAGACTTAACCCTGTCACCGCCAGTCATATTTCAGCCCAAAATGTCCATTACATTTACCTATGTAGAGACAAAAATCCATCTGCAGTAATTGGGGATTCTTCTGTGACAAACATACAATAAGGTCTATCCTTACTTCCCAAAACTAAACCAAGAGGGTCTTTGGATAATAGACCCCAATTTGATGCCCTTTTTAGTGACATTGCTGTTCAATCACTGTGGTGCTAAAATGCGACTGTGGCAGTGAAAGGCTTAATAAGCCGGCGCCACACTCGCGTAAACTTGTACTGGGATGCGATGCGACTGGTGTCACGTGAATCGTGATTCATGCGAAATACTTTCGTCCAAAAACATAATTCTGCCATTTTCACTCACTCTGCTTAATTAAAGATCCACCCGATCTCGTGTCAAAACCACGGGTTTCACGGTCGTGTTTTTCCTCTCATAGCTAGAAATAAATCTTGTTTTGACCAGGTCTCACGCCCATACAAATGCCCCCAAATTCAAACCGAAACATCATTTTAAATAAAGAGCAGCCTCAATTTGAAGTTGGGGACATGTGTATGTGGGTCACATCTACCTCAGAAAAAAACCCCAAGGGACTTAATCGTGGTGCGTCAGTGTATCTTCAAAAAGACCCAATGCACGAATCTCATGACTCGCATCGTCAAAATCGCATCGCATTCACATCCGAATCGTATGTAGTGTAGCGGGCCCTTTACCCCTCTCTTCTTATCCAACCTTTAAAGGGGCACCCTGACGGATGCGGGTTTTTTTCAAGAAACACGTCGAGATCACCATGAAAAAACCCTTTTACAGAGATCGCAACACTCACTTTGCTCTGGTTTCCTAGAAATCAAACCGTCAAAACGACGATTCCTCCTTGGCGGAGATGCCGGATAGAGTAGCCATTTTGGATGGGGTGGGTGGAGGTCATTCTTTGTGGTTTTCTTATTTTTTTTTAATGGAGCTATTTCCTTTGTTGTGAGCGAAACTCCTTTAGATAAAATGTATTTAAAAAAAAGGCTTGTATTGCGAAAATTTCGTGCAAACGATTTGTCGGCCATTAGAAAAGAGACGGCACACGCCTTCTCTTTGGGTGAAAGAATTTGACTTCCAGCACCTCCGCGAAGGAGGAATCGCCGATTTGACGGTTTGATTTCTAGGAAACCAGAGCAAAGTGAGTGTTGCAATCTCTGTAAAGGGTGTTTTCCTGGTTATCTCGACGTGTTTCTTAAAAAAAAACTCATCCGTCATGGTGCCCCTTTAAGGACCAGCCACACGAATCCAAACGGATCGCATGTGAATGTGATGCGATTTCGAAGATGCGAGTCATGATTCACGTGGAATTCATGTACAGTGGAACCTCCCTTATAAGACCTCCCATTGTAAGACTCCCTCCCATATAAGACCTACTTCTCTGAGAAATTGCCCTTTTTGTACGTATTAAAATTACCTCCTTATAAGACCCCTCCCCTTCAGACCTTACCTCCTTTATAAGACCCCTCCCTTATAAGACCTTCACAAATCAACTAAAATCAGGTCTGACAAGGGAGGGGTATTATAAAGGAGGTAATTTTAATACTTACAAAGAAGGGCTAATGTCTCAGAGAAGTAGGTCTTATATGGGAGGGAGTCTTATAATGGGAGGTTCCACTGTATTGGGTCTACTTGAGCATAGTGAGCGCAACATGGCAGCATTATTCTTTTAAACAGAAGTATTTCACGTGAATTATGACTCACGTGACACGATCTCATCGCATCCCATAAAAACCCATACGATTTTACACGCTGTGTGGCTCCGGCTTTAACATTTTTTTTTTCTTTTTCTTTTTCTTCCACTTTTTTTTCGCTACCCCCCCCCCCCCCCCCCCCCCAACCCCCACGCTCTCCACATCCTTTCTTCTCCCTGTTCACAGTCACATGAATGTGGATCTATATATTGGATTTTTAAGACATTATATGTCTGGAACTGGAGCATATAAAACAGATATTATGGTGTGGTCTTTTCTATCTTGAGCTATGCATACACCATTTCTTCTCTTCCCTTTCTCTCTTATTGCTTGCTCGTTGTCTATCTATCTTCTTATTCTCTTCTCTCTCTCTCTCTCTCTCTCTCTCTCTCTCTCTCTCTCTCTCTCTCTCTCTCTCTCTCTCTCTCTCTCTCTCTCTCCCTCTCTCTCTCTCTCTCTCTCTCTCTCTCAGAATTGTTTCCCTTTTTTCGTACTCAATTTAAACCACCAATTCAAGTTCACCATTGTTAATTATTATCCATGTTTGCTTTTAATTCCCATTTAAAAAAATAGTTTTCAATTATTTCATGCGCCAATTGTTGTTCCCTTTTTTATTTACTTGTTATTTTTTAATGTCAAATGTTCTTGCTTGGTGCATGGCATCAATGTGTGAGTGAGAGGGCAAGGTGCAAAGAAGCTATTGTAGCTTATCATTTTTACCCTCAATAAAACAATCGTATTCGTATTCGTATTCTCTCTCTCCCTCTCTCTTCTCTCTCTCTCTCTCTCTCTCTCTCTCTCATCTCTCTCTCTCTTCTCTCTCTCTCTCTCTCTCTCTCTCTCTCTCTCTCTCTCTCTCTCTCTCTCTCTCTCTCTCTCTCAACCTCACAGCCTTACTACCTCATCTTCACCACCCCTTACCTAACATTACTTTAATAACGAGGTTTATCAAGGTATGGTTTATGCAGCCATGAAACATAATATATACCAGGTCCAGACAGACCTTGGAAATCCAAAAATGGATCGAAATATATGACATTATATGACTGAAAGAAAGAGAGAAAGAAAGATATAAAGATATAGAAAGAAAGAAAAGAAAGAAAGAAACGTGAAACTTGAAACTTGAAAAAAAACTTTATTACGCGAGGATTGAGATTCTAGGCCAAAGAGAAAAAGAAGGGGAGAGGGAGAGTGCTGAGGAAAAAACCACCACCACAATATAGTAAGGCTGTGCCAGCTTCAAAAGTATCTCGAAAACAGTAAGTATCATTCTCAAATAACATATGCCTACTATATATAAGACACAGTACACTAATTCCCCTCATTCTGGCTCCTTTCAGTTTTCCACAGAGAGCTATTTGTTTCAAGTTATTTCTTTTAACAGAGGCAAATATTCGTATCATTGATTTTGGTTAGGGATAGGGAAAGACCTTGCAAGTGGTATGCCACCATAAAACAATGTAAGACTAATGGATAAAACACTTTAAATTGGTTTATGCTGGTGATGAGTTTTTAGCAAAAGGCATGAACTGAAAGGAGCTGAGAAAAGCTACTGTGAAGACAGTAGTAATTTATTATGTAATAACACTGTGACTAAATTTAGTAAAATAATTTTAAAACAGTCATTAAATCATAATTAAAAAAAAAAAAAATTAGCATTCATATATAATTACTCTTTTAAAATATATGTTCGAATACAAAGCATTTCTGTTAAAGAATGGAAACCAAAACAAAGACAAACAAACAAACAAATACACCATTAACCCTTTCACCGCCAATGTCGCATTTATGCACCACAATGGTTTAGCACCCATGTCACTAAAGGCATCAAATCAGGGCCTGTTATCTGAAGACCATGTTTTCTTAATTTTGGGAGATAAGGATAGCCCTAATGTTATGCATGTCACAGAGGAATTCCCAATATTGCAGATACATTTTTTTCTCCGGAGCAGTCGAAAAGAGCGCACCGCTAATAAGAGCGCGCCTAAAAGAGCGCATTTTGCATGCTAATAACAGCGCGTGTTCATGCCAAAAAAGTGCTCTTGAATGTGTGGTTTTCGTGCTAATAAGCGCGCATAGGTGAAATCGTTCTCAACAGACATTTACAATTTGCATTCGTCTGTTTGCTAAACTTCAGTCTTCTTGCTGTTTTGGAGAAAGAAACTTTCGATATGTCCACGATTCAACGCATCACCACGTTAGGGATAGGGGGTTAGGGTTAGGGTTAGGGATAGGGTTAGGGATAGGGTTAGGGATAGGGTTAGGGATAGGTTAGGATAGGGTTAGGGATAGGGTTAGGGATAGGGTTAGGGATAGGGTTAGGGATAGGGTTAGGGATAGGGTTAGGGATAGGGTTAGGGATAGGGTTAGGGATAGGGTTAGGGATAGGGTTAGGGATAGGGTTAGGGATAGGGTTAGGGATAGGGTTAGGGATAGGGTTAGGGATAGGGATAGGGTTAGGGATAGGGTTAGGGATAGGGTTAGGGATAGGGTTAGGGATAGGGTTAGGGATAGGGTTAGGGATAGGGTTAGGGATAGGGTTAGGGATAGGGTTAGGGATAGGGATAGGGATAGGGTTAGGGATAGGGTTAGGGATAGGCTTAGGGTTTCACATCACATTTTACAACGCGCTCTTTTTGACATCCTCGATCTTTCTTAGGTTCCAAAGAAGCGCGCTTATTGGACAAAACATTGCGCTCTTTCTAGCTTCATTTTTTTGACGCGGTCTTTTAGAGAGTAGGTAAAACGCGCGCTTATGGGATGCACCCTTTTTTTTCTAACCAGTTAAGGTGATAGTATTTTGTGGCTGGAAAATGGCTGGCGGCGAAAGGGTTAACAAACGAAAGAATGAAGGGACAGAAGGACGAACAACAAACAAACAACCAACCAGCCAACCAGGGGTCTTTCCTGGTATTGCACTACCGTCAGGATCGACCCACCATCTTCATATCTACAAATGTCCCATGTGTGATCCACCACCACGAAAGGGTCATTAAGTGTATAACTGACCATTCTGAGAAAATTATACACCTGCAAACTTCAGACAATTCTCTTTCTAATGATACAAGAACCATTCTTGAATCTGTTTCCATTCCAGAGTTATGAGCATTTAAAGTTAGTAGGGTGAGCGTCAGCCATTTTGTGAAAACACAGTCTAAAGTCTAGCCTAGCTGAAGAAAATACATTGACCTACTC
>CM065697.1:35594536-35598843 GCA_017654935.2 Phymorhynchus buccinoides
TTTCATCCATATTTTGTTTTGGCGCCATTGAGCTGCTTTATTATTATTGTTGCATAATCTTATGCAGATTTTGGGAGTAAATAAAATACAAGTGTCAAATAATCCTGAACCCTTTGGTCAGACTGATGAGAGTGGGAGTCTTGTAATTTCATGTAAAACCCTACTTCTCTCTGTCTGCCATTTAGAGCAATTCAACCACTTGTATTTCTTACAACCATACGAGCCAGAACCCGGGCACAAATATAAATTTATTAGATGAAAAGGGGCCGGGAAAGTTGCTCATCTCCCATACCCTAGAGAAGTGGGCTAAAGGCAAATTTTCTAAAGTCTTCCATAGGGACTTAGCCTTTTAACCCATTACCTCGTCACAGTATTCAACAGGCAACATGAGTTAAGAAACTCATCAACACTGCAAGACTCAATAGCTCATTGGTAGAGTGTCTGTCTCTCATGTCAATGGTTCCGGGTCCGATTCTTGGTAGGGGCATTTAAAAAAACATTTTTTTAGTTGTACGATAGATTCATTTGCACATTAACATTTTATTGGCAATCTTGCACTTTAGACATCCCCTCAATCTTTGTTGTTGTCCTAAATGTTCCTATTCGAGTGACCCTTGAAGGCTTTGCCTTTTGTTTTCCATTAATGTAAAAAAAAACACCCACGTTCATTTCATCATAGTCTGTACAATCATCTTTGTAAAGAGATAGAGAGTTCAAAGTTATAAACCACCACCCGTGCATTTTTTCCCCTTTTAAAATCAATGCACCTAATTCAATAATCTGTCAGTCTGGATTCCTTGAAATTAGCACCATTTGTTGTTTTGCCACAGACAGACTTAGGCAAGTCATTCGTAAAAATAATGACTTCAGGAGAGAGAAAAAAGAACAAAAATCCCGCTCTTGTTTCAAGTTGACCTGATCGTGCTCTGTAGCGGTATAAACAAAACGATTATAGTATTATTAACTTTCAATCAACGTTGCTATTTTTAAGTCACTGGTTCAAAATTAGCGTTAAATACCCACCAGATCGCGTGTCAAAAACACGGGTTTCACGCGTTTTCCCTCTTATCGCTAGAAAGAAATCTTGTTTTGACCAGGTCTGACTCCCATATAAATGCCCCCACATTCGAACCGAAACATCATTTTAAAGATCAGCCTCAATTTGAAGTTGGGGACATTTGTGTGTGGGTAACAGCTACCCAGAAAAAAAAACACACACCAAGGTACTTAATCGTGGTGGAGCGTCAGTGTGTCTTTAAGATATTTTACGAGAAACGCTCGTGTTTCAAGTCTGTCTGCTCGCGCACTGCAGCGATACAAACACAATAATACATCATTAAACTTCAGCATTGCTATTTCAACCCTTTCACCGCCAAAGTCGCATTTTAGCACCACAGTGATTTACCACCTATGTCACTAAAAGGCATCAAATTGGGGTCTATTATCCAAAGACCCTATTGTCTTAGTTTTGGGAAGTAAGGATAGACCTTATTTTGTATATGTCACAGAAGAATCCCTAATACTGCAGATGGATTTTGTTTTTTACCCAGGTAAATTTAATGGACGTTTTTGGCTGAAATATGGCTGGCGGTGAAAGGGTTAAAGTTGCTGGTTGAAAATTGGAAAGGGGTCATGTATATGTGACGTCATTCATGGCAGTTAATTTAACTATGACTATGTCTGTCCATTTCGAGCGTCGCCATAAATACACAACCTTCGTTACAGACTATCGATGCAGTTATGATGATTTAGAACTCCAAAACTAAAACACATAAACATTACGGAAAATTGATTCTAGAGCCGGGGCAGTGGGTGGATGCCTCATGCCTCCATACGGGGAGCTGGCCGACCCCCGCCCCCTCCACGAGTCTCCCCCCGTGGGGATATAGTGTGTGTGTGGGGGGGGGTCTCTCGCGAAAAAAATAGTTCCCCCACCTTCTTGAAGTTCTGTGCTTGTAACTTCATATAGTCTGTCACTCTCTTTGACTCTGCCTTTTCCCTTTGCTTTCTGTCATCTACTATATTTCTGACTTCTTGGCCTATTCTCCTCAGCCACCCAGAAACAAAAAGCAAGGGACTTAATCGTGGTGGGTCAGTAATACAACCTTATCCCACCAACCTCCCCCTAACCTCTCCTATCAGCACAATGAGGGCGTAGAGGTAGATGGTTGTCTCCCTTACTACGTCCCTAAAGCGACCTCTGGGGGTTGCGGGGGCTATTAGGAAATGAATTATCCCCCCCCCCCTCCCCACTGTTTTTGGGGGGGGGGGGGGTGGATAGCCATCTTGAAGTGGTCCCTTTGGAATAACGCTGGAATCATCCGTCTATGTAGTGTCCTTGTCCAGTGTTGTCTCCTTGGGCCGATCAAGTTGGGCAGAGAGAGAGAGAGAGAGGGGGAGGAGAGAGAGTAGAGAGAGAGAGAAGGAGAGAGGGGGAAAGCCCCGTATAGAGGGAGAGAGCAAAGGAGAGGAAGAGAGAGAGAGAGAGAGAGAAGAGAAGAGAGAGAGTGAGAGAGAGTTAGAGAGAGAGAGAAGAAGGAGAGAGAGAGAGAGAGAGAGGAGAGAGAAAGAGAGACTGAGAGATGAGAGAGAGGGAGAGAGAGAAGAGAGAGAGAGAGGAGAGAGAGAGAGAGAAGAGAAGAGAGAGAGAGGGAGAGGAGAGAGAGAGAGAGAGGGAGGAGAGGAGAAGAGAGAGAGAGAGAGAGAGTTAGAGAGAGAGAGAGAGGGAGAGAGGAGTGAGAGAGAGAGAGAGAGAGGGAGACGGAGGACGAGGAGATCTCATCTCTCTCTCATTCGAGAGAGAGAGAGAGAGAGAGATAGAGAGTTAGAGAGAGAGGAGAGAGAGAGAGAGGGGGAGAGACAGGGAGTGGAGGGAGAGAGAGAGAGAGGAGAGTAGAGAGAGAGAGAGAGAGAGAAGAGAGAGAGAGAGAGAGAGAGGGGATCTCTCTCTCTCTGAGAGAGAGAGAGAGAGAGAGAGAAGGAGAGAAAGAAAGAGAGGAGAGAGAGAGAGAGAGAAGAGGAGAGAGAAGGAGAGAGAGAGAAGAGGAGGGAGAGAGAGAGAGAGAGAGAGAGAGAGAGAGAAAGGAGTGAGGCTTGAGAGAGAGATGAGAGAGCGGAGAGAGAGAGTGAGAGAGAGGAGAGAGAGAGAACTGAGAGAGAGAGAGGGAGATGAGATTAGAGGGGAGAGAGAGAGAGAGAGAAGGGAGAGTGAGAGTGAGAGAGAGAGATAGAGGGGGGAGAGAGAGAGGGAGAGATATGTTCTACTTGTGGGTGAGTATTTTATTCTCTTTCTTTCTGTCTTTCTCATTCTTCTGGTTGGGGAAGGGGTTGTGGGCTACTTGTATTTATGTATTCATTTTTCTTGTTCTGATTCTTCTCCTTCTCGATCTTATTCTCTCTCTCTCACTCTCTCACTCTTTCCTTCTGGTTCTCTCAAGCAGTCCCTCTGTCCTCTCTCTCTCTCTCTCTCTCTCTCGTTATCTCTCTCAGTGCCTCTCTCTCTCTTGAGCAAACACGCTCTCTCTCTCACTCTCTCCCTCATCTCTCTCACTCTCTCACTCTCAATCACCTCTCTCTCTCTCATCTCGCTCTCTTTCTCTCTCTTTCTAATCTCTTCCTCTAATTCTCTCTAAAGTCATCCCTCCTTTCTCTCTTTGTCTCTCCATCCCTCCTTTTCTCTCCCCTCGTCTCTCTGTCTCCCTCCTCCTACTCTCTCTCTCTCTACATCCTCTCCTCAACTCCCCTCTCTCTGCTGTTCTCTCTCTCCTCCCTCTCTCTCTCTCCCCATCTCTCTCCATCGTCTCTCCCACTCCCTCTTCTTTCTTCTCTCTTTCTTTTCCTTTCTTTCTCTCTCTCTCGTGTCAATCACTCCTCAACCAGCCGCTCACTCTCCTCTATCCCATCCGTCTCTCTCCCTCTTTCTTTTCTCTCCTCTCTCTCTCCCTCCCCCATCCATTCTCGTCATCGTCTCCATCCTCGGTCGTCTCCTCTCTCCCTAACTCTTCTCCCTCTCATCGTCACTCTCTCCAACAGCACCCGTCATCTCTCTCTCTCTCTCTCTCTCTTTTCTTTCCTACTTGTCTTTTTTACGTCTTGTATCTCTTTCCTCTTCCGTCTCCCTCCTGTAATCTCTCCTCATCGTCTCATCTCTTCTCTTACTCAGTCTTTTTCTTCTTTATAGATTGCCCTTAATGCTTATGTTTTCTTTCCTTACTCTTATCTTTCTATTTCAAATTGTAATCTCTTGGACTTTGGGTCTTTCTTCCTTTCATGCTTCTCATCTTAATATGTTTCCCCTCACTCTTGTT
>CM065697.1:35611843-35614343 GCA_017654935.2 Phymorhynchus buccinoides
TTTTGGATGGGGTGGGTGGAGGCCAATCCCATTGTGGTTGCAGCTTTTTCTTTTTTGTAGTGCAGTAAAAAAAGAAAAAGAAAAAAAAAGCTATTTCCTTTGTTGGGAGCGAAATTCCTTTAGATAAACTGCATAAAATAAAATATAAAATAATTTAAAAAAAGCTTGTATTGCGAACATTTTGTGCAAACAATTTGGTCTAAACTCAGGCGGCCATTGCAAAAGAGACGGCACACGCCTTCTCTTTCAGTGACATAATTTGACTTCCAGCACCTCCGCCAAGGAGGAATCGCCGATTTGACGGTTTGATTTCTAGGAAACCGGAGTAAAGTGAGGGTTGCTATCTCTGTAAAAGGCGTTTTCGCTACATACAGTAATAAATTTCGATGGCTTGGAGTCAAAACGGACTATCTTTATATAGTCCACTGACGTATTATTGAAGATTTGTTTGAAAACTAATAACTTGTTTCAAAAAGAGACTGCAGAAATATAAAAAGCATAATCCTCATTTTACATTAACTAGCGCAACGCCTAGTACTGGCAATGCACCGTACTGGTAACGCCACGTACTGGTTTCGCCGCGTTTCTGAACCAATTCGCTTCCGGTTTGGCACACCGATAGTCACCGTCCCCGGTCATGTACCTACCAAAGTTGAAGGCAATCGGTCCAGAAACGCCGGAGATACGGGCGCCGAGAGTCCGGCTGATACGCGTTTCGCGCATTTGCCGAACCGCTCAAATGACACGGCCGCCTCGGTTGCCGTTGCCATCGCCCCGTTAGGGCTCACAGCAAATTTGAAGCGATTCGGTCGAAAAACGGCGGAGTTATAAGGCCCGTTTTGTGTTTCAGACACACACACGGAGGGACACTTGGCTTTTTACTATATGATTGCAGTCTTTTTTTTAATACAAATTCTTAGTTTTTTGCAATAACATCAATACTAAGTCAATGGACTGTCTAAAGATAGTCCGTTTTGACTCTAAGCCATCGAAATATAGTGAACATAATTAGTAGGATTTCATCAGATTTTATTTAGACAGTGGAATACCACGTGAATCGTACCCCGCAAACGTCAAATTCGGATCGTAGTGAATCGAATCGTATGCAGCCCTTTGCCCTCTCTGTCTGTCTGTCTGTCTCTCTGTCTTGGCTAGTGATTTGTCTGTTGTTCTGCCTTTAAAGATCGACCAGATCACGTGTCAAAATCACGGGTTTCACGGGTTTTCCCTCTTATAGCCGGACATAAATCTTGTTTTGACCAGGTCTGACTCTCCTATAAATGCCCCAAAATTCAAACCGAAGCATCGCTGATAAAGAGCAGCCTCAATTTGAAGTTGGGGACATCTGTATGTGGGTCACAGCTACCCGGAAGAAACCAAGGGACTTACTCGTGGTGCGTCAGTGCATCTTTAAGGGCCAGCCACACTGCGTACGATTTGAGCCCAATGCGATCCGATTGTGACGATGCTCTGTGAGTCATGGTTCACTAGAAACACTTCCGTCTAATAAAAAAAAACCCCAAAAACAATTCTACTACTTTTTTGTTTGTGGCTCAAGCCACAAACCTATAACTCACTTTGTCGGTCGGTCGGTCTGTCTGTCGGTCTGTCTGTCTGTCGGTCCAAAATTGTCGCACATTTTGACAAAATTGTCGCACTTCAAATCGAGGCTACACTTCAAAATAATTGAGGCCGCTCTTTAAAATGATGTATTTTAAAAGCGTACAAAATAATAAACATACGTAATACAGACACTACAACAGACACGACGAGTATGCGGTGCTTCTTTCGATGAGTATAAGTAGGATACATAGTTTTAAATGTTTTCCAAAAGATATAAAAAGTTACGAAATGGTGCAGAGATAACATTCTGGTTTACAGATTAAAATTATTGAAAAGCCAGGGGAGACGACTCATGATTGGAGTGGTAAAAATAGACCGCGTGCCACAAACTATTGCGATTTCGCGCTTGTTTTTAGTTCACTATGCTCATGTAGACCGCAATACGCGATTCAAATAAAATGTCTGATTAAAAAAAATACTACAGATAATTAATTTAATCAGAGTCGTGTACAGCATGGGGGTGGGGGAGGGGGGGAGGGGGGGGGGGTGTGGGGGATACAAATATAGTGAACATAACTAGTAGGATTTCATCAGATTTATTTAGACAGTAGAATACCACGTGAATCGTACCCCGCAAACGTCAAATTCGGATCGTAGTGAATCGAATCGTATGCTGTGTAGCCAGGCCATTTGCCCTCTCTGTCTGTCTGCCTGTGACATCGCTGGTGATTTAGCTGTTGTTCTGCCTTTAAAGCTTAACTTCTAGACATCTACTGATCTAGATCTCCAGGCACAGTATTTACCCACAGAATCGCTAGAAATAGAATCTTTCTCAAAACTTCAGAGAAGTTTGTTGCAAAACGTGTTTTCTGATGGAAGCGTAATGAAACAGAAAGGAAGTACTCTTTTTTTGTGAGGAGAAATAAACACAGTTAGT
>CM065697.1:35616843-35619343 GCA_017654935.2 Phymorhynchus buccinoides
ACTTGGTCCGTCCGTCCGTCCGTGTTCAAATTTGCTCAAAATGCATATTTCATTAAATTGGCCTCACATAGAGTTATCAGTGTGTTTCAACAAAATTGGGGATTCTTTGTCTGTCTGTCTGTCTGTTTGTTTGTTTGGTTGACTGTGACAGCGATAACTCGAGAACGCTTGGATATATCAACATGGACATTTACAGGTGGATACTAGGGGTGAAAAGCTTGGACAAGTTCGACTTTGAGCAACATCGGGTTAAGAGTTTACTAAGTTAAGATTAGGGTTAGGGGTGCAAGCGTGTGTCGCGACTGGGTCAGTTTACGCAAGTACTCTAGTTTTTAACTGTATCTGGTGAAAGCCAAAAGGTACTACTATCACGAACATAATTATTTTTTTTAAAGTATGATAGTACCTTCTGGCTTTCAGTTTCACCCAACGAATGATACGTGAATGGTCTCTGTACACGTTAACATGTTTTCACTCTTTCGCCCATGACGACACAGTGCTAAGCAAGTAATCTAAAAGGTGGACCCTGACGGATGCGTTTTTTTGCAAGAAACACGTCGAGATCGTGCACAAAAGACAGCCTTTTCAAGGATCGGAACACTCACTTTGCTCTGGATTCCTAGGAATTAAACCGTCAACTCGGCGATTCCTCCTTGGCGGAGGTGCTGGAAGTCAAATGATCTTTTCTAATGGCCGCCTGAGTGTAGACTAAATCGTTTGCACAACATTTCCACAACACAAGCCTTTTTATTGTTGTTTTTTTTAAAATGTTATACAGTTTACCTAAAGGAGTTTCGCTCACAACAAAAGAAATAGCTCCATTTTTTTTCTACTGCACTACAAAAAATAAAACGCTTCAACCACAATGAATGGCCTTCACCCACCCCATCTAAAATAGCTTCTCTCTCCAGCATCTCCGCCAAGGAGGAATCGCCGTGTTGACGGTTTGATTTCTAGGAAACCAGAGCAAAGCGAGTGTTGCAATCTATGTAAAGGGTGTTTTCCTAGTGATCTGGACGTGTTTCTTACAGAAACTCATCCGTCAGGGTGGCCCTTTAAGGTTTCAATACGTTAACATTGTTTTCATTCTTTGACCCATGCGTGGCAACACAGTGACAGCAACTCGTAAATATTTCTTCGCGTATCACGTGTGTTACCATAGGTAAAAGAGTGAAAAATGCTAACGCGTATTGAGACCATTATGGGTGTTTATCATTGTGCTGTTGTGGGGAAACAGGGGAAAATATTAAAGACGCACTGACGCGCCACGATTAAGTCCCTTGTTGTTGTTTTCTGGGTAGCTGTGACCCACATATAAATGTCCCCGTGGTCAAATTGAGGCTGCTCTTTAAAAGGATGTATCGCTTTGAATTTGGGTGCATTTGTATGGTAGTGAGACCTGGTCAAAACAAGATTTATTTCCAGCTATCAGAGGGAAAACACGTGAAACCCGTGATTTTGACACGTGATCTGGTGGGTCTTTGAAAACACACACACACACACACACACACACACACACACACACTCACACACACACAAAAACCCACTTAACTGAAGTCCTGAAGAGTACAGGAACAATATTGAAGAAGAAATGAGCCTGTCTGCCTGCAATTATCGATGCATATATTTATTGAAACTTGCTCAAATATCGTTTGATACAACAGTGTCTGAAACGATGTCCAAACTCACAAGTTAGCAAAGAAAGAAAGAAAGAAAGAAAGAAAGAAAAAAACACCAATTGTCTTCTTTGCTTCTTCAAAATCCCGAATATGGTACATGATCAACATTAGATAGCAACTGCTCCAAATCCTGAAGAGTACAGGGACAATGTTGGTGAAGAAATGAGCTTGTCTGCCTGCAATTATCGATGCACATAATAATTATGTCTTCAAACTTGTGCAGATATCGTTTGATACAACAGTGTCTGAAACGATGTCCAAGCTCACAAGTTAGCAAAGAAAGAAAGAAAGAAAGAAAGAAAGAAAAACCCACCAATTTTCTTCTCTACTTCTTAAACATCCCGAACATTAGATATAACTACTCCAAGTCCTGAAGAGTACAGGGACAATGTTGGCGAAGAAATGAGCTTGTCTGCCTGCAATTATGATGCATACATTTCCTCAAACTTGGGCAGATATCGTTTGATACAACAGTGTCTGAAACGATGTTCAAGCTCACAAGTTAGCAAAGAAATAAAAAAATAAAAAATAACACAAATTTTCTTCTTTACTTCTTCACAATCCCGAATCTGGTACATGGTCAACATTAGATAGCACTGCTCCAAGTGCTGAAGAGTACAGGGACAATGTTGAAGAAGAAATGAGCTTGTCTACTTGCAATTATCGATGCACATAATATAACTTCAAACTTGTGCAGATATCGTTTGATACAACAGTGTCTAAAACGATGTCCTAACTCACAAGTTAGCAAAGAAAGAAAAAGGAAAAATAAACCACCAATTTTCTTCTTTACTTCTTCAAAATCCCGAATCTGGTACATG
>CM065697.1:35626843-35641843 GCA_017654935.2 Phymorhynchus buccinoides
ATTTGTAGATACAAAGATGGTGGGAACAATACTGGAGGCAATGCCCGGAGGCAGTGCAACTCCAGTAAAGTCCCGATTTGTTAGCAATATAGATAGATGTAGCGGTAACCACGCCTCGGTTAAACCTCATCGGCTATGGTACCGCCACTTAACCATATATATTTAACCCTTTCGTCGCCGATGTCTGCGACAACAATGATTTAAAATCAATGTCAATAAAAGGCTTAAATCAGAGTCTGTCTCCCAAACTCCCTATTTTCTTTATTTTAGGAGGTAAGGATAAGCCTTACTTTACACATAAGACAGATAAGACGAATCCCCAAAATATTGCAGACATTTTATTTTTCTACCCAGGTAGAACTATAATAACTATTTCATGGTTTAAAAAAAAAAAATACTGGTTAATAATAATGTTAATAATGGTGGGTTTTTTTAACTATAACAACTATTTCATGTTGTTGTTTTTTGCTGGAAAGTGTCTGGCTGTGAAAGGGTTAACGTCATCCGGCCTGGAACAGCCACATGTGGGACATTACTAAATCTGAAGATAGTGGGACGATCCTGGAGGCACTGCAATACCAGTAAAGTCCCGATTTGTTTTGTATCAATAAAGATATACCCAAAATGTATTAATAAACCATTCGGTATGCACGTGTGTTGTCTCTCAATAGCCTGAATGGAAATCCGTTTAGCAGACACATGTGGGACATTGATCAAAGGTCAAGGTCAATGGAGTCGAAAAGGATGCCGCGAGGCTGCTTGATCTAGCGTTTTCACGCTGTAGTTTTTTCCCACTTAATTTTGTTCACTAAAGATGGGCTGCACGTGAAGACGCCTGTTTCGGAGATGGTGTGGTGAACTCATTTCGGGTTGCTCCAACTCGAAGCAAGCATCCCACCGTGCACACGCGTCCCATCAAGGACCATTGAAAGAGAGAGAGAGAGAGAGAGAGAGAGAGAGAGAGAGAGAGAGAGAGAGAGAGAGAGAGAGAGAGAGAGAGAGAGAGAACACTGAACACTGAAAAACTTTATTTAACAGAGAGAGACAGAGAGAGAGAGAGACTGAAGAGAGAGAAAAGAGAGATTTAGAGAGAGAGAGAGAGAGAGAGAGAGAGAGAGAGAGAGAGAGAGAGAGCGAGAGAGAGAGAGAGAGAGAGAGAGAGAGAGAGAGAGAGAGAGAGAGAGAGAGAGAGACAGACAGACAGACAGACAGACAGACAGACAGAGACGGAGAAGGAGATGGTCTGCTGAACTCAGTTCAGGTTGCTCGAACTCAAAACAATCATCCCACCGTGCACACACGTCCCATAAAGGACCTTTGAAAGAGAGAGCGAGAGAGAGAGAGAGAGAGAGAGAGAGAGAGAGAGAGAGAGAGAGAGAGAGAGAGAGACAGACAGACAGACAGACAGACAGACAGACATAGACAGACAGACATAGACACAGAGAGAGAGAGACATAGACATAGACAGACAGACAGACAGACAGTTCGAGACAGAGAAGGAGAGAGTAATGATGCTCATTTAGAACCTGGGTCAGGGATTACGGTCTTGGTATCATCTCAGGCGCTTAAGTTCAGCATCGACAGAAAAGACTGCTTTGGATGACAGCAAGGCCTTGAGTTCCCTTTCAGTAAAAAAACCCCACACACACCCAACGTACTCTAAACGCTGAGGTATAAAACGACTTCCAGATTGTTTGACTGTTAGTGTTAAAACACTATGCATAGTAAACAAAACGCATAAATGAAAGGGGGGTGACTTATTGTCCTGCACACTCCATGTGTAACTTTAGGCCTAATGTTGATCAAATTAATTCCTCCGAAGTCGCAGTGTGGCTGCGCACGTGGCGGGGTACTCAAAACACGGTCACACACGTAATGTTCTCATCTTAAGCTGATGTATTTGTACCACAGTGTTTAAGTGGTTCGGCTGTTGGGATGATCCCTGGAGTGTTTTAGACAGGGTACAAACAGCAGCAACAACTGCAGACATGTCCAATGTATAATCTAATTTGGATAATACAGATAATTAACTTTGGAAGCCATTCACGCTTGGAATGTTTTAAAACACAACCAAGAATGTATTAATTGTCTTTAATAATATACGTTTATAGATTACCATTCAACTAAGAATTCACCGATCATAAAAATTATGCACATAATTAGCAAACAACCCGAAAAGCCAGTTATTTTCCATAACATTTACATCAAGCAAATGAATTACAATTAAACAAAGTCATTACTAGATCTAGGTATTTCTTTCAAGGACACAAAATCGTCTAAGTTGCGACATCCTCTTCCTTGAACTCTGCCAACATCTGTTGCTGCAGCTTCTCCTCGCGATGCCTCTGGGTCTTCTCCGCCATAATGTTGATGGTGTAGAGAAAGGGATTCAGGGCAGAGTTGATGGGCAGCACAAAGATAGCAAAAGCCACGTTTAATTCCCCGGGCACTGGTACATCATTGGAAGCCAGCAGGCCTAGGATACCAATGGGAAACCAACACATAAAATCAGACATCACCACTGTCAATAAACGACGAGCTACCGTCACGTCCTTGGAAGTTTTTGTGGTGTCGGTACTGGCTATTCTCGATTCGATGATGGATTTGTAAATGAGTCCTTGACCCGAACCGATCGCCAAAAACATGACGAAGTTGAGGACGATCATCACCCCGAAGGAGTAATGCTGACCTGGGAAAATGTTCCTAGTGATGGGCAGAGGAATGCAGATCCCTGTTTGGCTGTAAAATTTCCAGTGAGTCACGGCAGGAAAGAGAGGAACGGCGGCTAAAAGAAGACCTGTCAGCCACACCACAACACAGGCCACTTGGGCAGACCGAGGTCTGAATCGATAAGTTGTAAAAGGAAAACGGATGACGATGAAACGGTCCAGTGTGATGAGTCCTATGAAGGATACGGATATCTCACTGGATAACAAACACACAAAGCCTGCTGTGTTACATCCAGCGCTGGTCGTCCACGTTAAGTCGTTCCACAGGTAAGAGCCTTTGAAGGTGTGGTCAGCTATACCAATGATGGTCAAATAAATCCCCATCAGGAAATCACTCACACATAGATGAGTCACAAAGATGCCAAAACTGGTTCTGCTCATGGCTTTGCTTATTACTATTCTGTACACGAAACTTAATATATTCCCCAACAATATGAGCACAGCGAAGACAGACAAAAACACCCGGTAAACTGAAGACCTCAACAGAGCCTCACATGATGATATTTCATCTTCAGGGGCTGAACAGTGATCATAATCGAAGTCTTTAGGCAAAGTGGCTGGGCAGCAAATTTTGTAGTTATCAGCAAAGACATCCTGTAGACTGTCTAATCCCTCCAGCAGCCGTCGTGGAAACTGAACCATGGGACATCCGCTAAGGTCCAGCTTCTTGAGTTGAGTTAAGAGCTGAAACCCATCTCCTAAAACTCTTTCTGTTCCACTGTCTGAAAGATTCAGGCTGGTCAATGCTGGAAAGAAAGCCAATATATCTGAGGTGAAGTCTTTTCTGTTTGTATTGGAAAGTTCCAGAATATTGACAGAGGTAAATTCTGCCTTTGCGCTGCAAGAAACAAAACGAAGAAATAACGGGTTGGAAGCTAAGACTAAGGTACGAAGATTTATCAGATGATTAATCTCATCACAGTGAATAAAACGCATGTCATTCTGGCTTAAATCTAAAAACAACAGATTAGGAAGATTCATACTAGTGAGGTGTTTCAAGTTACAGCGGACAAGACTGAGATGCACGAGCATAGTATTGTTCACGACATCTGCTGTTGTGAGATTGGAGCGATGACCGTCCAGAAACCGTAACTGGGGAAAATGTTCAGTATGAAATGTATCAGCACAGAAAAACGCGTTACCAAAGCAAATACACTGTTTGGGGCAGGTGAACTGACAAAGGAGTTCGTCATCCCACTGAGGACAATGGTACAGGCCATCACAGAGAATGGAGGCGGGCAGACAGGCAGCAGAGCCCCGACATCGGTAGTGGCCTGGACAGGTGTAGTCGTTACACCCTGCTTCATCTTCACTCCCCAGGCAATCCACCACTCCGTTACAGCGTAGATACACAGGCAAACAGAGCATGCCATCTGATAACACACATGATGGCTAAATTCACATTATGAAGAACTAGACTACTCTAAAAAATGTAATAGCCAAATACACAACTTGGACCGTTACAAGAACATTTTTAAAGAAATAAGTTATCACAAAATTATGAACAAAAACATCTTGATAAACTTTCTTATCCAAATGATGCCCTGCTTGAACTTGAAAAATGCATTGGATTAGTTTTAGAATGATAGTCTAAGCTATGTTCAGATACATTATTGAAATAAAGTTTCGAGTAGGTCAACATCATTATTTTGATAAAGTTAACAATTTTCGTAATGTTCCCATTTGAAAATACGTCTACAATGTCAGCTTACAAGCTTGCATTGCTGATGGAAGTAAGTACATTACGACATTTATAAAAGCCATGTTAACTAAACGTTGTGCCATCAATCAATTGCTCTGCATCTGTGTTTTAAACACTACCAACAACTATAATTAGTCTCACTACCTAGGCACCAAAAGTGTGTTTCTGGACAAGAAAAATCAGGATCCAGCACAGTGGACCCGTTCAGAAATCCCAGGGGACTCATGGTGATGTGCACACGAGGACCCAGGATGTCCAGCAGCAGATACTCCATGCTGAAGCCCATCACCCTCCCGTTCTCACACCGCTCCTCGTCAGACTTGTCCGCACAGTGGATGGTGCGGTCACACCTGTGGTCAACCGGCACACACTGCAGAAGGAAAACAGAACAAAATGCAGATGAAAGAATTTGGAGACATTGGTAGAGGACATTATTTGCCTAAAACAGAAGAAAACACAGACTACCGCCATAGATAACATAAAGACGATGAAAGCATTCACCAAGAAAGAGGTAAGATCTTTTAAAACAAATCACTGATATAGTACATGCTAAGCTGCTAGAAAACAAGGAAGGCATGCACGGTTTAGATTTTGAATCATTTAAGACGAGTCTTGTAAACAAAAGGATAGAAAAAGAAACAAACTTCATTGACTAGTTTATGTATTTCGAAGACATGCAAGCATTAATGAAATTAAGCTCTTTGAAGAAACGACTTATACCTCACTAATAAATGTCAAAGTAACTAGCAAGGCAAGAAAACCAAACACACTGAACTCATATTTCTTATCAAAGATTAGGTGAGAAAAAGACAGAACATTGTATTGATGTATGTACACGATGTACGTTTCTTGAGAACACGCTTAAAGGTTAACTATCATCATGATCATTACAATGACATGATTATTGTTACTTGGCGATTTCGGCATTCAAATTCTTCAAGTTGACGACATGGCGGAAAGTGACAAAATGTTTCGTCACTTCCGTCCTGGCAGTCCTTCCGGTGGTCACACACCAGACTGTACGGTACACGGCCAATGTGATTGGCGCACACGAAAGATGGCGGATGTGGCATGATAGCATAGTCACATTGTATACCTGCTGCATCTTCACGTGCCCAGCACGAACTAAGCACGTCACACACCAGAAAGTCTCGAGTGAAATGATTAGCTGGACACCAAACAAACTGCTCGCTCAGCATTGGAGTATCAACCTTGTGGATTTCAACCTGCTGTTGTTTTACTGAACGACTGATTTGGATCCCATCATGGATTATTTCGCAGATTATTTTCCTAGGGTGACCGGGCGCGAAGCAGTCCATGATTGCGAATGTATTTTTAGGGTCAGGATTCCTGTAGATGACGCAATCAAACATGAAACGTACGCAGGTTTCGTCGTGCAATATGTATGTTTTCCGATGAACTGAATGCGCAGCACGTCCATCATTCCACACCCAACTTTGATGGTACCTACCATAAAAGCACAAACCAAAACAGTTTCATCTTAAAAAGATGCAATCGCAACAAACAGACACAACACAATTAAAGGTAAAGGGTGGGGTGGAAGAGAGCCTAATTTGTAAGAAATATGAAAGTTACATGAAAGGTCGTCTGATTTTGCTACAAAGCAGTTTACGCATTGTTCGTTTACTCTAGACACTGGATTTATGTGATTCTTGTCGATCAATGTATGATGCAATCATGAGAAACATGATTTATGTAATATATCACATTCATTTAAAATCGTAATATACGTGTTTGCGAATATTTATCATTCATCCTTAGGCCAATTTTCCATGCACTGAGTTGCATTGCATACGTCAAATTTCTTCACGTAAACATGGCAGGCTTTTCAAATGATTTACAGTTAAAACTAGTGAAGCAATGTAAGAAAATAACATCACGTAAAACGTTACAAACATGGGTTACCAACATCGAAGGATAGTAGCCGAAGACCTTAGCAGCAATAAGGCCAATGGCAGAAAATTCGCCAAAATCAAAAGCTCGCAGCTTATCAATGTCGAAGACAGATCTTAAAGTGTATAGACGGCCTCCATGCCAGGAGCATGTCTGATTAAGACCGAACCACGTCAGCCATTCCTTGGAGAGAGAAACCGCTTTGTAACATCTGTTGTCAACTGCCACTGAATCTTGTCCGCAATAATTGCCAGGTGACGCTTGCTGTGTGCTGGTAACGGAAACGTTTCCTTTGTTATTTGAGATAGTGCTTTCATTGTAGTACGGTTTTCGGTGCAAACTAGAACTGTCATGCATGACTTCTGTGGTCCCTTGTACAGAGAGAACGGTAGATTGTATGCCGTTTCTTTCTTGTGTGTTGTCTGTACTAGCCGTTTTTCCTTGTAATAGAAGGAAGCTCAGAAGCATCACAGAAAACGCCATGCAAGTTACTGCCTGACTCTGCATCTCACTTCGCATGTCGATAAGCTATTAGCTAACGTGTGACCGATGATTCAATACTGAAAAACACAAGTGGAGGCAGGGAAAATGTGGTTGGGTGGTTAGTTATAGCTGTTTGGTTCTTAACTCGTTCTTCGGGATGATTTCTATGATTGACTTTGGTTCAATAACTTATCTGTTTTGTTCTGATAGTAGCCTTCTAGAGGACCCGTGTCACGGACTATATGTTTAAAAGAAGGCAACGATAATTGACTCATTGCATCATTCTGTGACAAATATTCCAACTGTTGTTATTGAACTCTGCTGTTGCTTTTTGGCCAGTATAAAGATCACATTAGTCCTCTGATGCTTAGTTTTAAATAGATCGACTTTGATTATATGGATAATGTTTACAAAATCCATTCAGAGTATATTTTAGCGTAAATTCATAAATAGCATGCCTATGAAAAAGGACGTTGCGTGTGTATGGATTTTTGCTTCAAATTAAAGCATTTTGCTATCTAATAAATCTTTGAACATTGGTCGTTGCTAGACTGAACCTTGTGTGTGCATTTCACAATTCGAAGTAGGTCTAGCGATCTTTGCATCTGTAAATCAAAACACACACTTTAACAATCAAAATTAAACTCCTGTTTCCTAATAGAATTCTAAATTCTGCAAAATACGTTTTACTGTTAACTTCTTGAAGTGAATTGCATGTTATATCTGTCGGTGACTGTTTTGTTTGTTTGTTTGTTTGTTTGCTTGCTTGTTTGCATATTTGATTTTTTGTTTTATTGACGATGATCTGGAGGTTCAGAACGTTTCCTTCTTGTTTTAAGTTGGAAGCTGGGACCCTCTGCGTGTGTGTGTGTTCGTTCTTTAATTTAACGTCTATCCACCTTACAGTGATCTTAGACACACACACACACAAACAGTATGTGTATGATTATGTGCAAATGTCCGTTTAAGGGGGTTTGTGGGTGTGCGTGTAGGAAGATACGAAGGATTGTTAATCTATGCATGCATATAATTTACATGAATAAATGGGGTGAGGGTATGTGTATCTGAGTACCTGTATGATTTAGACCCTATGTTAATGAAACGTAAGTGAAATTCATAAACTTAGACTTACTTCTAAATATTTAAAGGTGGGAAGAAAAACAACAACCAAAAAACAACAACAACAACAAAACAAACAAACAATAAATGAACAATATTAAACTCCAAAAAAGGAAAGTAAAATACTTAAGAAGAACATCAAAGCAAAGGTCCAATTGGGCTCCTAATAAGTCCCAGAACAACTTATAGAATCTTTGATTCATCACAAAGAATGTCTTCATAGGCTGTCATTGATGGTTTCGTGTCCAACAACCAAGCCGGTAAATAGTTTTTCAGATGTTCACAAAGAAAAATCACATGGAAAGGTGTAATATGATGGCCACAAATGCAGGTTACATTTTTACAGAATTTTGTTTTCAGTGCATCAAGCCTGAATTTAAAAACTAAACTTTTTAGAATCCGCCCTTGATGAAGACTTTGTCCTGTTTTATAATCTATAAGCTTTTTAAAGAATTGTCCTTTTTTGTTCTTTTTTATAGAGGGTAAGGTCTCAGTTTGTCTTCTAAACACAGAATCCCAGGATGCTTTTTCTAAAAGACTGTAATTTTCATGTAGCGATAAAGGAATATGAACTTTTGCTAAACTGTTTTCAGTGGCTGCGATATTTTTTGCTAACCGATCAACTCTTTCATTTGCAGATAATCCACAATGTGATGGGATCCAACAAAAGTCAATAGAAGAACCACGCAAAGACAAAAAATGAATTAAATGGTGAATTTCTGATATAAGTTCTCCTCTCACTCTTGTATGGGAATATTTTAAGGCTTGTAAAACAGATTTTGAATCAACACAAAATAATATCTGAAAGATGGAAAATGGAAAACTAAGAAGATAATTTAATGCCATAATAATGGCAACAAGTTCTGCGGTAAATATAGAAAAATTATTTCCTATATGATATGATTTCTCTATTTTTAACGATGGAATGACGAATGCAGCACCTGATAAATGATTGTCAAGTACAGAGCCATCTGTATATATTTTGAGATGATTTACATAAGTTTCATTTATATGTGTCTTAACATATGTTGGTAGCAAAGGCCCATCACATTTTCTTAAATCTGTGTATTCAATATCATAAGAAGCATTACCAAGCTCCCATTTAGGAATTGTGCTATAAGTTATCTGACGGGTTACTTTTCTGGGTTCAACACCCGCATCTGTAAACAAATCAGACGTATATGAGCCAATTGTTTTCAGATAATCAATTTTCTGTGCCCGCTTAGGAAAGTCTATTTCTGATTTTAATTGAGTTTCCTTTACACACGAATTTTGTGTTGTATGACTTCTTAGAATATATTTTGCTTACGCAAGTTTCATATTTTCTTCAAATGGTAATATTCCAATTTCTGTGTAAGTTCTTATTGTTGAGGCATGAACAGGAACACCCAGAGCTAACTTGTAAGCTTTTCTGTCAATGCTCTGCAACTTTGTGATTAAATATTTGGGGGCTGAAAAAAATATTTCCTGAGCGTAAGATAATTTAGATCTTGCAAGTGCAGTTGCTAAATGTGCAAGTACTTTACTATCTTTTCCCCATGGCTGTTTACTTACCATTTTAAGTAAATTTAAAGCTTTTCTGGCTTTTTCAGAACACTTTCTAAATGGTAGTTCCAGCTCAATTTAGAAGTTAAATTTACTCCTAAAAATGTTACAACTTTTTTAGATTCAAGGCGCAATCCATCAATTTGAAAAGAAGGTAGAGGGTTAGGGTCATAACCAGTATTGAAGAGAACCATATGCGATTTTTCAGGTGAAAGAGCTAATCCGTTTTCATTCATGTACTTACTAATTTTGTCCAGTTCATTTTGATATATCTTTTTAATATAGTTAATTGATCTAGCAGGTGTATGTCTTTTTAGAGTAACTTTCATCCATATGCAGATGTCATCAGCATATTGTACTAGTTCAACATTTTTTGACACTGCTTTTGGTAGATCGTGCATCAAAATGTTAAAAAGGATTGGAGCTATCACAGCTCTTTGTGGTATTCCCATTTGGAGATGTCTTTGGTTGGAATACACATTACCTACCCTAGTCTGTATTGTTCTATCACTTAAGAAGGTTTTTAAGTAATTGCACATACACCCTGAAAGGCCTATTGATTTAAGTTTATTCAGAAGTTTTGAATGCCAAACTTGGTCGTACGCCTTTCCAATGTCGAAAAAAGTGGCAAGTACATTTTTCCTACGGGAAAACTGATGTTTGATCTGTGAGGTAATTTTTACTAGATGGTCAACCGTTGATCTGCCTTTTCTGAAGCCAGCCTGGTGTATTGGTATTATACCATTTTTTTTCACAATAATGTTCGAGTCTTTTAAGAATAATTCTTTCCATAAGTTTTCCCACGTGTGACGTAAGCGCAATTGGTCTATAATTATTTTGATCTGATTTTGCCTTACCCTCTTTAGGGATAGGGGCTACAATTGATTGTTTCCACAAAGATGGCTGAACCCCTTCAGACCAACATTTTTTGAAAAAATAGGGTTAAAAAGATTATGAAATTAACTGGTAAATGCTTTATCATTTCATTAGAAATAGCATCTGGTCCTACTGATTTTTTCTTTGAGCCAAGGGTGGAAATTGCGTCTTTCGTTTCCTGAAAATTTATGGGAGCATTTGTATAGTGATTGTTATCAGGACTTTTTCCATTATATTCATTATTGTTCATTTTTTCTCTGTATCTTTTTGGGTTTTCTAAGAGGCCTTCATTGTTACTATTTTTTGCGAAAATATGTACAAATGCTTCCACCTTTTCAAAATTTGAGGGAAACTCATTATTTTCCAATTTTATGGGGTACTCAGGAAGGTTGATTCCATTTTTCATTTCTTTCAATTTTGTCCATGTTTTCTGTAGATCTTTGTGGTCTTGAACTTCGTCTTCACAAAAACTTGACCAGTAGTCTTCTTTAGTTTTTTTCATTTACTCTGTTGCTATGATTTTGTACTTTGTTCTTTTCAGCAATTTTTTCAGGATCTTTTTTATCTTTTAGATATGCTTTGTAGGCATCCATTTTTTGTTCTCTTGCTTCTTCACAAGAAGCATTCCACCATACATGACCTGCATACTTACTTGATTTATCAAAATTACAACTAGGAATTGAAAGATCAGCTGCTCGCAAGTGTGTGTGTGTGTGTGTGTGTGTGTGTGTGTGTGTGTGTGTGTGTGTGTGCGCGTGTGCGCGTGCGTGTTTATGTGTGTGTATGTATGTGTGTGCGTGTTTGTGCTTGTGTGCGTCTCTCTCTCTCTCTCTCTCTCTCTCTCTCTCTCTCTCTCTCTCTCTCTCTCTCTCTCTCTCTCTCTCTCTCTCTCTCTCTCTCTCTCTCGCTGTGCGTGCATGTACCTTGTGTTTGTGTGTGCGTACGTGCGTGCGTACGTACGTGTGTGTGCGCGTGCTTTACCCGTAGATCTACTAACTTACTGCACCCAGTATGCGGGTAGGTACTAACAGTGATTTACGAGCGTGATCAGATCTTTTACTTCATCCGTGCACGCGCACGTGCGAACAGATATGGTTGTGTGTGTGTGTGTGCTTGTGTTTGTCTGTGCGTGTGTGTGCTTGTGTATACGTGTTCGCGCGTGTGTGTTTCTGTCACTACGCGCGTGCATTGCGTTTCTGTTCGTGTGAATAATTTATCAAGTTTCAAGCCAACGGGATTTCTTCGACTGCACAGGAATTTACGGCTCTGCACTCTGCTATCATTACAGTGGATGCCTGTCTTTTTTTTTGTCAGGAGAGAGAGAGAGAGAGAGAGAGAGAGAGAGAGAGAGAGAGAGAGAGAGAGAGAGAGAGAGAGAGAGAGAGAGAGAGAGAGAGAGAGAGAGAGAGAGAGAGAGAGAGACAGAGACAGAGAGACAGAGACAGAGAGACAGAGACAGAGACAGAGAGAGCTTGGGTGCTTTGCGTTTTTATTACATAAGTACATACAGGCGTCTCCACTAAAAACAAATTCTTGCCCAGCCCGCCAGGATAGTATATGTCCCCTGTGCTATCTGGCAGTCATTGTCGGAAACGACAGACTAGCATACATAATGCTACTACGCTTTTGTCAGTTGGTTTACATCATTTTGTATTCAGATCAACAGGGCACATCATATACGTGAATACATTGTCACAATAAATGAGCAGCAACAAGCTTGAAGCTTATAGTGTGCTCGCTATCTACATGTATATTCCATAGTATGACGACTGTTGAAAACAACCATGCAAACCAAACGAATCAAAGTGAATCACGGGGTTCCAAACCTAAGGCTGTATCTGAATAATAATAAAATATCGATGGCTTGGAGTCAAAACGGACTATCTCTAGATAGGTCATTGACTTATTATTGATGTTATTGCAAAAAAACTAAGAAGTTGTATTGAAAAAGACTGCGAATAATATAAAATGGTGATTATGCTTTTAATATTTCTGATGTCTTTTTTATATACAAATTATTAGTTTTTGCCATAAGTTCAATAATACATCAATGGATTATCTTGAGATAGTCCGTTTTGACTCTAAGCCATCGATTATTGTCGTATGAAATCGCCTCACATGTACTGTGGTGGTGCATCATGGTACACAGAAGGCCCCTTACAACAGTAATAACCATTCTGACCTTGACCTTGAAGTTTGACCTTGAAAACGTGCATTTCTTCTTGTGTCCAACTATCTTTCACATAGTTGGACTTACAATGTTCACATTTAGTGCGTAGATGCATTGGCTTATGGTTATTCCGAATATTTAGAATAACAAAGGTCAAGATCAAGGTCACAATGGTCTGCCGATAGGGCTATCTGTAACCGGTCATTTACATTCACACATTTTGGAAACATTTGTTATTTAGTACGTTTTTTTGCAATTACTCAGTTTTTGTTTTGTTTTGGTTTTTTTATTGTTATTTTAGAATTCGATTTCGACTTTTAATTTGCTGTGCGTTTTTAAAAAAAAGTTTTACTCTCTCTCTCTCTCTCTCTCTCTCTCTCTCTCTCTCTCTCTCTCTCTCTCTCTCTCTCTCTCTCTCTCTCTCTCTCTCGTGTTTTTGATCCGAGTGAATATTCGGACTGAAGAAAGTGAAATAAACAATCTACCTTCTTCTTGGACTCATTAAATTTAAAGAGTGTTAACACAGAGTGTTCAACCTCCGTTCCTCACCCCCCAGCCACCCTTCTATTATCGTTACTATTATTGTCCCTTTTATTGTGCGTTTCTTCTGCGCGCTGTGGCGACTGAACTTTGCTGCGCATTCTAGAGAGTGTGGTCCTATCTAAAGTAGCCGTACTTGGCGCTTTGACTTGAACTCTTGAGTGACGCTTCCCTTCCCGCTTCTGGTTCTTAATAAGGCCTTCAGATTGTTGTAAGGATAGGCCTACAGTAAACGTGTGGTGTGTGCAGGACTAGGCCTACTATACACTGGTCTAATCACGGATAGTCTTGCATTCTTATATTCCTTCTCTTCGTTGTCTTGATTCGGGGGTAATCCTGTATTCTTGTGGGTTTTTCCTTTCTTTTGTAATCCTCACCTTTATGCAGATAATTCTTGTTTTGTGTCCTAATACAGATTATCTTGTATTTTGTATTTCAATTTTATTATTGTTTGTATAATATTCTCGTATTCTTTGACAATGTATGATAAAACTAGTGGAACTCGTATTGCCCATGTCAATGTGTATCATTTGTATAATAAGTTACCAGACATATGTATGCTTCTGAATGATACCCCACCTATCCACATATTAGGCCTCAGCGAGACTCGCCTTAATACCTATATACCGGACAATATGCTCACAATCCCCAACTACAACATTATCCGTCGTGACGCCTCTAAACCGGGCGAAACTGGCCTTGCTGTCTACATTCATGACAGTATTTATCCCTTTGCACAAAGAAGATTGGACTTAGAAACCGCTAACATAGAGTGCATTTGGCTAGAAGTAAGATATTCTAAATCATCACCTTTATTACTTGGTTGCGTATACAGAAACCCTGCCTCCACATATGATTGGCTGGATGACTTCGTGTATATGATGGATAATGTCAAAGTAAACAATCGTAATATACTGCTATTGGGTGATTTCAATTATGACTTATTTAAGCCTCAAACTTCATGGCGATCAACTACTACCCTATTATGCCTCCAACAACTTGTCTCTACGGCTACCAGAGTTACTCCCACTTCAGCAACACTAATTGACCACGTATACACCAACAACACTTCCCTAGTCACTGATATCAATGTTCTAGATACCATATGTATTAGTGACCACTACCCTGTTACATGTACATGGATGTACAGACCTCCTAAGACTCAAACCAAAGGACACACTACTATTCACTACAGATCATTTAAACACTTTGATAAACCTGCATTTTGTCATGATTTAAGCATGGCACACTTCAATAATGTACTTCATTGTTCATGTCCTATTCAAGCTCTAGATGTATTTTATTCTACATTCCTCTACGTAATAGAGAAACACGCACCTCTTAGAAGCAAAAGAGTGGAAAGTTCTACTCTTCCTGGATGGCTAACTCCCCAAATAGCAGAAGCAAGGAAAAAACGAAATCAACTGAAATACAAATACAAATTGCTGAAGAAAGAAAATATTGATTCACTACCTGAAGATGTTAAAGCAGAAAAGCAACTTGAGCGTGAAAACGCTGAATCAGAATTTAAAAAACTAAGAAACAAAGTCAATGATCTCATTCGTGACTCCAGGAAACAACACTTCAACAAAATGGTATCTGCAAACAACGACACATCTACTTTATGGCGAGCCATAAACACTATCACACATAAGTCTAACCGCCAGCAGACTAATAACTTTAACTGGTCGCCAGATGCATTAAATAACTACTTTATAAATTTAGCAGAGTCTGTAAGTCCAACAGATACATCACAACATGCAAAAGACTATACACCACCACCTTCTTTTCAAACCTTCTGTAATAATAACGCTAAACCTGGCAGTTCATTTAAAATACCTTCACTAGCTGTTCACAAAGTTGGCCCTCTTATTTCAAATATAAGAAATACTAAATCAATGGGACCTGATAAAATAAGTAGT
>CM065697.1:35646843-35649343 GCA_017654935.2 Phymorhynchus buccinoides
CATCTCGACCATTCCAACGGAAGTGTTGCCATCTTAGTCCTTATTTGTGTGTAAACAAAGTGAAAATGTTATCTAAATGTGTAAAGAAAACATCCAGATGTTATAAATACAGTTTAGATTAAGTTTCGAATTGGAACAGCCAAATACGCAGCATCGATCTGGCATTTTTCAAAAAAAGGTAAGGACTAAGATGGCGGTCTCCCATAATATGGCGCTCTTTGTGGCCGGATATGACGACACGTGGGTACCAGCAATTTCAATCTTTAATGTTAAAAAGGTTTTTTTTTAAAAATCGGCCCTCCACGAGCCTCAGAAAACATTCCAATATGTTTTCAGTACCAGTTATAGTAATAAGGAGACTAATGATTCCGAGTTTAATGCAAGTAACCAATGATTGCACAGCGGGAAAAAAACCTTGGATCAACCAGTAAGATTGTGAAAATTGAATCATTCAGAGTGCTTACTTTTGTCGCGTTTCTTATTTGTTTTGCTTTTTCTGTAGGCACCCCCAGGCCAGTAATGATGTTTGTCTAAAGCAGTGAGGCCCTGAAGGGGTTAATATAATAAGACCCCCCACCCCCCATATTAAGCCGGCGACAGACTATGCGACTGCCTCATATGACTCAATCAGGTCGTGACGTAGACCAAATTTTGTTTCCCGCACAGAAGAGGTCACAAGCCATCTCACTCGATCAGACTCGATCAGTGAAATTTAGAACCCGCCCTATTCGGCCCTGTCACCTGACTGGGCCCGACTGAGTCAGACTGATCGAGTTAGATGGTATGCAAATGAGGTGAAACGCCACGACCTGATCGAGTCACATGAGCTAGTCACATAGTCTGTCGCCGGCTTTAAGGCACCCTCAAAGACGTGTCCCAAAACTATGTTGACCGATTTCCCCCTTCGTATCCGAACTTCTGAATGTCCACCTCCTTATTAATAAGGAGGTCACTATTAGGACACTACTGGGGCTGATTGTCCATGGCCTTGATGGGGAGTTTCCACTGTTTTTACATGTGCTATCTCCTTTCGTCCAGTTGTGTATGTGACTGTTGTTTGCGATTGCGTGTGTGTTATATAATTATGTCCGCGTTTTTGCCTACAAAAAACGAGATTTCGGGTGCTTAGAAATGCACAAAGCAAACAAACACACGCACAAAACATAACGTGTCAGTATTAGTATCATTATGAACCTATGAAATACCCGAGAAAATGTATTTTGAAAAACAACCCAAAAAACATGACATTTGGGGTGTTCAAAAATGCACCAAACATACACCATAACGTGTCAGTGCATAATACATAATACATGAACCTAAGAAATACCCAAGAAAATGTATTTTGAAAAAAACACCCACATGAAAAACTGCTCAGGTTACCTTTACCGGCAGAAAAATTGAGCTTGTGGTGCAGGCAGGTAACATGAGCAGGGTGCTCAATTTGTGCCATGCCAAATGAGTGTTTTTTTCTTTCGACAGCTACAGTCACCTTCTATGTAAACTGTAATAAAAGATACAACTCGTTCTATGCACAAACGTATCAGTGCACCAAGACACTTTCGGTTTGATCACACGAGCTAACGAAAACAAAAGGCGAAGACAAGAAAACGAGCAGGTTTGTGTGTGTGTGGTTTTGTTGTTTGTTTTTTAAAGAAAACAAGCGCTTAAATTCTGTCCACCCAAGGATCGGCAAAACCCCCACTTCTATCCTAAAACAACCCGCCCCAAAAAAAAAAATCTTAACATGTATCATGTACCACAAACACAGGGTATGCATACTTATTACCCTTGGAATGGCTAGAACAAGCGGATTCTCAAGTTACTGCCCTTCCTTTATAATGTATAAAATTGTCTGATATTTAGACTTGGCTTTGTTAGCTGTGAAGGCTTCGTTGAAATGATTCTTCAACAACAACAAAAACCATGACATATATATTTTTGTTTTTAAATCTTTTTTTGTTATGAGTCTCAGGCTACGTCCAAACGCCGGGATGGGATACTCAGAGCAAATATCCTCGCAACATGGATAGCTGTGTGGATATCCGGGCTCCGTGGGACCACGTGATCATGATCAGTTTCCGGGATCTGACGCTGGACTGGAGCGTGGAGGAAGAAAGTAAGCTGTGGTGGTTTCCGTGTGTGGGTTAATGCACTGCTGTTCAGGGAGGGACGTTTAGTTTATCTATATGTTACGCCCAATCCGTGACATTGCCTATTTCATGACATGAAATGAAATGTTATGGTAATATTTTATGAAGGGCTGAGGTGGGTTGTCAAACAAAGAACATGTTGTTGGAATTTTTTTTATTTTTTTTTTTATTAACTAGTCTGGGTTGCGATTCAGATTATATTCTTCCAGTTCTTCTTGGTCTATTTTTTTGTTCATGTTCTTGTTTCTTGTTTCTTCTTCTTCCTTTCCTCCTCCTCCTCTCCATTCCCTTTGTACTTCTTCTTCATTTCTTCTTCTTCTTCTTCTTCTTCTGTTGTTGTTGTTGTTGTT
>CM065697.1:35654343-35656843 GCA_017654935.2 Phymorhynchus buccinoides
TGGTGTTAGTTTGTTATAGTAAAGTATGATGTGTGAAGGTAATGTTGGTGTTAGTTTGCTATAGTAAAGTATGATGTGTGAAGGTAATGTTGGTGTTAGTTTGTTATAGTAAAGTATGATGTGTGAAGGTAATGTTGGTGTTAGTTTGCTACAGTAAAGTATGATGTGTGAAGGTAATGTTGGTGTTAGTTTGTTATAGTAAAGTATGATGTGTGAAGGTAATGTTGGTGTTAGTTTGTTATAGTAAAGTATGATGTGTGAAGGTAATGTTGGTGTTAGTTTGTTATAGTAAAGTATGATGTGTGAAGGTAATGTTGGTGTTACTTTGTTATAGTAAAGTATGATGTGTGAAGGTAATGTTGGTGTTAGTTTGTTATAGTAAAGTATGATGTGTGAAGGTAATGTTGGTGTTAGTTTGTTATAGTAAAGTATGATGTGTGAAGGTAATGTTGGTGTTACTTTGTTATAGTAAAGTATGATGTGTGAAGGTAATGTTGGTGTTAGTTTGCTATAGTAAAGTATGATGTGTGAAGGTACTGTTGGTGTTACTTTGTTATAGTAAAGTTTGATGTGTTAAGGTAATGTTGGTGTTAGTTTGTTACAGTAAAGTATGATGTATGAAGGTGATGTTGGTGTTAGTTTGTTATTGTAAAGTATGATGTGTGAAGGTAATGTTGGTGTTAGTTTGTTATAGTAAAGTATGATGTGTGAAGGTAATGTTGGTGTTACTTTGTTATAGTAAAGTATGATGTGTGAAGGTAATGTTGGTGTTAGTTTGTTATAGTAAAGTATGATGTGTGAAGGTAATGTTGGTGTTAGTTTGTTATAGTAAAGTATGATGTGTGAAGGTAATGTTGGTGTTAGTTTGTTATGGTAAAGTATGATGTGTGAAGATAATGTTGGTGTTAGTTTGTTATTGTAAAGTATGATGTGTGAAGGTAATGTTGGTGTTAGTTTGCTATGGTAAAGTATGATATGTGAAGGTAATGTTGGTGTTAGTTTGTTATAGTAAAGCATGATGTGTGAAGGTTATGTTGGTGTCAGTTTGTTATTAGATGTGTGAAGGTAACGTTGATGTTAGTCTGTTATAGTAAAGTATGATGTGTGAAGGCAATGTTGGTGTTAGTTTGTTACAGTAAAGTATGATGTGTGAAGGTAATGTTGGTGTTAGTTTGTCATAGTAAAGTATGATGTGTGAAGGTAATGTTGGTGTTAGTGTTTATAGTACAGTATGATGTATGAAGGTAATGTTGGTGTTAGTCTGTTATAGTAAAGTATGATGTGTGAAGGCAATTATGGTGTTAGTTTGTTACAGTAAAGTTTGATGTGGGAAGGTAACGTTGTATTGGTGTTAGTTTGTTGTGGTAAAGTATGATGTGTGAAGGTAAAAAAAAAATAAAAAAAGACAGGCAATTATCATCCTGTGAGCCCTACGCTGTTGGTGTTTTCAGAAATGGCGGTATATCACTGTCAGCATAAGCTACCAGCCCACGCGTTGTGCGAATTTAGTACAGAGTCCACTTCCGTGAACAGAACCAAAATTACTTTGCCGCCGCCCACTATTGCCCTTATCAACCGGGTGAGTTGATTTTAGTCTTAGTCAACATTATACTTATAATATTTTTTTCAGAGTTGCTTTTCACGATATGTGTATTGGCCACTGCAACTAGGATTATTAACGCCCTTGACGGGCAAGAGTTAAACCCTCGTTGGTCAGTATCCCCAAAAGGGCATTCACTCTTGAAAGAGGCAGTCATTAAGTAGAATCAAATAGGGTTATTGCGAGAGTTATCCCTTCTTTGGTCAGTACTCAATCATCTTCCCCCACCCACCAAGGGCATTCAGTCTTGACAAAGGTGTTCTTTGCAGTAGCTGCAATGGTCGATATTGAAATGGTTATATGTAATTTCAAACAATTTTCATGTACCCCCTTTAAAAAAACCAAATCTGACTTTGACTTTGCGAACAGCCTACCTAATAATATGTGGGAGGAGAGGGTATGTGTAAAACTATGTTTCTTTCTGTCTATGCATTTGCACCTTCATACACATACATGGATATACAGCACCCTATGCAAATTAATGATACACCTATTGCAACCAAATAGAAAACCATGCTCTAAGTATAGTGTTTATGTTTTCCTTTCTCATCTACTTTCCGTCGTTTGTTACGCAAATACCTCTTTAAAGACCCACCAGATCACGTGTCAAAATCACGGGTTTCACGTGACTTCCCTCTTATAGCTGGTACGATATTTTGTTCTGACCAGGTTTGAATCCCATACAAATATGCCCCCAAGCTCAAAACGAAGCATCATTTTAAAGAGCAGCCTCAATTTGAAGTTGGGGAATTTGTATGTGGGTCACAGCTACCCAGAAAATCAACATCAACAAGGGACTTAATCGTGGTGGGTCAGTGGGTCTTTAATGTACACTTGCTTTCACATTAAAAATAAAAACACCAGACCAGCCGCCGTGCTGTAGTGGTTAGCGTCGCGGAC
>CM065697.1:35666843-35669343 GCA_017654935.2 Phymorhynchus buccinoides
TTCAAGCTGTATCTCGTGAACTAGAAGACAAAATCCCTTCCAATTTTGTGTCAGGGTGTGACTGCCACGGGGTGTCGCAAGTGCGTGGCATTGCTGGTGACGGACATGTCTGCCGCTCGGCGACGCCCTTGTTATCATTTCGTTCTTGGCACCTTCAACAAAAAACACCTTTCAGGCTAAAAAGAGGAAGAAGAAGGTAAATGGCCATTCTTCCCATCGCCCTTTTCCCTTTACTCTTCAAATCTTCTCTATCATAATCATAGCAGCACTTCCCATTTCTCTATGGCAGTATTATATGACAGCTGCAGCTATTGATTACTTCCCTTTTCAGGAGCCGTTGGGCTTGTTGAAACGACCTCGTGTCGTGAAGGCATTTCTTTGCACAGCCCCATTCTTTGCTGTATCTTTGCCCGTTCATAGCGGGTTTATTAGTACCATTTCATATCGAGATGCCAGCGGTTTGAAGGTTTGATCCATACGAACCCCCACCCCCACCTCCCGGGTATACCCACCTTCTGGAAGTTCTGTGCTTGCAACTTTCCTCTAATCTGTCACTCTCATTGAGTCTGCCATTTCCCTTGGAGAAAAACCTGTTTAGCGTCCTCCGGTCTGAAACAGACACATTATGGGACATTAGTAGATATACAGATGGTGGGAACGATCCTGGAGGCAATGCCCGGAGGCAGTGCAACACCAGGAAAGTCCCGAATTTTTAACATTGCAGATATTATTGTAACATATATATTATCTTGTCCCTTTGTTTATTGTCATCTACTATCTTTCTGCCTTACCGGTCCATTCTCCTGCATTTTTTCCCCCCCACCACGAAATACTTTCAAAAACATTTCCTCCAGCCGAACTCCAGTCGGACTTGCCGGGCCTATCCGTTTCTTAGTTAGGTGCATAGCGGCAGCATGATGCATCTGCGCGCGTAATTGACAGGAAACTGTCTGAGCGATCGAAGAAGAAGAAGAAGAAGAAGAAGAAGAAGAAGAAAAGAAGAAGAAGAAGAAGATTTAAAAGATAGCTGAGTGTGTAAATGTAGCTGTGTGTGTGTGTGTGTGTGTGTGTGTGTGTGTGTGTGTGTGTGTGTGTGTATGTGTGTGTGTGTGTGTGTTATTTCTGTGTCTGTCTGTCTGTTTGTCTGTCTGTTGGTCTTCACCTCTTTCTCTCTCTCTCTCCATCTCTCTCTCTCTCTCTCTGGTTCCACTGGTGCAGCCGAAGGGGTTGGGTGGCTGGCCTTTAGGAACCTTTCTCTACGCCATAATTGTGTCCTCAAATTCCTTTGGCCCAAGAGAGTGGGTATGAACACCGGGCAAGGCTTCTCCATCGTAAACTAATTTTAACTCAACCCACCAGAATAGCACCTCCCCCCCCCCCCCCCCTCTGCTGTCTGGTATTTAGGTATTAGGTACTTCATGGTCACAGAGGCGTCTCTGTGAAATTCGGGTTGCTCCCACCTGGAGAGCGCGTCGCAGCCAGAGGCGCGCCACCCATTCTTTTTTTTTTGGCATGCGATTTTTTGTGTGACTTATGAGGAAGAAAAGGGGGGGGGAGGTAAATGTTGACGTCTCTGTGAAATTCGGGTTGTGACTGGATCGCAGCCAGAGGCGCGCCACCCATTCTTTTTTTTTTTCATGCGATTTTTTGTGTGACTGATGAGGAAGGAAAGGGGTGGTGGTGGTGGTGGTGGTAAATGTTGACCAAAATGACAACTTTTTCGTTGCCACTGGGTTTAACGTGTGCTAAGTGCATGGGCACACGGGACCTCGGTTTATCGTCTCATCCGAAAGACTCCACATTCAGAGCGTAAGGCCTTAGTGGAAAATGAGATGAAAAATCCCCTGTACCCAGGTTCAGGTTCGAACTCGGGTTTGCTTGACACGAGGCGAACGCGTTACCACCGTGCCACTACTCTACACCGGTGGCAGTCATAGTTCGGAAACGACAGACAGGCACGTACACATTACTTTCTTGCGAATCCTCCTAGATCCTAGATCCTAGATCGAAGAGAATCCTTTGATATGGCATGTCGTTCTGTTCCGGGTACGTGTTTGCTGCTGAAATCTACCTGGTCTTGTGACACCGGTTCATTGATTTTTGACACCACGCTCCACGGTAAATGAGGCCATATTTAATAATGGAAAATGTAGGTTGCATCCATGGTTGGATATTGACATAAACGTCGTGTGGAAGCCAAATGCAAAAGGAGTTTCGTATGATAAAAGATGGATTAATCTTTGAAAATGTATAGCAGAAAAATTGGAAGCAAGAACATTGGAAGCAAAAACAAAATGGAAGAAAAAAAGATGTTGTTGTAGAGGTGTGTGTGTGTGTGTGTGTGTGTGTGTGTGTGTGTGTGTGTGTGTGTGTGTGTGTGTGTGTGTGTGTGTGTGTGTGTGTGTGTGTGTGTGTGTGTGTGTGTGTGTGTGTGTGTGTGTGTGTGTGTGTGTGTGTGTTAGCGTGCGTGTGTTTGTGCGTGTGTTTGTAGTGAGTGTGT
>CM065697.1:35674343-35679343 GCA_017654935.2 Phymorhynchus buccinoides
TTTTGTCTCCTTCTGTCTGTCCCAAGGATATCTTTCGAACGGGTTGACCGAATCACGTCAATTTTTGTGTGCTGGTGTGTCACTATGAGAGGAAGGCATCCGCGCAAACCATTTTGCCGTCGTGACCTTGACCTTGTAAATATGGTGCGAACGATCCTGGAGGCAATGCCCGGAGGCAGTGCAACACCAGGAAAGTCCCGAATTTCTAACAATACAGATGTTCTTTCTTTCTTTCTTTCTTTCTTTCTGTGTTGTTTTTGTGTCCTCAGAAAACTGACTATGAGCATTTTGGTGCTGTCTTCTTCTCTTGAGGGCCCACGGTCAATGAGCTGACCATTCTGGCTCCGGACAATGTTAACTTGTATTCTTCATGTGAAACAAACATTTCGATGGCTTAGAGTCAAAACGGACTATCATTAGATAGTCCATTGACTTATTATTGATGTTATTACGAAAACTAAGAACTTGCATTAAAAAAGACTGCAAATAATGTAAAATGGGGATTATGTTTTTTATATTTCTGCAGTTGTTTTTTAAGCAAGTTATTAGTTTTTACAATATGTTCAATAATACGTCAATGGACTATCTAAAGATAGTCCGTTTTGACTCCAAGCCATCGTTTTGACTCCACATTTTATAAATATCAAAAACACAAATGCTTGGTTGGTGCAAGTTATAGATCAGATCATTATATAGTAGAATTAGCCTTAAAGAAACATGATTTTAGGCGTGACAAAACCTTTTTGGAAATTTAATAATTCCATTCTAATCCTTTCACCGCCAGCCATCTTTGAGCCAATAATGTCCATTAAACTTACTTGGATATAAAAAAAGATTTTGTCTGCAATATTGTGGGATTTCTCTGTAACACATTTAGAATTGGGTCAATCCTCACTGCCCAAATTTAGGAACACAAGATCATTGGATAACAGACCCTGATTTCAAGGGTTTTATTGACATGGGTGTTAAATCATTGTGGTGCAAAAACGCGACATTGGCGGTGAAAGGGTTAAAGAACAACTTATTCATTTCAGAAGTTTAAAAAAGTTATACTTGAACTGGAGAGTGAAGATGCTTTGCCAGTTTATAATTTAGAAAATATTAACAGCATCTCTAATGAAGAACTTCAGCTTCAAATCTCTGACCAGTCATTTTTTTTAAATGTTGTTACTAAACAATAAGAGGAAAAGCCATTTCATATGGCTCTTACAGAAAAAAAACAAATGCGAACGACAGAGTAACACCGTTTGGTGGCAGATTGGTAATACAGCAACAAAAACGTCTGGGGCATTCCGTCTGTTGTGTTAACTGCATTTTGTGCATGAATTTGTGCTTTTTATTTCTGTTCTTTGGTGAATACAGAGACGACATGGAGGACAGGATGGAAGAAAAACACAGCCTTGTTACGTTACCGTATTCTTTAACCCTCAATAAAGGCCATTTTGACTTGACTTGTCTTGACTTGACTAAGCGTTGTGCCTGTTACATTATGAAGACATCGATTGGGTCTAACTCTTATATTATTTTTTTTTTTAAACCCTTAATTTGTTCCGTTTTAACTGTGCGTACAATGAAATAGGCGTTCCAGTATTTACACTTGGCTGTTTTAAATTCATTAAGTTTAGCTTGAAAGAACTGTTCTTTTGGTGTAAATAAAATGTTATTCAGATCAACAGGGCACACATACATCAATACATTGTCAACATCAATGAGCAGCAACAAGCGTGAAGCTTATAGTGTGCTCGCTATCTACATGTATATTACATAATGACGACTGTTGAAAACAACCATCAATAAACAATGGCATAAGCAATCAAAATAAGTTAACAAAGAACAAGTAAGAAAATAATGTCCATGAGCAGTTGGAAACTTGAATAACAAAGTTAGTAATGTTTTTACATCAAAGTTCAACTGTCGACACTTGAATAATAACATACTTTAAATATTATAAATCCGATAATCAGTCAAGTTATGTTTAGAAGCAAATCAACAGCAACAACAATAATACAAACTGTTCGTTTCTTGTTGTACGCCTTCTTTAAAGGTTTCTGTACACGTGATATGTTTTTTCACTTTTCCCATGGCAACACAGTGATATGCAAGTAATCTTATGAGTGACCATCACTGGATTGCCATGAGGGAAGAGTGGAAAATGTTAACTTGCGTTTAAAAGAACTAACCCACGAACAGACCAGTAGACTGGATCATTATCCCTATTCTTCTTTCATCTTTGGTTGATTACCGTTAATTAATTATTGAGTTGCTAGGATCATGCAATATCAAGTACATGACACACAACATAGACACTAACGACCGTCGCTAATAAAATACAGTGGAACCTCCCTTATAAGACCTTACAAAATCATCAACAAATGAGGTCTTATAAGGAAGGAGTCTTATAAGGGAGGTAATTGTAATACTCACAAAGAAGGGCAAAGCCTCAGAGAAGTAGGTCTTATATGGGAGGGAGTCTTACAGGCCTAATGGGAGGTCTTATAAGGGAGCTTCCACTGTAGTCTACAAGCTCAACAATTTATTAATCAGCCCGCACACATGGAAATGGGAAGCAACCGCGGCTGGCTTGGCAGGGTAGGACGCAGACGATGGATTTCTGCCGCTGGTGTATGTGCCAGAGCATACGGACACATCAGGCAACACCGCAAGCAGCCAGCAAAGACTAGGCCTAGTGCTGCTGCCAGAATCGAGCGGCGTTGCGGCGCCCGAGCAGCACGTGTGAGTGGCTGACAGTTGGCATGGCAATGAGTCAATACACAGCTCTCCTTTTATCTGATTGGTTGAACGAGGCTTCTGGCTACAATGACTTGTCGCCGCCATGTTGTGTGTGGGGGTAGGCCTAGCTCCGTCGCGCACGCGCGTTGTGTCAGTCTATTCTTATCGTCTGCGCACATGGCAGACGACGACTCGTAGAGCAAGCGCTTGCTTCGGATGATCGGGTTATTATAGTAGTGGTGGTAGTGGTAGTGATGGTGATGGTGGTGGTGCAAGCATGGTCTGTTACTACTACTGCCGACGACGGCGAGAGTGCAGTCAGAGCAACGTGAGGTTTACCACCGCGACGACAACTTTTCATTTCTCTCCTTCATCATCAAAGCGTATGGAACGACGGGCTTTCTTCAAAGTTTGTGCTGCAGTAGTTTAGATATGACCCATCAACGGAAATGGGACAACTGTCAAATTCTGCCAGACTCGCTTCTGTCAAAGTGCAATCATTAATTAACAAAAACAACCTCAGACCTAAGCTACCAGTAAAGGCTACGTAAACATATCGATAAAGCGTTTTTCGGGTTTTTTTCTTCCATTATTTCTTTTCATTGTGAGAGAAAAAGTAAAACCCACACACCAGAAAATTGTGAGAAGTGAAATTGAACTACCCAATGGACCGGATGGGAGCTTTTGTGTGGAGAATAATAGAAGCGGGTTGGTGATAGTATTGCTGTGGCACGTCTCCGTGTGTGTGTGTGTGTGTGTGTGTGCACTACCGTTTTTTAAAGACCTTCTGGTGACACTTCGCTCACTATTGTCAGCAACTCAACTGTCGCCGAGAGTCCAGCGGCATTCGCTATTATTATCATTATTATTATTATTGTGTGAGTCCCGTACTCATTTTCTCCCCCGTCTACCGCTGCTACTACTACTAGTGTGTGCTTTGTCAAAAGGTTGGAGCCATCCCCGATTTCGAGAATCGCATTGACTGAATGCAAGCAATCGACTTTCCGAGGATGACAAAAAGTGGAGGGAGAGGGGTGGACGGAAAGAGGATTGTCTGTATTATTCATGCGACCCATTCACTGTCCCCTACGTTTCGTGTGTCTGTCTGTCCCGAGTGAGCGTCCGGTAAAAGAGGGTGTCACACTTTGAGAGTGGCAAGGTCGTTCACTGATAGGTTTTTAAAAAAAAGAAGTGTTTTCCTAACTGAGTAGATCGTTTGTGTGTGGATAATAATAGAGGCGGAGAGCAGGTGGGAGCAACCCGAATTTCACAGAGACGCCTCTGTGACTTTAGCGTACCTAACCTAACCAAACCTAAGTTTCAATAGTGAGTGGCGATATACTGTTGTGTTTGTTCAATGTAAACGAAAAGGTTTTCACCTGTTCCGTGTTTTTGTGTGTGCTACAAATTCATTTAAACACCCGAAGAAGAAAATAATCCATAGTGTTAAGGTGTGACTTAAATAAACAAAGACTTGATTGAAACTGTGGATGTGCATTAGTTTAAACGAAAGTTCTATTGTATAATGTTTTCCCCCTGAAAAAGTTGGCTTGAAAGAAACTACGTAAAGTTTTCTTGAAGTATTTGTATTTGCCAGTTTAAAATATAAAATAATATAATTGCGTGTACCTTCATTACATGTTTTGAGATATGTTTGGAAGGGTATTTATGTTCATAAACTGTCCCTTTTGATGAGAATTAGGGTAGTGTGATACATTATTAAGAACGGACTATTTTGTGACAGTTTGCGAGTTAGGACAAACAAGTTGTGAAGCGATTGATCCTTTTGATAAGAAAACAAAGAAACAAACCCAAACGACATTCTTATGAATAACAGTTTCTAAAGAAAGGAAGATACTGTTCTCATTTATAAGGACTTATTCATATCATATCATATCATATACGGCATATAGGCTTTTAAATAGCCTTTAGCCTGCTATTTCCTTTTAGTTTATAAGGAAACGCAATTTAAAACTTTTGGTTTTTTGTTTTTGTTATTATTTTTTTAATATATTTTTTTAAAGAGTACAACATACAGTGAAAAACAAGCAAACTGATCTGCATACTAATTATTACTGAATACTTATGTTAGTATGGAAGCAATAATCTTCCCAAAAATTATCTAATTTGTTTTTAAAACTATTGAGTGTTCCTGCGGATGCAGTATCATTTGGTAGATAATTCCAATTGTTAATAACCCTGTTTGTGAAAACATGTGCATAAATATTAGTGTGAACTAATGATTTTGTTAGTTTTAAGGAGTGTTCTCT
>CM065697.1:35684343-35694343 GCA_017654935.2 Phymorhynchus buccinoides
TTGCACTTGTTTTTCCTTCTCTCTATCTGTCTGTTTGTCTGTTTGTCTGTTTGTCTGTTTGTCTGTTTCATTTGATGTATTTTTTTAGCTTCTGGTGAATTTTGGAGAGAACGATGTTGAAATGAGGAAAGTTTGAAAGAAAGGGGAAGATTGTTTATTTGATTTTTATTACGAAATATTGATCGTTGTTATTTGCGCTCAGCGTTTGTATTTCACTACGGACGCTTTATTGTGTGTGTGTGTGTGTGTGTGTGTGTGTGTGTGTGTGTGTGTGTGTGTGTGTGTGTGTGTGTGTGTGTGTGTGTGTGTGTGTGTGTGTGTGTGTGTGTGTGTGTGTGTGTGTATGTATGTGTGTGTGTGTGTGTGTGTGTGTGTGTGTGTGTGTGTGTGTGTGTGTGTGTGTGTGTATGTGTGTGTGTGTGTATGTGTGTGTGTGTGTGTGTGTGTGTGTGTGTGTGTGTGTGTGTGTGTGTGTGTGTGTGTGTGTGTGTAAGCGTGCGTGCGCCTAATTTACAGAATCTGGATTTCACTTCAAGCAAATCGTTTCCCTAGTTTGTTACTCTCTCGCTCTCTCTCTCTCTCTCTCTCTCTCTCTCTCTCTCTCTCTCTCTCTCTCTCTCTCTCTCTCTCTCTCTCTCTCTCTCTCTCTCTCTCTCTCTCTCCTCTCTCTCTCTCTCTCTCTCTCTCTCTCTCTCTCTCTCTCTCTCTCTCTCTCTCTCTCTCTCTCTCTCTCTCTCTCTCTCTCTCTCTGTGTGCGCGCTGAAGCATGGAGAGTAAGATAATAAAAAAAATGCTTACAAAATATATAATGAATATATGGATATTTAATAGTTTTTTTTAAAACATATAACCTTTGAATGGCCATAATACATGTGTGTGTGTGTGTGTGTGTGTGTGTGTGTGTGTGTGTGTGTGCGCGTGCGCGTGCGCGTACGTGTGCGTGTGTGCGTGTGTGTGTGTGTGTGTGTATGTGTGTGTGTGTGTGTGTGTGTGTGTGTGTGTGTGTGTTTTGAGTGTGTGTGTTTTGAGTGAGTGTGAGAGAGCGATAACTTTATATACATGAATACTTAATTTGATTCATATAACTTAAATTTGAAATTGATTTGCAAATAATTTTGTTCTTTTTAATTAATTTTATTTCAAATATTCTATTCTTATTTTTGTTCTCCAATGTTTTGCAATGAAAATGATGCTTCCCCCATGTCATGAGAACCCAGTGTTAATGACATTAAAGGGTCCAGTGTCTAGTCTCTCTCTCTCTCTCTCTCTCTCTCTCTCTCTCTCTCTCTCTCTCTCTCTCTCTCTCTCTCTCTCTCTCTCTCTCTCTCTCTCTCTCTCTCTCTCTCTCTCTCTCTCTCTGTGCGCGCGCGCGCGTGTGTGTGTTTAGGGTTTTATCAATCGGAATGTCTATTTTTGATATATCGGTCCAGGCTGTGCGTGCTATGTTTATTTATTTATTTTTATATATATATATTTTATTTAATCATTTATTTAATCTTTTATTTAATCATTTATTTAATCTAATCATTTATTTAATCTTTTATTTAATCATTTATTTAATCTAATCATTTAGTTAATCATTTAGTTAATCATTTAGTTAATCATTTAGTTAATCATTTAGTTAATCATTTATTTAACATTTATTATTTTATGCATCTATGTATTCATTTCTATTTATGTATGTATTACATTTATGCTAGACATAATAGTCCCGTTTTAATGTTTCCCTCAGAGAAAAAAATACTTTAGAGCGCCATTGCCTAGGCAACATGTTTTGTTGCCTCCTAAAATAATTATCTCTCCTTCTAGACACTCGCAGTCGACTTTTAACCCTTTCACCGCCAGACATATGTCAGCCAAAAATGTCCATGAACATTACCTGGGTAGAGAACAAAATCCATTTGTAGTATTGGGGATTCTTCAGTGACATAATAGCTCTACCCTTACTTCCCAAAACTAACACAATAGGGTCTTTGGATAATTAATAGACCCCAATTTGCTGCCTTTTAGTGGCGTAGGTGTTAACTCACTGTGGTGCTAAAAATGCGACTTTGGCGGTGAAAGGGTTAAAGGAGCCGGGGTGAAAACGCCCGCGGGCACTGAATTCATGAGTCCACAGACCAATCTTTTAAACCGATGGGACCAATACAATAGCGAGGTTAGGTACTTGACACAATACTCCTCCTTCTGATGTCGTTGAACAACTCTCACTTAAAGGGACAGCCACACGTCAGCTACAAATCGTACGACTGCACGGTACGATTCGAGCACGTGATCTCGAAGCGCGAATCATATTTGTGACCCAGCACCACGAAAGGGACATTAAGTCGCTGGGCGAGTTTCTCACAACAGGCTTGCAAAGTCAAAACAATTGTGTGGGTCAATGTTGTGATAAGGTTGTTTTTATGTTCTCTAGATCACGACGAAAATGGAGTTTTACGTCCTCTTGATCTGAATCAAACACATATGGGACATTTGTAAATACAAATATGGTGGGAACAATACTGGAGGCAATGCCCGGAGGCAGTACGAAACCAGTAAAGTCCTGATTTTTAAAAATTAATACAGATAGCTGTAGCGGTGACCACGCCTCGGTTAAACCTCATCGGCTATGGCACCGCTACAAGTATTTAATATTGATTTTTTAAAAGTAAAAATCGTATCATTCATATTTATAAAGGACAATCATTACCATGGTCTCTAAATGGTCTCATGAGTGCTTTGAAACGAGCAGGTCAGTGCAGTTTCTTCCGCTAGGTTTTAATTTATACTGTGGTTTCTTAAAATGGCCGATGCTCACCCTACTAACTTTACATGCTCATAACTCTTGGAACGAAACAAATGATACAAGAATGGTTCTTGTATCATTAGCAAGATAATAATTGTCTGCAGTTTTTCAAACGTCCAATTTGCTCAGAATGGTCAGTTTGACAGTTAATGTCCCGTTCACATTTGTTCTTGGAGACCACATGATCGAATCGTATCGTACAGTCGTACGATTTTAGTGGACGTGTGGCTGGGCCATTAGAATTTACTGTCCCTCTTGTCCTCCCTCGTCTCTGTGTGCCCCCACCCCCCTCTGTGTGCCCCCCACCCCCCACACCCGGTATTTTTTTTTATTTTAAATATTTTTGTTATAGTGTCTCCTTCAGGTCGTCGAGATGGTTTTAAAATAAAATCAATACTCTAGACGTGTTCAGTGTTATATATTATATATATCTGAACCGCCTACATCGCTATTGAGAAATGTTTGTTGGAAAGGGGTGGGGTGGGTGTGGGTGGGGGGGAATAAGGGGATAAGTGAGAGACATTGAAAGACGTTCGCACGCTCTCTTGAGAGAGAGAGAGAGAGAGAGAGAGAGAGAGAGAGAGAGAGAGAGAGAAGAGAGAGAGAGAGAGAGAGAGAGAGAGAGAGAGAGTGTGTGTGTGTGTGCGCGCGCGCGCGCGCGCGTTTGTGTGTGTGTGTGTGTGTGTGTGTATGTGTGTGTGTGTGTGTGTGTGTGTGTGTTGTGTGTGTGTGTGTGTGTGAGAGAGAGAGAGAGAGAGAGAGAGAGAGAGAGAGAGAGAGAGAGAGAGAGAGACTATGTGTGGTGCGCGCGCGCGCGTGTGTGTGCAATATGCATGTATGTATGTGTCTGTGTATGTGTGTGTGTGTGTGTGTGTGGTGTGTGTGAGAGAGCAGAGAGAGAGAGAGAGAGAGAGAGAGAGAGAGAGAGAGTGAGAGTTTGGTGTGCGCGTGCGCGTGCGTGTGTGTATGTGTGTGTGTGTGTGTGTGTGTGAGAGAGAGAGAGAGAGAGAGAGAGAGAGAGAGAGAGAGAGAGAGAGAGAGTGTGTGTGTGTGTGTGTGCGCGCGCGCGCGCGCGTTTGTGTGTGCGTCTGTGTGTGTGTGTGTGTGTGTGTGTGTGTGTGTGTGTGTGTGTGTGTGTGTATGTGTGTGTGTGTGTGTGTGTGTGTGAGAGAGAGAGAGAGAGAGAGAGAGAGAGAGAGAGAGAGAGAGAGAGAGACTGTATGTGGGGGCGCGCGCGCGTGTGTGTGCATATGCATGTATGTATGTGTCTGTGTGTATGTGTGTGTGTGTGTGTGTGTGTGTGTGTGTGTGTGTGTGGGTGAGAGAGAGAGAGAGAGAGAGAGAGAGAGAGAGAGAGAGAGAGAGAGAGAGAGAGAGAGTGTGTGTGTGCGCGGGCGCGCGCGTGTGTGTTTGTGTATGTGTGTGTGTGTGTGTGGTGTGTGTGTGTGTGTGTGTGAGAGAGAGAGAGAGAGAGAGAGAGAGAGAGAGAGAGAGAGAGAGAGAGAGAGAGAGACAGACAGACAGACAGACAGACAGACAGACAGACAGACAGACAGACAGACAGACAGACAGACAGACAGACAGACTTACAGAGACACAGATACACAGATACACAGATACACATAGACAGAGAGACAGACATAGAACAATATTTTTTTATTGAGTGGGTGAAAATAAATATTTACAATATACAGTGAAGAGTAAAGGATTACATGTTTACCTCATCTCTTATTGTTCGTTTATTGTGTCTTCTCTGGTGTGGTGTCCAGATAGTGTTGGAAATTAACTGTTTTAATGAGCCCAAGACATAATGCCACAGTAAGCATTTCTATCTGTTTGCTTTTTTACTTCTTTCCTTCGTGTCAGAAAGGAGAGAGAGAGAGAGAGAGAGAGAGAGAGAGAGAAGGATGAGGAGAGAGAGAGAGAGAGAGAGAGAGAGAGAGAGAGAGAGAGAGGGAGAGAGAGAGAGGTTGAGAGAGAGAGAGAGGTTGAGAGAGAGGTTGAGAGAGAGATAGATGAGAGAGAGGTTGACTATAGAGATAGGTGGAGGGATCACTAGAGAGAGGTTGATAGAGAGAGAGATAGAGAGATTGAGAGAGAGAGAGAGAAGAGCGAGGAGAGAGAGAGAGAGCTGCATGTGTCAATTTAGCAGAGAGTCCGAGAGAGAGAGAGGAGAGAGAGAGAGAGAGAAAGAGAGAGAGGAGAGAGAGAGAGAGAGAGAGTTGAGAAGAGAGAAGCGAGAGAGAGAGAGTGAGAGGGTTGAGAGAGAGAGAGAGGTTGAGAGAGAGAGAGATAGAGAGTAGAGAGAGAATCAGAGAGAGAGAGAGATAGAAGAGGAGAGAGAGAGAGAGATACGACGAGGTTGAGACAAGAGAGATCAGAGAGAGATAGAACATTTTGAGAGAGAGAGAGAGAAAGAGAGAGAGAGAGAACGAGAGAGAGAGAGAGGTTGAGAGAGGGGGTTGAGAGAGAGAGAGAGAGAGGTTGCAAACGGAGAAGAGAGACTGTAGAGGAATTGAGAGAGAGAGCAGAGAGCACTCAGAGAGAGAGAGAGACAGAGGTTAAGAAGAGAGAGAGAGAGAGAGAGATGAGAAGGATCTCAAGGATAGAGAGAGAGAGAGAGAGCGAAGTGATATGCTGATTCGTTTGATTAATCTTTGCTATAAGCCAACATTCCCCAAAAAAAGCGAACTTGTGTCCTACACAAAGATCAAGTTCAGGATCTTATTTGTCAGCATAATAATTATTATGTCTGGGAATTTGACAAGGTCAAAGGAATAGAAAATCAAAGGAAAAAACAACCTTTCCATTGAAAAGTGTAATCATGTTGATGAAACCCATAATGTCTGCTAAACTTCTCTCTCTCTCTCTCTCTCTCACATCTCTCTCTCTTCTCTTCTCTCTCATCTCTTCATCTTCTCTCTCTCTCTCTCAGGACTCTCTCCTCAATCCTTCAAGACTCTCTCATCTCTCTTACTCTCTCGTCCTCTGGCATCTCTCAGAAAAAAACTCATCTCTCTCCTCTGGTCTTTCCGGTGAACTGTCAAACAAATTGCAATAGGATCATTCGCTCTCTCTCTCCTTCTCTCTCTCTCTCTCGTTCATCAAAACTCAGTCTCTCTTCTCTCTGTCCTCTCTCTCTCTCTAAACGCTCCCTCAACTCCGTCCAAATTCACCACAAATCTACGAGTCTACAATCTCACATCAACTGGGCGCTCAAAAACCGTCGCTGTAATGCGGTGTGTGTGTGTGTGTGATGTGGTGTGTGTGATGTGTGTGTGGTTGGTGTGTGTAACTGTGTGTCCCAAAACACAATGCTTAAGAGAGACGGACCAAACATAACCGATAGAGAGAGAGAGAGAGAAGGAGCAGAGGAGAGAGAGAGAGATAGAGAAACCGCGCAAGAGAACTACCTGAGAAGAGCGATTGTTTATTGAGGACTTGCAAGATAGCGCACAATAGGAACGTCAAGGACGTTCACGCTGATTGCATTAAACGTTGACATCGCGCCGATTACTATGTCAAAACAGTAATTGAAAAATAAACAATTCAAGTAATCAGTCATTCAGGACAGTCAATTGATATTTTGCTATCTCTCTAGCCGAACACTTTATCAAATTACCTACTCACCTGTGCCTCTACACAAGCATAGTCCCTGACCCCACCCCACCCACCCCACCCCACCCTTATTAACAGAAACAAAATATGTTTTAACGTCCTCCGGTCTGGAACAGACACATATATGGGACATTAGTAGATATAAAGATGGTGGGAACGATCCTGGAGGCAATGCCCGGAGGCAGTGCAACACCAGTAAAGTCCCGAATTTTTAACAATATAGATATGTATATTTGAAAGTACCGTTATCAACATCACTCACATTCCTTTTTTGGCTCACTCGTGTTAAGTGAGTCTATAGTATGATAGTTGTTCGGTTGTGTGTGTGTGTGTGTGTGTGTGTGTGTGTGTGTGTGTGTGTGTGTGTGTGTGTGTGTGTGTGTGTGTGTGTGTATATATATGTGTGATATATATATATATATGTGTGTGTGTGTGTGTGTGTGTGTGTGTGTGTTGTGTGTGTGTGTGTGTGTGTGTGTGTGTGTGTGTGTGTGTGTGTGTGTGTGTGTGGTGTGTGTGTGTGCTAACGTTGGCATTTTCTCGGGAAATAGAAGGCACACATTGTTCAAATTGACCTTGCACACATATAGATGTCTATGCAAGCTTTCAAACAATAATGATTTGAATAATTAAATACTTAAAACAAGACTGTAAACAGATAACAAACAGATAACCTTTTAGATTAGTGGGTTAGAGAGTATTCAACAGGCAACATGAGCTAAGAAACTCATCAACGCTGAAAGCCTCGATAGCTCATTGGTAGAATGTCTGTCTGTCATGCCAATGGTTCTGGGTCCGATTCTCGGCACGGGCACTTTAAAAAAATATATGAGAGAGAGACAGACATACAAACAGAGAGAGAGAGAGAGAGAGAGAGAGAGAGAGAGAGAGAGAGAGAGAGAGAGAGAGAGAGACAGACAGACAGATAGACAAACAAAGGGGGGGGGGGGGGCGGTAGGATGCACATTGTTAAATATAGTGGACCGTTCGTAATGAAAATTGGTAGAATAACATCGTCCCCATGCGTTCTGACAATGAAACGTTTTCTTCAATCTTAGTTCATCCAAATATCAAGCAACAATTTCCATCAATCATTAACAAATAACAACAAAATGTCTCAAATTATGTGGCTTTGCATGCCCTGCTCTCATGGTGACCTCAGTTTCGGCTTCCAATCCAGTCTATGCCTTGGTGCGTTCGGGTCAAAGTCATGGGGTCAGTGTGTTCTGGGGAGCTGTCGGTGGACGGTCGTGGTGGCGCCCTCGGAGGAGGACGTCCTCACTCACGCTGGCTCCGCGACTAAGAGAATAGTGTCGTCAGTAGGGGTCTTAGTAGGTGGTGTCCTGAATATGCTCCACTGAACTCCACCGAAGTGACTCAGCAAGCAGTGCAGTATCTCCTCGGTTGGTTGCCTCCTGTCGGCCTAACATAGATAGATTCGCTCCCCTTGAACAGGCTGGTCTCGGATTCTGCGACCTGAACAAGCGGAGGAGGTGTGGCTGCGAGTTGGGACTCGGAACGAGCGAGGTGGGAGCAACGCCACTGTACGGCCCAGAAGATGGGACAGCAAAACAAAAAAAACAAAAAAAGGAGACAGGAGGGGGGGGGGGGGGGGGGGGGGATGCACATTGTTAAGTATACTGAACCGATCGTAATGGAAATTGGCAGAATAACATCGTCCCCATGCCTTCTCACAATGAAACGTTTTCTTCAAATTTTAGTTCACCCCCAAAATGCCAAACCAAAAAAAACCCACACGCAACGTACTTCCATGCACTTTAGCAGTTTCTGAAAGGACATTTATATGGCCTACTATCTTCTTTTCTCATTAACACGGATTAGGTGGTTGGGTTGGTGTTTTCGCTACACAAAACTTCACGAAAACTAGCGAAAAAAACACTGTTTGGACTGAAAATCAACTTCTCCCCGTTCAGAATGAGATTGTAACGACTTTCTCGCTCCCACAAGAAAATATTTTCTCCAAATCCCAAAATAAAATGTTCCCTTGGCCTTTGATGTGGAATTGCAGTTCGGTTGAAACTTGTTTAATTGAGAGTTTTTTTTTTTTGTTTTGCTTGTTTTTCTTACTGTTGACTTTTCCCCCCATCAAAACAGAGAGAGAGTCTTGTCTCTACTCTCGATCGTCTGTGTCTCTCTCTCTCTCTATATATATGATATATATATATATATTATATTATATATATATTTGGCGAACGCTCTCAAGTGTCCAGCTAGAAAAATTCTTATCCTTGTACAATCAAGTGTTTGAAGTCTCTCTCTATCTCCTCTCTCTCGCTCGAGCTCTCTCGCTCTATCCTCACTCCCTCTCTCTCTCTCTCTCTCTCTTTTTACTTTTGCTATCTTCTTCCCGCTGTCTCCCTCGTTCTCTCTCTCCTCAGATCTCTTCGTCTCTCTCTCATCTCATCTTCCGCTCCTTTTTCTTCCGCGCTCTCCCTCCCGCTCACTCTTCTCTCTTTCTCTCTCTCTCTCATCCCTCTCTTCTCTCTCTCTCTCTCTCTCGTTCAATCTCTCTCTCTCTCTTCTCTTCTCTCTCTCTCTCTCTCTCGGGGTATCTCTCTCTCTCGGCCCTCTCTCTGGGTCTTCTCTCTTCTCTCTACATCTCTCGTCCCTCTCTCATCTCGTCTCTCTCCTCTCTCTTCCATCATCGCTCTATATATCTTTCTCTATCTCCCCTATCTATATATCTCTCTCTCTCTCTCTCAGTGTCCCAGCATCTAAAATTCCTCATTCTTGTAAAATAAGTGTTTGAAGTCCTCTCTTCCGTCTCTCCTCTCCTCTCTCTCTCTATCTCTCTCCAGCGCCTTCTCATCAATCTATGCCTCTCTCACTCTCTCGTCTATCTCCATCCGTCCACGCATCCCTCTCTATCTTCTCGTCGTCCTCTCTCATCTCTCTCATCGTCGCTCTCATCTCTCATCTCTTTCTTTCTTCTCTCTACGCTCTCTCCCGCTCCTCGTCTCCGTCATCTCTCTCTCGTCTTCCTCTCTCTCTCTCTCTCCCTATCTCTCCTCGTCTCTCTCTCTCTCTCTCTCCTCCTCTCTCCTTTCTCTCCGTTCTCCTCCTCGTCTCTCTCTCCGTTTACAGATCCTGTCTTTGTTCTTTTTTTCGTCTTTATGTCTGTCTCTGTCTCTGTCTCTCCTCTGCCTCTTTCGCTCCGTGTCTCTGTCTGTCTATTTCTCTGCCTCTTGTTCTGTCTCTCTGTCTCTCTGTCTCTGAATTACTCTCTTCTCTCTATCTCTGCCTCCGTCTCTCTCCCTCTCTCTCACACTGTCTCTCTCTCTCTCTGTGACTGTGACTGTTTCTCTCTCTCTCTCTCCCTCTCTTTCTCTCCCCCCCCCCCTAACTCTCTCCCCCCCTCTCTCTCTCTATGCTTCCCCCCCCCCCCTTCCTTTTCTTAATTTTAGTTTGTGTGTGGTGTGTGCTGTTTTTTGTCTTTCCTTTTCCTTTCTCTCTTGTTCGCTTTTCCTACAAAAGAAAAACCAACCCCACACAAAAACACTTGCTCCGGGTTTGCATAAATTGAATGCACGTGTGTTGTGACAGTGTGAATACATTGTGTGGCATTGGCTTCGT
>CM065697.1:35704343-35721843 GCA_017654935.2 Phymorhynchus buccinoides
AAAGAAAGAGTGGAGAGGAGGAAGAAAAGGATGAGGAGGAAAAGGAAACAAAAAGAAGGCGTTGATACTGATGGTGATGATGGTGTTGATGATTATGATGACGATGTGTGTGTATGTGTGTGTGTGTGTGTGTGTGTGTGTGTGTGTCACAGAGAGAGGGACAGAGAGAGAGAGAGAGAGAGAGGGTGAGAGAGAGAGAGAGAGAGAGAGGGAGAGGGTGAGAGAGGGAGAGGGTGAGAGAGAGAGAGAGAGAGAGAGAGAGAGAGAGAGAGAGAGAGAGAGAGAGAGAGAGAGAGAGAGAGAGAGAGAGAGAGAGAGAGAGAGAGAGAGAGAGAGAGAGAGAGAGAGAGAGAGAGAGAGAGAGAGAGAGAGAGAGAGAGAGCGCAATTCTAATCAAGATCAAAGCAAACGACATACAATGTCATGTTTACTTTGGTTTTGATCTGACACAAAATGCGTCATCCTAAACCGTCTGCCCTTTTGAAACTAACCCCCAGTATTATCTTAACTTTTCTATCATTTTTGTTTTATGGCGCGAACCTGTATGGTGACAGTGCTCACGCGCCGCACGTGCGCACGCGTTTTCTCCGTAATAGTAGTTCCGCTTTAGGGTGTGTGTGGTGATGTTTATGACTGACACTGGCTTTGTGGACAGTCCCTTTGATGTTTGTTATTGCTTGCTGGGGTGTGGGGAGAGAGAGAGAGAGAGAGAGAGAGAGAGAGAGAGAGAGGGGGGGGGGGGGAGAGAGAGAGAGAGAGAGAGAGAGAGAGAGAGAGAGAGATAGACTGAGAGAGAGAGAGACAGAGACGAATAGACAGAGATAGAGCCAAAGAGAGAGGTTTATATAGAGAAAGACAGGAAAACTGACCGAGAGACATAATTCTAAACCGTGACACAGGGGAAGAGAGAGAGAGAGAGAGAGAGAGAGAGAGAGAGAGAGAGAGAGAGAGAGAGAGAGAGAGAGAGAGAGAGAGAGAGAGATGTTTAAATAGAGAAAGACTGATATACATATAGACCGTGACACAGGGGAAGGGAGAGGGAGAGAGAGAGAGATAGAGAGAGAGAGAGAGAGAGAGAGAGAGAGAGAGGGGGGGAGAGAGAGAGAGAGAGAGGGGGGGGGGGGAGAGAGAGAGAGTAGGGAGAGAGAGAGAGGGGGGGAGAGAGAGAGAGAGAGAGATAGTGTGTGTGTGTGCGCGCGTGTGTGCGCGCGTGCGTGCGTGTGATTTTGCACAGTGTTACCAATACGCGTGTGCATGCGCGCAAGTGTAAGTGTCTGTATACAGATGATACATCGGATAACGGATAACTCAAAAACACTGGATAACTCACAATACTTTTTGGGTCCCAGTATAATAATCTCTATGTTGAAAAGTCTTTTTACCTCAAAATAAAATGTCCGTCCCTTCAATTTTGACTTAACAAGCGATTCTTTTTTCTTTCTTTTTTACTGTATATTAATGTGCGTGCGTGTGTCTCATTTAACGTCTATCCACAACACGTGACGTGGGGAAAAAATGTGTGCATGCGACGTGCGCTTGTGCTTATGTGTTTGTGCACATGTGTGCGTATGGACAAGTTTGTGTATGTGGTATTATTAGGTATTAGGTACTTTATTGTCACAGAGGCGTCTCTGTGAAATTCGGGTTGCTGCCATCTGGAGAGCGCGTCGCAGACAGAGGCGCGCCACTCTTTTTTTTGCATGCCACTTTCGTGTGACTGATGAGGAAGGAAAGGGGTGTGTGTGTGTAAATTTTGACCAAATGACCACTTTTTCGTTGCCACTGGGTTTAACATGTGCTAAGTGCAATGGGCACACGGGACCTCGGTTTATCGCCTCATCCGAAAGACTCCACGTTCAGACCGTAAGGCCTAATGCAAAGTGAGAGGAAAAAATCCCCTGCACCCAGGTTCGAACTCGGGTTTACTTGACACGAGGCGAACGTGGTACCACTGTGCCACTCTCTATGGGTGCGCGCGCGCATAATCATATTATGAAGCAAACTCGTAGCATTCAATTTTATCATGCCAGCTCCTCTCGCGGCTCTAACTCGCACTGTTTCGGGGAAACACCGCAACTCCTCCCTCCCCCATGTTTGGCTTTGATGTTCGCCGGCTGTGGAGACTTCATCTTCTGAGCAATCATAATTATAAAGCCAGCCTACGGCCCAATCATTCGGTAGATCATAATCCTACAGCCCAATTCCTACCCTGACACACAAAGAGAGAGAGAGAGAGAGAGAGAGAGAGAGAGAGAGAGAGAGAGAGAGAGAGAGAGAGAGAGAGAGAGAGAGAGAGAGAGAGAGAGAGAGAGAGAGAGAGAGAGAGAGAGAGAGAGAGAGAGAGAGAGAGAGAGAGAGAGAGAGAGAGAGAGAGAGAGAGAGAGAGAGAGACGGACAGACAGACAGACACAAAGACGGAGAGACAGGAAGAGAGAGATACAGAGACAGATGGGATGAGGAACGGGTGTGAGGACCATAGTTTTAAGGCAGAAAATAGGACAAGAAAGTCGCCAGAAGTATTGTTAGAAGAGGTAAGGTTTTTATATCTGTTTTGAAAGACTAGAAAGATTTGGCAGAACGGAGTTCATAGGGGAGGGAGTTCCAGATTGAAGGGGCACTGAAAGAAAATGAACGTTCGCCATATATATGTCTTAGTGTTTGTACGAGGAATAGAAAGGATACGTTTGTCAGAAGAGGAACGGAGAGACCTGGAGGGTGAGTACAGGTGAACGAGATCAGAGAGGTAGACAGGACCAGATAGATGAATGGACAGCATTGAAGCAGAGGCAAGCAATTTTATACTTAATTCTTGCATCAACTGGAAGCCAGTGTAAGGTACGGAGGTGGGGTTTGATGTGGTCTCTACGAGGGACTTTAAGGATTAACCGAGCTGCATTGTTTTGAACTTAATCTTTTGCTGTTTGAAGTTGGACTGGGATTACGTTGGTATGGCGTCGATATTTTGCTGTCATTTGTTTTACATTCGGGTTTAATCCGCGTATTCTTTTTGGTTTTTTTTAACGTGACACAAAGTAGTTCAATCAAAACTTGTAGTACTAATTACAACACAGTTCGCACGAAATGTCGTTTTAACTGACATTTTCCTAAAACACACACCAAAAAGACCATTTGTGACCGAGCACCACGAAATTCAGTGTCAAAATGACCATTCTGAGCAAATGGCACAGTTGGAAACTTCAGGCAATTCCCATTCTAATGATATGCAAATCATTATTGTACCTTTCTTTGTTGCTGAGTTATGAGCATTTAAACTTGGTAGGGTGACTGTCGGCCATTTGGAGAAATCACAGTTTACATTCTAGCCTAGCCTATGAAAATGCATCAACCTACTAACGTTTTGGAGTATTTGGAGGTCATATTAAAGATGATCCTTTATGGATATGAAGATCAAATGTTAGAGAACACGAAAATACCCATAACTCAAAATTGATACACATGAGATTGTTTAGTTTGCAAGCCCCTTGTGAGAAACTAACCCAGCGACTGAATGTCCCTTTCGTGGTGCTGGGTCACATTTTGCACAGATTTATCTTGGTACAGTGATTTTTACAAAAAGCAAATCAATCAGAAAAGCAAACCTTTCGCGTAAGTGATATAATCAACTTGGTTTAAACAACTTTCATTCAATGTCTCAAGGAATACATACAATAAAACAAACACACTCAGAGCAGCAACACGTTAAAAGACCCACCACGTCACGTGTCAAAATCATGGGTTTGATCTGAATAATATATGTTTACCGTCCTCTCGGTCCAGCTGGACACATGTGGGACATTAGTTCAGATTTCGATAATCATTATTTTCACGTGTTTTCCCTCTTATAGCTGGTATGAAATCTTTCGAAATCTTCCAAGCATAGGATGGAATGTTACACGTGACGTGGTGGGTCTTTAAAGCTTATAGCGTACTCGTAAAGATGCCGATCCAAGATGCAATCACCTTCACATGACATGACATAAGCCAGCTTCAATTTTTTAGTAACAATATATATTCAATATTTATTCTAAAAACCAAGAACTAATTTTAGCCAAAATGTTACATAGCACAGCTAAACAGATACACGTGTGGTTAGAAAACATGATTTAAGCATTTGTTGACCCCATCCATTTATCAACAATCATTAGACACAAAATCGATTCAATTATTTTTCCCTTGCTTGACACGACTAACTCTAGATCCTGCAGCATCCTGAGTGTTGAGTAATTACTTCGAATGTTGATCTGTAGATAAGTAAGCCTATGTATGTAGGGTTCTATATTGGAGAGAGAGAGAGGGAGGGAGAGAGAGAGAGAGAGAGAGAGAGAGAGAGAGAGAGAGAGAGAGAGAGAGAGAGAGAGAGAGAGAGAGAGAGAGAGAGAGAGAGAGAGAGAGAGAGAGAGAGAGAGAGAGAGAGAGAGAGAGAGAGAGAGAGAGAGAAAACGAACGAACCAAACGAAAATAATTGAATTTATACAGAGTAATGATAGGTATACATACATTTTACACCCAGCCCTGGAGAGAGAGAGCTAGAGAGAGAGAGAGAGAGAGAGAGGGAGAGAGAGAGAGAGAGAGAGAGAGAGAGAGAGAGAGAGAGAGAGAGAGAGAGAGAGAGAGAGAGAGAGAGAGAGAGAACGAAAACGAAATTGTATTTAACCAGGGAACATGAGATGAACCAGTTACATGCTTTTTTCACCCAGCCCTGAGGGTGGGGGGAAGAGAGAGAGAGAGAGAGAGAGAGAGAGAGAGAGAGAGAGAGAGAGAGAGAGAGAGAGAGAGAGAGAGAGAGAGAGAGAGAGAGAGAGAGATGAGAGAAACAGCATGATGGAGCTGCTGCTAGGAAGTAATCACCGGTCTCTCCCTGCTAGGTCGTTGTCCTGTACCCCCCTTTCTTGTTTTATTTGGTGCGGTGATAAACTGATGCTGCAGTGTTTATCAGCCCCGTTTGCTATTAATCACCGACACATCGGTCATCTCTGTGTCCTTGTCCCTGTCTGTTTGTCTGTCTGTCTGTTTGTCTCTCTGTCTGTCTGTCTGTCTGTCTGTCTGTCTGTCTGTCTCTGTCTCTCTCTCTCTCTCTCTCTCTCTCTCTCTCTCTCTGTCTCTCTCTGTCTCTCTCTCTCTCTCTCTCTCTCTCTCTCTCTCTCTCTCTCTCTCTCTCTCTCTCTCTCTCTCTCTCTCTCTCCTTCTCTCTCATACTTTTACGTTGTAAAATAAAGGTTCATTATTATTATGATATCATTATCTCTCTTTCTCTCTCTCTTTTCTCTCTCTCTCTCTCTCTCTCTCTCTCTCTCTCTCTCTCTCTCTCTCTCTCTCTCTCTCTCTCTCTCTCTCTCTCTCTCTCTCTCTCTCTCTCTCTCTCTCTCTCTCTCTCTCTCTCTCTCTCTCTCTCTCTCTCTCTCTCTCTCTCTCTCTCTCTCTCGTCTTTCTGTATCCATGTCCATTTCTGTAAACATTTTTTGTATGTATGTCCTTCTCTGACACTTTGTCTCTCTAGATGTCTCAGTTTCTGTGTCTCTCTTTATCACTGTCTCTGGGCACTGGATGAACGCCTCGTGCCTCCTTACGGGGAGCTGGACGACCCCGCCCCCCTCCACGAGTCTCTCCCCGTGGGGATACCGGGGGGTCTTTCGTAAAAAATAGTTACCCCCACCTTCTTGAAGTTCTGTGCTTGTAACTTCCTCTAATCTGCCACTCTCTTTGACTCTGCCTTTTCCATTTGCTTTCTATCGTCTACTATCGTTCTGAATTATTGGCCCATTCTTCTCTCTCTCTCTGTCTCTCTCTGTCTCTCTCTCTCTCTCTCTCTCTCTCTCTCTCTCTCTCTCTCTCTCTCTCTCTCTCTCTCTCTCTCTCTCTCTCTCTCTCTCTCTCTCTCTCTCTCTCTCTCTCTCTCTCGTTTTTTTTCATTTTGGCGGCCCATTCTTCTCCGGAAAGCTGAGGCGATCAGTGGTTGCATTATGAACGAAGGCCGGTTTCACTGCTCATTACGCACACCAAGAAAATCCCCCCCCCCCCCCCCCCCACCCAAACCCTCACTCTTTCACTCCTTTTTTGCCTTCACGCTCGCGCGCGCGTGCATACATAAACACACAAGCAAAGCGCGCACGAGCTCGTGCACAGCCACAAACACAGTCATACACACACAGTCACACACAAGTACACATACACACACAGACGCGCGCGCGCAAAAACACGTCACATTTGGAAAGCGTTTGAACAATCGGCGATAATTAGGATGGACTTATTAAGGAAATGACGATTATGATGATGATGATAATAATGATGATGATGATGATGAAAACTTCTTGTGTGACGAAAACACAACTTGCACGCATGTACGCGTGCGCACGCTCTCGCACACGCACACGCACGCACACACACACACACACACACACATACATACATAAATACACACACACACACTCTCTTTCTCACTCACATTCACGGAGGAGGGGAGAGAGAGAGAGAGAGAGAGAGAGAGAGAGAGAGAGAGAGAGAGAGAGAGAGAGAGAGAGAGAGAGAGAGAGAGAGAGAGAGAGAGAGAGAGAGAGAGTTGGGGCTATTTCTTTGGGTAATTTATTTGTTAATATAACATACAGAATAAGCGCACACGCACATGCGTATGAGTAAAGGGCCAGCCATACGTCCACTAAAATCGCACGACTGTACGATACGATTCGATCACGTGGTTGATCTCCAAGAACAAAATGTGATTCGCGAATGGAGATCACGTGATCGAATCGTACCGTACATTCGTGCGATTTTAGTGGACGTATGGCGGCTGGCCCTTAAAGGGTCTCTGGATATATGCACAGAGCTTCAGGGGCATGATATAAATTGCAGGTAGCAAAAACAGAGAGAGAGAGAGAGAGAGAGAGAGAGAGAGAGAGAGAGAGAGAGAGAGAGAGAGAGAGAGAGACTTCAGACCTCAGATTTCAGAAACTTTATTTTACAAGGACAATAATTTAGGCTGGGCCTAGTCTTCCATTCTGTCCTTGGTTCTAAGCATGCAATGCATAACTACTACTATAAATGAACATTGAGACACAGGAAAATCGCCAACAAAAAACCCAACTACTAACAGTAATATAGCAACGACATGGTAGGCAGAGCATCAACATCAGCAATAAAAAACCCAAATAGAAATAGAACACTAACCAACCAATTAAACAAAAAAGATTAAAAACACCTCTATCACTACAATATACTTCTTCTACTACCATTACTACTACTAGTGTAAGGCGGAGCAAAAAGCAAGAGAGAGAGAGAGAGAGAGAGAGAGAGAGAGAGAGAGAGAGAGAGAGAGAGAGAGAGAGAGAGAGAGAGACACTGGACACTGGAAAACTTTATTTGACAAGGATAAAGATTTTAGGCGATGCCTATTCTTACAATCTGTCCTTGGATAAAAGAAAAACAAATTTAAGAAACAAAAAACATTTGTATACTCTCTCTCTCTCTCTCTCTCTCTCTCTCTTCTCTCTCTCTCTCTCTCTCTCTCTCTCTCTCTCTCTCTCTCTCTCTCTCTCTCTCTCTGACTCTCTCTCATACACATATACATTGTTTATACATACATATAAAAAAAACCCATAAAAACACCCAAAATACCCCACATAGTGAAACAAATAATTGATGACAAGTAGGAGGTGAAAGCAACATGAATCCAAACACATTTAACAAGCAGTTTAAAGGCAAACAAATAAACAAAGCATAAAACTGAGATGTAAACAATCAATTGACATATACCATGCATATCACATGTAGGTGTACACAAGGCAATACAGTTATACAGTGTGCGTTCAAAATGACACAGGATTTAAGCAGGGCTGTAAATTATGTTTGCCCGCACCATCTTTTTGTATCGTGAGATGGAAGAAGGGCATAACTGAATGGCAGAGGGAAGGGAATTCCAAATTGAGGAACCTGAGAAGGCAAAACTTGATTTGTATTTGTCAATTCTAGTGTTTGGCAAAATGTAGTTGCTGGAACCATAACGATGTGATGCCGGGGTAACTAATAATTTTAGGTATTGTGGGACCAAGTCATTATGCACTTTGTACATGATGATTGCTTTGTTGTACTTTAATTGTGAATCTAACGGAAGGATGTTTAATTTTGCTTGTTTTTCTGATGTGGTGAGGTTTGCGTCAGGAAGAATAATTTTAGCTGCTCTTTTGTAGATATAATTGAGTTTTAATAGGTGACATTTGGCGGTAGAATCCCAAACTACAGATGCATAGTTGACATGAGAGAGACAGTGGGCATGAAAGAATAATTTGCGTTCCTCTGTATCTAAGAAAGGTCTAAGTTTTTTTAGTAGGAATAGGCTACGTGCAAGCTTGTGTGCTACCTTCTCAATATGGGTCTGCCACTTCAGTTCTTCATCTATGATCACACCCAGGACGCGGTGCTCTTTTACTTGGTTAATGATGTTATCCTTTAAATAAACTTTGAGATTTAGAGGTTCGTTCTGATGTTTTTGTCTTGAAGTAATTACCATGCTTTTGGTTTTTGTAGGGTGGATGACCATCAGGTTTTGGTCACACCAGGCAGAAACATCAGTTAAAGCTGTTTGTAATGAGGTTTGAATGGAGGATAAACAAGCTGCACTAGAGTGGAGGGAGGAGTCGTCAGCAAACAGATCGCATGAGACACTTTCATCTGATATTGAAAGTGGTAGGTCATTAATAAATAAACAGAACAGGAGGGGTCCTAAAACAGATCCTTGCGGCACACCAGTCTTAATTATCTTATTATATGAAACTGCACCATTACTTAGGACAAACTGTGTTCTGTTAGTAAGATAGGATGTAAAAAAAGAAACTGTATTTTCGTCTTGCAGGTATAGTGCTAGCTTTTTTAATAATATTTTATGATTCACAAGATCAAATGCCTTCTTAAAGTCAAGAAATACAGCACCTGTCATTTTGTTTCGGTTAATTGCTGAAAGCCATGTATCACAGAGACGAACTACGGCAGTTTGACAAGAATGGTGATGCCGAAAGCCAGATTGTAAAGGATGGAAAAGATTGTTGTCCTCAAGATACTGCATTAGATGTTTATGAACATGTTTTTCAAGAGGTTTAGATAGAACTGTAAGAATAGAAATGGGTCTAAAGTTGTTTAGGTCAGAAACATCTTTGGATTTAGGCAGTGGTATAACTTTTGCTGATTTTAAACCAGGTGGTACTATGTTTTGTTCCAGGCATGTGTTATATATGAAGGTAAGAGGTTCTACTACGTAGGGAAGTGCAAGTTTTAAGAGAGAGCTACTGATTTTGTCTGGTCCCATAGATTTTTTATTTTTCAATTTTGCGATAAGGGAGCCAACTTCGTGAACAGCAAGTGAAGGTATTTTAAATGCATTACCAGGTTTTATGTTACTATTACAAAAGGTTTGAAGAGAGGACGAAGGACAGTATTCGTTTTCGGGGTGTGTTGGGTCAGGTACCCCTATAGAATCTGCTATGTGTATAAAGTGATTATTGAATGAGTCTGGCGACCAATTGAAGCTATTTAGTGAATTGTGCTTGGACTTATTTGTGATGTTGTTGATGGCTCGCCATAATGTAGATGTGTCACGATTTGTTGATATCATTTTATTGAAGTGCTGTTTTCTAGAGTCCCGAATGAGATCATTGACTTTATTTCTTAGCTTTTTATATTCTAATTCTTTGTTTTCAAGTTCCAGTTGCTTTTGTGCTTTAATGTCAGTTGGTAGCGAATCAGTCTTTTCTTTCTTCAGTAATATATATTCATGTTTAGAACGCGCCCGTTGTTTCATAGTTTCAGCTATTTCTGGAGTGAGCCATCCGGGAAGGGTGGAACTTTTAACTCTTTTTGTTCTAAGAGGCGCGTGTTTCTCAATTACTGCTAGAAAGGTTGCACAAAACACATCTAGTGCTTGGATGGGACATGAAAAATTGAAAACATTGTTAAAATGCGCCATGTTAAGATCTTGAAAAAATGCGAATTTATCAAAGTGTTTAAAGGATCTATAGTGAATAGTAGTGTGGCCTTTAGTTTGAAGTTTAGGGGGTCTAGTAATCCACGTGCATTTTACAGGGGAGTGGTCACTAATACATTTGGAGTCTAAAACATTGACATCAGTGACTAAGGACGTGTTGTTTGAGTAAATGTGGTCAAGAAGTGTTGCTGAAGTATAGGTGACTCTAGTAGCCGTGGAGATAAGCTGCTGAAGGCCAAATAGAGCAGTAGTTGAATGCCAGGAATTTTGGGGCTTAAACAAATCATAATTAAAATCCCCTAATAACAGGATATTGCTGTTGTTTACTTTAATATTATCCATCATGTGTACAAAGTTATCAAGCCATTCATATGTAGAGGCAGGATTTCGATATAAATGTCCAATTAATAAGGGGGATGTTTTGGGGTATTTTATTTCTAGCCAAAGGCACTCTATATCTGCGGTTTCAAGGTCTAATCTCCTTCGTGCAACTTGAAAAATACTGTTGTGAACATAGACTGCTAGGCCAGTTTCGCCCGGGTTAGATGCATCACGGCGGATAATATTGAAGTTGGGGATGGTTAGCATACTATCTGGAATGTAAGAATTAAGGCGGGTCTCACTAAGTCCTAAAACATGAATAGGTGGTGTGTCATCTAGAAGCAAACATATATCAGGCAGTTTGTTGTATAAGTGGTAAACATTGAGGTGTGCAACAGTAGTTCCATTATTATTATTATTATACATGTTCAAAAAGTGCAGGATTATCAGTTTTATGAAGGCAAATGATGCTAGGGATTGGAGACAGAAAATAAACTTTTATACACAGACAATTCACATTCATTCAAGTCAATGACAACCAGAAAACAAAATTAGTGCACTACAAGAAACAGGAAGAAAAAACAAACGCAAGTAGGTCAATTAGGCCTACTTATTAAACCAAATCCACGGAAGCACCCTAGAGCGCTACACTTATAAAGAGAGAGACAGAGACAGAGACAGAGACGGAGAGACAGAGACAGAGACAGAGACAAACAGAGACAGACAGAGATACAGACACAGAGAGCATGGCTGTACATGCATAATAAATGACAGAAGGTGGTAGTAGTGGTGGTGGTGGTAGTGGTTGTTCTTGAATGCAAAGAACGAGCTCACGAGCGGCACGTGCAAGCCCTGACAGAAATTATTGCCTTTCCCCGCGCGTTCGCGTTGCCGTGTCTTTTTAATTGGAAATCGATTTCATTCAAAGTTTGTGTGTGTGTGTGTGTGTGTGTGTAGTTCCCGAGACTCAGACTGAGACTGACTGAAACAGAATGCACGAGCGAGTGGTTTTGTTTTAGTTTTTTTGTTTTTTTCTCTGTTTTGGACTTGCTTTTGCTTTATGAAGAAAGAAAAGTGAGAATGAATGAATGAAATAAAGAAAGAAAGAAAGAAGGAATAATGAAGCCTGTCACCTAGTCTGCGGGGTGAGAAACTTCTTATTATTATTATTCTACGTTCCCAAGCCATATGGCCATAATGGGTAAGGTACATAATTTTTATGTGTCCGGTTTTAAGTTTTCACTGGTCTCCCCGCTGCGTACATCCAGCACATTCCGATTTCGGAGGAGCTCAAAGGAGAAACATTATTTGGAAGATTTTATTGCAAAAAAGCAGGAGAATGGGGCCAATAAGTCAGAAAGATAGTAGATGATACAAAGCGAAGGAAAAAGGCAGAGTCAAAGAGAGTGGCAGATTAGAGGAGGTTACAAGCACATAACTTCCAGAATGTGGGGGAACTATTCTTACGAAATCCCCACGGGGAGGGAGTGTGAAACAAAGATTTAGTTTTTTTCTTTTGTCGTGAAATGTGGCATGCTTGACAATGGAATACGATTAACTTCTGGGCAGCTGTTGAGGGTTGTTGACCGCCTCAATGGGAATGATGTGCAGGCAGGACAGGTCCGCCGGGTGGGGACTGGCAGCAACGTGACGGGCAACCTGGCAAAGGGTGACACGCCCATTCTTTGCGTGGCTCTTATGGTTTGCGAACCTCTTGCGCAGGTGTTCAGTGGACCCCACGTACCAGGCATGCGGGTGGAGCTTGCACTTCATCACGTAGATGAGGTTCGGCGTCGTACACGTGATGTGCTGGCGGATGGTCCAACGCCGGTTGTCCCATGGGCACGTGAAGTCAGAGGCTTGTTCTGAGTGCTTACACGTATCACATTTGCCACAAGGAAAGAATCCTGGTCTGTGGTGAGGCCCGTGCTGCACAAATCTTTTAGGCACTGACGGCTTATACATCTCACCCAAGTTTTTTCTTCGTCTGTCCGCTCCCACTAGCATATCCCTTGGGAAGATTACTTGATTTTTTGGATCCGAGTGTAGGATGTCCAAGTTACTCTTTATGATCTTTGATTTGCTGGGAACTCTTGGATCGTAAGTTGTAATCCATGCTATCTTTTTCTTCGGCTTTGATCGCTTCTTTTGAAGAAGTTCTTGCCTGCTTTTTGAAGCACCTCTTCTAATGTCCTGCACTGCTCTTGACCACTTCCATCCGGATAACTGCAGGTACTGAGCATACTCCAAGATGCGGTTTTCTAGCACGTCATCATCACTGATCAAAGTGCGGAGGCGTACACCCATACCCACAGCCAGTCCTTTGAAGACAGATGGAGAGTGGCATGAGGAAGGTGGGAGGTAAGAGTTACAGTTTTTCGAGAACACGTCCGTGGCGATTCGTCCATTCTCAGTGATAGACACTTTCAAGTCAAGATACTCCACAGCTCTTCCGCTTTTAACCGTCCATGTAATGCTTGGGTGCAGTGTTTGTAAGAAACTGGAAAATTCGTGCACCTTAGACCCATCCTCCAGTATGGCAAAACCATCATCTCGGAATCTGCTCCACTCCACTGGCGGTGTGTTGGGATCAAACTCGTTGAATACAGTCAGTAAGGGAACAGGGGTGGAACGCACAATCTTGTCATCCAGTTCTGCCATGAACACGTCCACATAATCACATATATATATATATAATCACATATATATATATATATATATATATATATATATGTGTGTGTGTGTGTGTGTGTGTGTGTGTGTGTGTGTGTGTGTGTGTGTGTGTGTGCCTTATTAGTCCGTTCCGAGCTTTTTATTTTATTTTAAGAATGTCTTCCAAACCAGTATGTCATTTGCGAGCTTATGCCCCACATAATTGGCCTACGTGTTTCACCAGATATGGCCATTATGGCCTGGGAATAAAGAAGAAGAAGAAGCCAAGAAGAAGAAGAAGAAGAAGAAGAAGAAGAAGAAGAAGAATGAATCTACTGTTGCATTTACGCACCACAATGGTTTAACACCCGTGTCACTAAAAGGCATCCAATCAGGACCTGTTATCTGAAGACCTTGTTTTCTTAATTTTGGGAGGTAAGGATAGGCCTAATGCTATGAATTTCAGAGACATTCCCAACACTGCAGACACATTTTTATATACACGCTTTTCAGTTTAATGGGGTTTTGTGTTTTTTTGCTATAAAAAAATGGCTGGCAGCGAAAGGGTTAACAGATCTCTTTGTCTGATCCGCATGTAAGCAGTTGTACATTTATACACTACATACAGCGCAGTGACACTTTTTTTTTTTTACCTTAGCAAAGGAGGTTATGTTTACACCTTTCCCCTTTGTTTCTGTCTGATTCTCTTATTCGCAACACTACTCAATCCTTTTTTGGGGGGTAGTTATCGATCAATATTATCAGTCAGGTTCAGAATATTTTAATTTGTTTCAATGCTATCTTTTTGTGTGTGCAGATTTGCTCTGAACATGTCTGAGCAAAAATGTGAAAAAAAGCTATTGACAGTTACGCTGTCATTTTCTACGTAACATTTAAATTCTTTTAACTGATGGATCTAATTGAGTCCATCGTTCCCATATTAAAGTGTTTTGTTTTGTTTTGTTTGCCTTTAACATTTCCATAAATTTCTCCTTTCACCTCCGGCAAAACAAAAGAAGCTATGATTGATTTAGTGTGGCCTGAGTCGCTTCCTTCTTTCCTTTTGTTTTCTTCCCACGCTTTCTTCTTCTTCTTCTTGTTCTTCTTGTTCTTGTTCTTGCTCTTGTTCTTGTTGTTCTTCTTGTTGTTCTTCTTGTTCTTGTTCTTCTTGTTCTTGTTCTTGTTCTTGTTCTTGTTCTTCTTTTTCTTGTTCTTCTTGTTCTTCTTGTTCTTCTTCTTCTTGTTCTTGTTCTTCTTCTTCTTGTTCTTCTTCTTCTTCTTCTTCTTCTTCTTCTTCTTTGTAGAAATCTAAAGATTTGTGCCTAAATCTTTACCTCGGAGAACTTCCGTTTTCCCCCCCTCACCCCTCGGTGCCAGGGTGGGGCAACCCACTTTGGGGTCAGACATGGGTTTGATGCGCTAGGCGGCGAACCCCCCCCCCCCCCACCTCTATTTCTATTTCCATCCCCCCCCCCCCCTTCTCTCTCTGTCCTTTTCATTTTTCAATTGAAATGTAATGTCAACTTTTGCTACATGTGTTCACTTTAGCACGAGATTTGTTCTCTTCACCAAACCTCCCCCTCCCCACCCCTTAAACACAACTGACCCTTGTTTCCAACTTCTACCATCTTCACTGTCCCCAACCTCTCTCACTTCAATCCCCCCCCCCCCCCCCCCCCCCCCTTGATTTGTGTTCACAGCCTTGCTCTTTGGTTTCAACTTTGTTGTATCATTTACACGTTGGACTGTAGAGGGGAAGTATTGTTTTTATTTTGATCTTGATGTGTGTGTTTTTATTTTTTGCTCCTTCTGTTGCCTACTTTTTGCTCCTTTTGCTATATTTGATGTTTGCTGTTTAATTGCTTGTCTGTGTTGATAAAGGCGCATTCGCCGAAATATCCAGTAGTTTTGTTTTGTCTCTTGTGAATAAAATAACGTCACTTTGCACTTGTCGTGTAGTTGTTTGTTTGCTGTATGTTCCAGTGACGTTGCAGTCTGTTTCATTTTTTCATTCATTTTTTTGTATTTCATTTTTTTTAAAATCTTTACCCATTAAGAAGTTCAATCAAAATCAATCAATCTTCTTCTTCTTCTTCTTCTTCTTCTTCTTCTTCTTCTTCTTCTTCTTCTTCTTCTTCTTCTTCTTCTTCTTCTTCTTCTTCTTCTTCTTATTCTTATTTCAATAAGTATCCTCCTTTAACATTTTTGAATACTATGATACTATAACGAGGTTCTAAGTAAGCTTTAAACAAAATTTAACAAAATCTTCACCCCCCCTCCGATCCACCATGCTGTGTGGAAAGGGACTATGTTTTCCGTCTTTTAGTCGTCCTATTTTTCTGTCTTTCTAAGGAACTGCTGGACAGAATCGCTTAACATTTCTGAAGGGTTGCATACTGCCTGAAGCTCACGTGCTCTATTTTGCTTTACTGTATTAACCACGGGTATCACCCTTTTTGGGGGTGGGGGTGGGGGTGGGAGAGTTGCACTTGGGAAACATAGAGTTCCATTTGGTAAGTAACAGGCAGCGGGAATCACCCTACCCTTGTGGGTTTTCTTTTCCACTGCCGTGAGTTGTTTTACGTGCTGAATTAAAACGCGCGGATCAGACTTGCTTTAAGTCCCCTTCATACCGTCCGAACCCTTGAACGAGGTGGTGAAGGAGGAAGGATGGAAGGGGCTGGAAAGAAGATGCGGAATGGAGTGAAAGACTGAGGGAGAGAGGGTGGGGGAGAAGCACGGGCTGGAGGACATACAGTGAAACCTCCCTTATAAGACCCCCCATTACAGTGGAACCTCCCTTATAAGACCTTAAAAATAATCCAAAATGAGGTCGCATATGGGAGGGGTCTTATAAGGGAGGTCATGTTTATACTTATAAAGAAGGGCAATGTCTCGGAAAAGTAGGGCTTATGTGGGAGGGAGTCTTATAATGGGAAGTCTTATAAGGGAGGTTCCACTGTATAATATTCCCTCCCTCCTACTTCCCCTGAGACATTGCCCTTATTTGTAAGTATTAAAAATACCTCCCTACTACAACACCCTCCCGTTGAAGGCCTCATTTTGGATGATTTTTTTAAAAAGTTATTGTAAGGGAGGTGCCACTGTTTTGCCGTACTCGATAATATTATGGTTATTCTGATCTTCTCTTGAGAAAGAAACATACACCCTTAGACGATATCTGCACCCCCCAAAAACACTCTTTCCCTCTCAGCATCAATCTTGTTTGGAATGCGTGGGGCATAGTGTTACGATGTGCTGCTTTCTTTCTTTCTTTCTTTCTTTCTTTCTTTCTCTCCTTTCTTTCGCTCTTTGTTTCTTTCTTTCTTTCTTTTCATTTATTTTCTTTCCTTTTTTTTCTGTCTTTCTTTTCTTTCCTTTTTTTTTTTTCTTTCTGCCTTTCTTATCGTTTGTTTTCTTTCCTTTCTTTCGTTCGTTCTTTCCTTCCTGCTTTCTTTCTTTCTTTCCTTCCGTATGTTTTGGTCTTCTTTTTTCTTCTTCCTTCCTTCCTTCCTTCTTTCTTCAATTCTTTTTCCCTCTTCTCTTTCTTCCTTCCTTCCTTCTTTCTTCCTTCCTTCCTACTTTTCTTTTCTTCTTGTCTTTCTTTCTTTCTTTCTTTCTTTCTCTCTCTCTTCCATTCATTCTTCTCTTTTTGCTTCCTTTCGTTCCTTCCTCCCTTTCTCCATTTGTTCTTTCTTTCTTTCTTTTTCCTCCTTTTCTCTTCTTTCCTTTGGACAGGCAAGCTTCTTCCGCTCCCTCCCTCCCCCCCCCCCCCCCCCCCCCCCCCCCCCCCCCCCCCCCCCCCCCCCCCCCCCCCCCCCCCCCCCCGCTGGATATCTTTATCTCCTATACAACAGAACGACTCAATTCTGTCTTTCTATTTGGTGTGTCCCCCCCCCCCCCCCACTCCACCACAACCCCCCCCTCCACCACAACCCCACTTCCCCACCCCACTATCTGTTTTTCACCGCTTTCTCCATTTTGTTTTCTGTCTGAAAACCGTATGTGAAATTGACACCAGCATCATCCTTTTGATAGAGACTCGGGAGCGGTTTCAGAGTGGGTCAAGAAAGGGAGGGGGGGGGGGGGGGGGGGGGGGTAGAGGGGTTCCAATGGCTTGGTTGGTGGATCTGAATGTAAACCTGCATTGAAGGCCTCTCGTGAGAGAATAATTATACTAAGCATATAACAAAGAACCCTCATATGAGAATCATAGATTTTTCCTTCAGGTTTGCTCTTTTTTTCATTAAAAAACCCTCAAACATTTTAGGGGAGGCGGAATTTTGGAAATCCTGCAACCCCCCTTCCACCCCTTAATTTAATGCGCCTCTGAGACTGCTTGCATTGGGCATGCTGTTTTTTCAGAGAGAGAGAGAGAGAGAGAGAGAGAGAGAGAGAGAGAGAGAGAGAGAGAGAGAGAGAGAGAGAGAGAGAGAGAGAGACTCAAACTCAAACATTTTAATGATTAAGCCTTGTGCCCGTATCACATATGGGTAGGGGGGGAGGGAGCATATAAATCATAACATAAACAAAATATATATAGGATAATAGAAAAGAATA
>CM065697.1:35729343-35734343 GCA_017654935.2 Phymorhynchus buccinoides
AAAGTCGCATTTTAGCACCACAGTGATTTGACACCTATGTCATTAAAAGGCATCAATTGGGGTCTATTATCCAAATACCCTACTGCCTTAGTTTTGGGAAGTAAGGATAGACCTTATTTTATATGTGCCACAGAAGAATCCCCAATACTGCAGATGGATTTTGTTCTCTACCTAGGTAATTTTAATGGACATTTTTGGCTGAAATGTGGCTGGCGGTGAAAGGGTTAAAAACGACGCTTCGATGATTCCTTATTTTCTCTGCACACTGCTCACGGTTTCTTTTGATCTTTCTGAAGGCAGATATGTCTTCTACGTGTATAATCATTCTTCTTCTTTGGCTTGCTTCTAACAGCTAATTGCTCGCTAGCGTCGTAGTCGTGTTTTCTGCAATAACAAAATGAACAAATATTATTTTAAAAAATGTTTTGAAAAAAAAGAATAGAAAACAATATCGCCTTGGCGTGATCAGATTTTGAAAACAAATTCCTTCCCAGCTGAATCAAAACACGCGATTTCTCGTCTTTCCTGGCTCCTCTCTTCCTTCCTTTTCCATTCCCCTTCTCTCTCTCTTTGGTTTCTTTTTTCTGTTTTGTTTTTAGACTCCCAGTTCTATAGAACGGTAGTACTTAGCGATTGGGTCGTGGGACGGTGCGTCTCTCTGTGTGTGTGTCTGGCCTAAGTATATGCAAATGTGAAAACATAATATACTGGTCTCCAAAAGTTAAGGGCCGGCTTCTGTTTTCAGTAGCTTGATATCTATTTATTGTACACTAAGACAACAATGAAGAAAATGGCAAGACTTAGGCTACTCAATAACTTTCCTTCCTGTTGCACGTGCCTGAACCAGTTTTGCAGACATTGCAGTACATCAACAGCGTTTTCACGTACGCTTAGAATGTGGCAGATTCACGAGAATTTCACGAACGTTTGGTCTCTTTTCGCTGAAGAATCAGGGCTGATGCAGGTTTCTTGCCTATTGCACGTGCAAGGCATGACTGTAGTGAACACTGCTGAGCAAAAGTTAGACACGAATGTGTATTTAAGGGCGGCAACCAGAGCTCTCAATAAGCATGCCTCCAAGACAGAAGAGAGAAGATCGTTCTTCAGGCCCTTAAATTTTGGAGACCAGTATATGCCAATTTAACATTGCCTAAGCTGCTGAGTCGATCTTAATGAAACCTAGCAAAGCACTTACCTCCTCCATGTCCTGACGATTATGCCCGTTATGGTCGTTTCACCATTTGGCAAGACTTATAAATATACACCTAGTCCTTCTGATTTAAAAAAACCCAACAACAAACTATAATCATTTTCAAAGATTCGGAATTGGTTTAAACAAATCATTATTCATTTGAAAACGATCAATCAGAAAGACAATTAGAGCAACAACAAGCTCGAAGCTTATACCGTGCTCCTTAAATTAACATCATAGTTGCACAATTGATTGAACAGATGGAGACTGCATTTAAACCAAGTAATATAATGAAGATTCGGAATTGATCATAATGAAACTTTGCTGAATTGCACCCCCCCCCCCCCCACACACACACACAAAAACCCCCACCCACACACTACATGCATAAGACCCCTGACGTGAGTTCATTCATATTGCGAGCCATCTAAACGTAAAACCACTGAAATTGATTTTTTTTTAATGATAAATGTGTTCCAATCGCTTTAGTCCAAATTACTGAACTTATTAAAAAAACAAAGCAACCCCCCGAATTGTCAGAATTGTCTCCCACGTCCCTTCGGTGTCGATCGTTATATTTGAGCATAACGGGACTTTCCTGGTATTGCAGTGCCTCCAGGATCGTCCCACTACCTGCATACTTAAAACTGTCCCATATGAACCTGCTCCAGATCGGAGGACATTTTCTCTCCCACGTCCTTCCAACGATGCCCGTAATGCTATTTTACCCAAACGGCAAGGCATGCAATAAGGCATTGGCCACGAGTGTTCCTTCTCTATTCTAGACTACTAATTTGCCCGCACCCGTTCTGCCCGAGTTACGCTGACCTTTCTAATTCAACTCTCTAAATTCAACTCAATGAAATTCAAGGTCGCCGGCACGCCGCAAATGCCCTATTGATTATATTTCCAGTCAGTTCGATTTTTTTGTTTGTGGCTCAAGCCACAAACCTATAACTCACTTTGTCGGTCGGTCGGTCGGTCTGTCTGTCTGTCGGTCGGTCGGTCCAAAATTGTCGCACATTTTGACAAAATTGTCGCACTTCAAATCGAGGCTACATTTCAAATTGAGGCCGCTCTTTAAAATGATGTATTTTAAAAGCGTACAAAATAATAAACATACGTAATACAGACACTACAACAGACACGACGAGTATGCGGTGCTTCTTTCGATGAGCATAAGTAAGATACATAGTTTTAAATGTTTTCCAAAAGATATAAAAAGTTACGAAATGGTGCAGAGATAACATTCTGGTTTACAGATTAAAATTATTGAAAAGCCAGGGGAGGTGACTCATGATTGGAGTGGTAAAAATAGACCGCGTGCCACAAACTATTGCGATTTCGCGCTTGTTTTTGCTGTGCATTTGCATTGAACTGAGAGTACGTGAGGATGTCTTTGTCATCCGGTGGGGTTTCTTTTCACCAGCTTTTATTTTCTCTCAGCATTACTGCAAACCCAATGGGCGGCCGCCCAGACACAAATTCAAGTCATGAATTTGAAGGCAAGGGCAATGAAGGGGGGGTTGAAGAGACTTGGAGAAAATAGAGAGAGAGAGAGAGAGAGAGAGAGAGAGAGAGAGAGAGAGAGAAGAGAGCTAGAGAGAGAGAACGACTGCGGAGAAAAAGAGCATGAGAGAGAGAGAGAGAGAGAGAGAGAGAGAGAGAGAGAGAGAGAGAGAGAGAGAGAGAGAGAGAAGAGAGAGAGAGAGAATCATAATGACAATGACAAGAGAGATAGTTCGCTAGACATTAACAGAGGCAGGATGGAACAAAAAAGAGAGAGAGGGAGGGAGAAGAGAGAGAGAGAGAGAGAGAGAGAGAGAGAGAGAAAGAGAGAGAGAGATAGAGAGAGAGGAGAGAGAGAGAGAGAGAGAACTCAGAACTCAGAACTCAGAACTCAGAACATTTTTAATGATTAGGCCATCTGCCCGTATCAAGAAGGGGAGGTGAGGGGAAGGGGTGTTGGTGTAGATACATTGATCATTCATAGAAAAGGGAAAAGAAAAATAAACATAAAAAGTAAACAATAATGATCGAACCCAATCCAAAGTAAACCAACCAAGGGAACACATAGCAAGGCATAAGCAAGGGAAGTGGAAGGAACATACATAAATGGTATGAAGTATTACGAGCAGCGACATAAACTATTGTCAGCTGTTGTATCTTACATTAACAAAAATTACCACGTGCAAAGTGAGGAATGGGAGGAAATAATTTCATAATTATACACATTTCATTCCTCTATGTGTCTCGCACGCGCACACGCACACCATACACTTACACTTACACATACACGCACACGCACACACACACGGCGCGCGCGCGCGCGCACACACACACGTTCGCACACATCAACGCACGCACGCATGCACAATAATCCAACCTCAAAGCGACTTTACTTTTAAACACCGCATATCAATAGGTTCATATAAACAAAATATAATACAAACAATAATAAACAAAGCCTTTTTCAAAAAGCCACTCAAAAGAAACAGCGAGCATAAAAATACAAAGAGCACGCGTCTTAACTGTTAACTTACTCTGAAATGCTTTAAACATTTTACATTATGACTTATATTCACTTATATTTATATTGAAGGCTTAAATGGGTGGAGGGGATGGGTAAAGCAAGACATACACACCACACAATATATGTTGCCCTTCATCTGACATATGGAATACTAGTATTTCTTACAGCAAATGCTTTAGACAAATATAGAGAAAGTTTGAAACAAATTCTTGTGTCAGAGAGTATCAAGGTAAGTTTGAAGGCATTTGGGTGGGCATAATATTTGTTGGGAATGTACATTTCTCTTAATTGCTTATATCGTGGACACACTAACATAAAATGTAATTCTGATTCAGGGGTGTTTGGACAAAATGGGCAGTCAGTTTTTCTTTCTGTCTTGAAGTATATTGACCTGTGGGTTTTTAGTTGAGAAACTCCTAGTCTGACTCGTGTTAGGTGCTTTCTTAATATGGGATTTTTAATCACACATAAATAATGAGGAGGGCCCTGCAAGGTTCGGAATGTTGAATACAACTGAAATCGTTCTTTTCAAACAATAATGGAGTCAAGATCTTGGATATGGCAATCGATCAATCTTTGTTTAAAGGTAGATGCAAACATCCTAATGTTTTCTACACCTTGATTCTCCCACACAAATCCAAAGCCATATTTATGTAATGTATACATAATCTTAGTTACCCAATTCGTCTTACCATTGCAATGAAGTGTGTACAACATGTTACATGATTTCTTTGGAATGCGGTTTTCGTCCATCTGAGTAAGTTTCAGCCAATATTTAATACATTTAGTGTAAGTTTGAACATAAAGAGGGTATCGATTAGATTCACAGTATATTAAGGCACTGGGTGTTTTGATGCTGATATTTAATAGACGTTTAATGGCAAGTAGGTGTATTCTTTCAATAGCTGTATGGTCTGCAGTTAGGCCCCACACTTCCGAGCCATATTATAAAATGGGCTGAATTTGAGTATCAAACATTTTGAAAAACAATCTTGGGGAATTTTCTCCTAATGACCAAAGAAACCTAAGAATTCCAAACATACGCTTCTTTGCTTTCATGGCCATCTCATCAAGTGAATATGAACAGGTTAAACCAGACGAAAAAATTATACCTAATTATTTATATTGATTTACAATTTCCAATTGAACCCCTCCATAGAACCATTTTTCTCTAGAAGCAATGTGACCCCCCTTTCTAAATACTACTATCTTTGATTTATCTTGATTAACAGTAAGCTTAAGCCTGCAAGCTGTCTCATAAAAAATATTTAGTTG
>CM065697.1:35739343-35759343 GCA_017654935.2 Phymorhynchus buccinoides
TCCCAATGCTTTTAAATTAGTTTTATTATTATTTACTGATATTAAAACATGCTCATCTCTTTATCTTTTTCTATCTAACGCGTTTGCTTTTAGAAGTCAATCGCTTGTCTCTGAATAAATTCTTTTTTTTTAAAATTATTTCTCCCAATTTATGGATTTGTTTGTATGTGCATGATTATATTGTATTAGTTTACATTTATTTATTGATAACAAGTATTGATACGGGCAGAGAGGCCTGATCAATAAAAGAAACAACCTTCAGACTTCAATATTGTCTCAGTCTCTCTCTCTCTCTCTCTCTCTCTCTCTCTCTCTCTCTCTCTCTCTCTCTCTCTCTCTCTCTCTCTCTCTCTCTCTCTCCATCTCTCTCTCTCTCTCTCTCTCTCTCTCTCCTCTCTCTCTCTCTCTCTCTCTGAATCTCTATCTGTCTCTATCTCAATGAACCTCTCTGTGCCTCTTTTTTTCGGGGAGCTATTGTTTTTGTCTGGTCCGTCCGTCCGTCCGGTGTCCGTCCGTCCGACGTGCCTCCGTCCGTCCAGCTATTCGTCCGTTTTTCTAAAACAACTAATCAGTCTATCATCATCAAATTTGGTGTACTAGTTTGCCAAGATGCAAGCTATCCACTGATGTATTTACTTTTACATTAAGGTCAAGGTCGCGCCAGTTACTTGGTTCAAACCCCGAAACACATAATCGCTAATATCTCGCGAAGTTTTCCATGTATTTCAATGCAGTTTTTTTTCACATTTCTTAATGAATGGTCTACAACACTGTTGTCATGATTTTTTCTGTGCGCTCGTGTGCGCATGATCGCGCGCGCTCAAATCACGGGTCCGAACCCCAAGGCTATATGTAAAAAAACACTATTCAGTTACGTGCTGGTTTGATGCGTTTTTATGTTGTTGCGTGCTGTTTTGATGCGTTTTTATGTATGTGTACAACCGACACATTCCGATTTCGGAGTAGCTCGGCGATGCTGCGATGGGACTTTGCAGCCGCTCGGAGTTGCACTTGTTCTGTCTCTTTCTGTTCATCTCAGTGTCTCTCTTTATCTGTCAAATCGTAGAAAACACGAATTATCGCTCTCTCTCTCTCTCTCTCTCTCTCTCTCTCTCTCTCTCTCTCTCTCTCTCTCTCTCTCTCTCTCTCTCTCTCTCTCTCTCTCTCTCTCTCTCTCTCTCTCTCTCCTCTCTCTCTCTCTCTCTCTCTCCCCCCCTCTCCCCGGTCCCCCCCTCTCGCGACAACTCTCTCTCTGGGGGGAGTCTCTCTCTCTCTCCCTCCTCTCTCTCTCTCTCTCTCCTCCCTCTCTCTCTCCCCCATCTCTCTCTCCTCTTGGCTCCCTTCTCTCTCTCTCCCTCTCCCTCACTCTCCTCTCTCTCTCTCCCTTCTCTCGCTCCCTCTCTCCTCTCTCTCTCTCTCTCTCTCTCCTCTCTCTCTTCTCTCTCTCTCTCTCTCTCTGCGTTTGTGTATGCGCACGTTTCCATGCGTAATGAAGACAATGGTTTCCAGGGAGGTTTGGGGAAGTGCATAGCAAGTTGAAAGGAGGGCAAAAGTGAAAGGGGAGGAAGGGGGTGGGTGGGGGTATGGGGGTATTGCTGCACGCACAGTCATTGAGCAAAATGGCGAAGATGAAGATGCTTTGTTCTGATGGAAAATGGGAAGAAAAAGAAAGTGCGCACGGAATCTGCCAACTATCTCATCTTAGCAATGCCCTCTACCACAAAAGTGGATGAGGACTATGTTTTCGTTGGTTTAAACAAGACTTTGTTTAAAACGTTTTGCACAATGCTATGTATACAATGATGTCCCGAGATCATAGTCCATTGAACTATTAACATTCAAAATGTCCTGTTTAATTGTGTTCTCCCCTGTCAGTACAAATAGCGATTTGTGCCCGAGAACCAGGACATTGTTCTGTTGATGTTCTTGTCTCAGGACAGTGCGTGCTATCACTTTACAATCCTCGCTACATCACTGGCAATAGCAGCAGCATGACCTTGGCATGGAATTGGAGACACAGTACACGGATTCCCCTCATTCTGGCTCCTTTCAGTTTTTCACATAAATCTATTTGTTTCAAGTTATTACTTTTAACAGCAGCGACTATTCTTATCATTGATTGTGGTTAGGGATAGAAAAAGACCTTACAAGTGATATACCACCATACAACAATGTAAGCCTAATGGATAAAACACTTTAAATTGGTTTATGCTGGTGATGAGGGTTAACAAAAGGCATGAACTGAAAGGAGCTGAGAAAAGCTACCGTGGAGAGTACAACGATCCAAATGATTAGCATACATGGTGCTCAACTTGGATCAGAAGGTGCATGGTACTGGGCAGCACACTACTACTGGCTTCCGGACAAAGTACAACGAATAAGAACCGCGCAAATAACAATCAATGAGAATAAGCTATGACATAACAATATGTGACCCAGCACCACGAACGGGACTTTAACTCGCAGGACTAGTTTCTCACAACAGGCTTGGAAAGTCAAAAATCAATTTGTTTTGTCCGTTTGGAGTTATGGGTATTTTCGTGTTCTCTGACATCTCATCTTTCATATTTATGAAGGACAATCTTTAATATGGTCTCTTAATGGTCTTATAAGTGCCTTAAGACGAGTAAGTCAATGCTTTTTCTTCACCTAGGCTAGACTTTAGACTGTGTTTTATCAAAATGGCCAAAACACGCCCTACTAATTGTAAATGCTTATAACTCTAGCACGAAAAAGATACAAGAATGGTTCTTGTATCATTAGAAAGAGAATTGTCTGAAGTTTTGAACTGTATAATTTTCTCAGAAAGGTCAGTTTGACACTTAATGTCTCTTTTGGGGTGCTGGGTCACAACATTGTCATTCGTGTCTTTTTGTGTTGTGTTCATTACACCGACATATCGTCGTAAATATGGACCTACTAAGTTAGGAGTTTAACTTATATTACATTGGTATGTGAAACAAGGACACCACGGATGGATATTCGGATTGTGTTCTTTTTTGTGTGTGCTATTGTCTGAGGATTGAATAATATACCAGAGGATTGAATAATATTCACTGTCGCAAATTAATGTACACTCATACTACATCAGGCTTCTGCCTCATCTTTGTTTCTGTTATATATGTTTGTCTGTCCGTCTCTCTCTCTCTCTCTCTCTCTCTCTCTCTCTCTCTCTCTCTCTCTCTCTCTCTCTCTCTCTCTCTCTCTCTCTCTCTCTCTCTCTCTCTTTTAACGTTTATTCCAAAACATTAATGTAGCAAGTAAGTGTGTGTGTGCGTGTGTGTGCGTGTGTGTGTGCGTGTGCGTGTGCGTGTGCGTGTGTGTGTGTGTGTGTGTGTGTGTGTGTGTGTGTGTGTGTGTGTGTGTGTGTGTGTGTGTGTGTGTGTGTACGTACGCGCCAAACGTGTCTGTGTGCCACATTATGCATAGCCATAACACAGTTTGGTATTTTTGTTTGTTTTCTATTTTATTTCTTATTTGCCGCATTTCGCTTCCATTTCTGTAAGTTAGTATTGTAACCCCGCTTGCCACAAGGGCTTTGTAAGCTAATGGCAATAAAATATGGTTGATTGTTGATTGATTGTTGACTCTCTCTCTCTATCTCTCTCTCGCTCTCTCTCTCTCTCTCTCTCTCTCTCTCTCTCTCTCTCTCTCTCTCTCTCTCTCTCTCTCTCTCTCTCTCTCTCACGTTCACTTTCTGTCCCTCTCGGTCTCTCTTTCGTTCTTTTCCATGCCTTTCCTACAGATAGAATGTCCATCACCTAGGCAACCAATCTTCTAAAAACAACCAATAAGCCAAGCCGCTAGTTAGGCTATCTTATAATGATCAATTATTGATCAAACGGCCAATCAATATAATAGCAAGTAGCCGTTAAGCTGACCTACCCCAGTAGTAGCCGGCTGGGCAATATTTATTTCCTTTACTCACATTGATCGAAGGTTCTGGGGTGCATAATGGATGGACCTGTTACAAGCTTATCCCCGTGGGGATACCCGGGGGGTCTTTCGTACAAATAGTCCCCTCACTTTCTGGAAGTGCTGTGCTTGTAGCTTCCTCTAACCTGTCACTCTCTTTGACTCTGCCTTTTCCTTTTTGCTTTCTGGCATCTACTATCTTCCTGACTTATTATTGGCAATAAGTCTTCTCCTGCCTTTTGTCCCCCCCCCAAAAAATATATTTTAAATAATTTGCCCCTTTGAGCTTCCCTGAAATCGGAATGTGTCGGTTGTGCGCAGCGGGGAGAGCAGTGAAAACTGAAAAGCGGGTACATATACGTACCTTACCCATTGTGGCCATATGGCCTGGGAACACAGAAGAAGAAGTTATACGCTTGCGATGAGAAAGAAACGATGCGACGATGTGACCCGAGCATTTCCTAATGGTCTCATTACACATGAACATTTTTTTCACTTTTTGCCCATGGCAGCACAGTGATGTGTACGTGTGTGTGTGTGTGTGTGTAGATGTGTGTGTGTGTGTGTGTGTGTGCGTGTGCGTGTGCGTGTGTGTGTGTGTGTGTGTGCGTGTGCGTGTGCGTGTAGATGTGTGTGTGTGTGTGTGTGTGTGTGTGTATATATATGTGTGTGTGTGTGTGTGTGTGTGTGTGTATATATATATATATATATATATAGGCACACCTCTCTACATTCCTCCTCACCGGGAGTATGTTGGTGTTTACTACGATTTCTATGACCTCCCTTATTGAATCCTTCACTGGATCCACCAACATGGCATCCCATCTCTTCTACTCTCTTCGAGGGATTGTAACTTTAGAACATTATTATTTTTGTTATTTTACACAAGATTGTTACCATTTCTTTTTAATTAAGTGCTGGTTTGCTTTTATTGTGGACTTTCAATCTGGTGCAAAGAGGACAACCTTTCTCTTGTAGAAAGTCTTCTAGCTCAGTTTGAATGTTCACTGTGGACATACTTTGCAGGCCGATATGCAGACTGAAGAGTCTTTCTCAAAGATGAAACAGCTGTCTTTGCATAGGCATTGTCTATCTCCCCCATTGGGAGAAAAAGTAAATCAGCACATTATTTTCTTTTATTCTTTTCAGAACACAGAATAAATTGTAAAATTAAAATTAAAGTTATTCAGTTTCTTTCTTAGGCTCACTAATTTAAATATTGGACACAAAACAAGTTTTTTTCAAGCAAACTATATATATATATATAAGAGGAAAGTTTAATGGTGTGGTTGTTTTTTTCTTCTTCAATTCTTGTACGTTTATATTATACTTGGAAGAAGGAAAGCGCATCAGTCTACCTGATCCAGGCACACCTCTCTACATTCCTCCTCACCGGGAGTATGTTGGTGTTTACTACGATTTCTATGACCTCCCTTATTGAATCCTTCACTGGATCCACCAACATGGCATCCCATCTCTTCTACTCTCTTCGAGGGATTGTAACTTTAGAACATTATTATTTTTGTTATTTTACACAAGATTGTTACCATTTCTTTTTAATTAAGTGCTGGTTTGCTTTTATTGTGGACTTTCAATCGGGTGCAAAGAGGACAACCTTTCTCTTGTAGAAAGTCTTCTAGCTCAGTTTGAATGTTCACTGTGGACATACTTTGCAGGCCGATATGCAGACTGAAGAATCTTTCTCAAAGATGAAACAGCTGTCTTTGCATAGGCATTGTCTATCTCCCCCATTGGGAGAAAAAGTAAATCAGCACATTATTTTCTTTTATTCTTTTCAGAACACAGAATAAATTGTAAAATTAAAATTAAAGTTATTCAGTTTCTTTCTTAGGCTCACACACTTAGATATTGGACACAAAACAAGTTTTTTTCAAGCAAACTATATATATATATATATAAGAGGAAAGTTTAATGGTGTGGTTGTTTTTTCTTCTTCAATTCTTGTACGTTTATATTATACTTGGAAGAAGGAAAGCGCATCAGTCTACCTGATCCAGGCACACCTCTCTACATTCCTCCTCACCGGGAGTATGTTGGTGTTTACTACGATTTCTATGACCTCCCTTATTGAATCCTTCACTGGATCCACCAACATGGCATCCCATCTCTTCTACTCTCTTCGAGGGATTGTAACTTTAGAACATTATTATTTTTGTTATTTTACACAAGATTGTTACCATTTCTTTTTAATTAAGTGCTGGTTTGCTTTTATTGTGGACTTTCAATCTGGTGCAAAGAGGACAACCTTTCTCTTGTAGAAAGTCTTCTAGCTCAGTTTGAATGTTCACTGTGGACATACTTTGCAGGCCGATATGCAGACTGAAGAATCTTTCTCAAAGATGAAACAGCTGTCTTTGCATAGGCATTGTCTATCTCCCCCATTGGGAGAAAAAGTAAATCAGCACATTATTTTCTTTTATTCTTTTCAGAACACAGAATAAATTGTAAAATTAAAATTAAAGTTATTCAGTTTATTTCTTAGGCTCACTAACTTAAATATTGGACACAAAACAAGTTTTTTTCAAGCAAACTATATATATATAGAGGAAAGTTTAATGGTGTGGTTGTTTTTTCTTCTTCAATTCTTGTACGTTTATATATATATATATATATATAATCTGGTGCAAAGAGGACAACCTTTCTCTTGTAGAAAGTCTTCTAGCTCAGTTTGAATGTTCACTGTGGACATACTTTGCAGGCCGATATGCAGACTGAAGAGTCTTTCTCAAAGACGAAACAGCTGTCTTTGCATAGGCATTGTCTATCTCCCCCATTGGGAGAAAAAGTAAATCAGCACATTATTTTCTTTTATTCTTTTCAGAACACAGAATAAATTGTAAAGTTAAAATTAAAGTTATTCAGTTTCTTTCTTAGGCTCACAAACTTAAATATTGGACACAAAACAAGTTTTTTTCAAGCAAACTATATATATAAGAGGAAAGTTTAATGGTGTGGTTGTTTTTTCTTCTTCAATTCTTGTACGTTTATGTATATATATATATATATATATATATATATATATATGTGTGTGTGTGTGTGTGTGTGTGCTGTGTCTTTAATTTTTAAACGTCTATCCACCTTACAGTGATCTTAGAGAACAACAAAAAAGAAGCATGCGTGTGTATGAGTATGTGCAAATGCATGTGGTGTTTTGAATGTCCGTTTAAGGGTGGGGGTGGGGTGCGGGGGTGCGTGTAGTTAGTCTATTCATGCATAGAATTCAGTGCGCGTGCGCCTGTGGGTGTGGATGTTGGCGTGCAAGTGTACCGTATGTTATTATTGTATTGTTGTTTCTGTGCAGTCATATTTTAAAAGTTGTATATTTCCCATAGTTTTCGTGTGACGTGCTGCTTTATATTGTCTTAATTGATAAATGTTTTTAGTCAATTTGTGATTTTATGTATGACAAACGTGTTAACTATATGTTTTTGTTTTGTTTTTGTTTTTGTTTTTAGTTTTAAAAAAAAAAAAGATTTGTAATGCATTTATATTGTTGTAAAGCGCGATGAGCCCATTGTGGGGTATCGCGCTATATAAGTATCCCCTATTATTATTATTATTAATTCAAATTAACAAATGGGGTAAGGGGTGTGTGGGTCTGAGTACATGACATATAGAGTTTAGGCCTTGTGCTAGTGGAATGCCAGTGAAATATTTAAACTTAGAATTATAATCATTTAAAGGAATCATACGATGAAAACACGAACATACACAAACCTGTTCGAATATATATTAATTAAGCTTACATTTTAAACATGCATTCATGTGAACATTGTGTCCATAATTATGCACCCCTGTGTGTCTGTTTTAAAGTACGCGCGCATATGTTTGTGTTTCTGCGTGCGTACACGCGTATGCATGAATGTGGACAATCGGGTATGCGTGGGCGTGTACGCTGCGCGCGAGGGGTACGTGTGCACGCGCATGCGCATGCGCATGCGCATTGATGAATGTGACCATTAAAGCGCGATCTCCAGTAACAAATGAACCAAACGGTTTCATCGATGACATCTCTGGTGCAACCTACCATCCATCATTCATTGCGCATTATCTGATCACACAAATCACATTAATTCATCACATGGGGCGGGGGAGGGGACAGGGGGGGGGGGAGGGGGGGGGGGAGGCGCGTGTGCGCGCGTGTGTGGGGTGGGGAGGGGGGGGGGAGGGGGAGTTGGCTTTCGCGAGGTGGGAAGACTCCGCACCAAACGTGTAACATTCGACCGCGTTAGGGTCTCCGTACACGTCAACATTTTTCACTCTTTCCCCATGGCAACACATTGCTATTCTTCTTCTTCGTTCGCGCAAACAGTTTTCCTGTCATATGAGCGTAGATGCGTCATGCTGCCGTTATGCGCCTAACTAAGAAATAGTTAGTCCCAGCATGTCCGACTTCGGCTGAAGAGATCTTCGTAAGAATTTATATTTAAAAAAAAGATAGCAGTTGACAGTAACCAAAGGGAAAAGGCAGAGTCAAAGAGAGTGACAGATTAGAGGAAGTTACAAGCACAGAACTTCCAGAAGGTGGGAGAACTATTTGTACGAACCACACACACACACACACACACACACACACGCACTGTTTATTCAAGTGAAAATACATGCTAACATGTTTAACCCTTTCACCGCCAGCCATCTGTGAGCCAAAAATGTCCATTTAACTTACTTGGCTACAGAAAATATTTTGTCTGCAACATTGTGGGATTTCTCTGTGACACATTTAGAATAGGGTCAATCCTTACTGCCCAAATATAGGAAAACAATATAATTGAATAACAGACCCTGATTTCAAGGGTTTGAATGACATGAGTGTTAAATCATTGTGGTGCAAAAATGCAACATTGGCGGTGAAAGGGTTAAAAAAAACCATGTCTCGGACTCATACATTAAGAGGATTGGTTGTGAGTAATAAACTCCTTAATCAGCGCATCAGCTACATAATAAAAGATGATTCGGAAGCAATTTTCCCGTATCCCACATTTTCGGAGGATTTGTTCCAAAATCGATGCCCAGGAATCGGGCATGGTAAAACAGGAAAATGAAGACAAAGGGATCAAACGAAAGAGAACACGAAGAAGATATAAAAAAGATCGATAAGACGAATATTTGTATGCATGGTCATTTTGATTGTTTATGTTTTTTGTTTGTTCTTCTACCTTTGTCTGGTTTGTTCTTTGGTGGGTTTTTTTTTCCTTCAGTGCTATTTTGTTTATATGTTGTCTTCTGGTAATATTTTGTACTTCAGGAAAGTTAAATGCACGCACGCACGCACGCACGCATGCATACACACATGCACACACACACACACACGCACACGCACACGCGCACACGCACGCACGCACACGCACGCACACGCACGCACGCACACGCACGCACACGCACACACACACACACACACACACACACACACACACACACACACACACACACACACACACACATGGGGAGCGGGAGAGAGAGAGAGAGAGAGAGAGAGAGAGAGAGAGAGAGAGAGAGAGAGAGAGAGAGAGAGAGAGAGAAATAAATTCCTTTTAAAGTTCTTCTTTATGTCATTCAATAAGACTGTTTGGTTTCTATGTTACGCTGAATAGACTCTAATGATGCACAACAAACTTGGGCATAATAACAACCATTCCCTTTTCTTTTTTGATAATAAAACCAACACGTATATATATATATATTATGTTGTGCAATGTTTTAAAAACGGTTTTTTTGTTTGTTTAAAAATCAAACGTTACAATGTTGTTTTCTTGCTACTGGTATGTGACACCTCGCCAAGGTATGCCTAGCAAGCAGACCTTTTGCTAAAGAGAGGTTTGTTCACTGCAATAATGATAATCCAGCTTGATACCCTCTTTTGCATTCAATAAATAGCTCATGGAGACAGAGTGTATTCAAGAACTCCAAAGAGCACATACCTTTTCACAGCGTTATGTCCATGAAGCCCGCGCAAGATTCCAGCAGAAATCTCTGAATCCATGTTAATATTGATCCCGAATATTAAGGTCTGCTGTACTTTCCATGTCGACTTTCATCGGAATATAATTCCCCATGCCCATGTATTATTATCCTTCTTCGTGGCTGTTTTGTTATGTTCCTCTTAAACTCAGACTAAGCCTAGCTCATTCGCCGCCTTTTGAAAGGGTAGAACAAGATTTCAGCAGAAATCTCTGATTCCATGTTACTGTTGATCCCGAATATTAAGGCCTGCATTACTTTCCATGTCGACTTTCATCGGGATATAATTCCCCATGCCCGTGTATTATCATCCTTCTTCGTGGATGCTTTGTTTTCCTCTTAAAGACCCAGTACGTCACGTGTCAAAATCACGGGTTTCACGTGTTTCCCCTCTTATAGCTGGAAATAAATCTTATTTTGACCAAGTGTTGCTCCCATACAAATTGCCTCTTGCACGAAAACGAGACATCACTTTAAAGAGCAGCCTCGATCGTATACGAGGAAAGTCTGAATGTGGGCCACACCGACCCAGAAAAAAACAAGGGACTTAATCCAGCCGGGGTCTGTGGGTCTATAAACTCAGATTAAGCCTAGCACTTTCGCCGACTTCTGAAAGGGTAGAACCGACAAGCGTGAATACCATAAAGGGTGATTACTTTGCAGCTTACAAACCTTGCAAAGAATGAACTCAACTTCCTGACTTCCCACCTGGAAGGCGGACAAGTGGAAGATGGGAAGTGCTAAAGACCCACCAGATCACGTGTCACAATCACGGGTTTTACGTGTTTGCCCTCTTATAGCTGGTAAGAAATCTTGTTTTGACCAATGTTTTGACGAATGTCCCCAAATTGAAAACGAAACATCATTATAAAGAGCAGCCTCAATTTGAAGTTGGGAACACCTGTATGTGGGACACAGCTACCCAGAAAACACAACAAGGGACTTAATCGTGGCGCGTCAGTGTGTCTTTAAAGACCCACTGACCCGGCTGGATTAAGTCCGTTGGGTTTTTTTCTGGGTTGGCGTGGCCCACAGACAGACTTTCATCATAATTATGCGATCGAGGCTGCTCTTTAAAGACCCCCCACGTCACGTGTCACATTCCCGCTTATGCTTGGCAGATTTGCTAAGATTTCTTACCAGCTGTAAGAGGAAAACACGGGAAAACCATGATTTTGACACGTGACGTGGGGGGTCTTTAAAGTGATGTCTCGTTTTTGTGCATGAGGAAATTTGTATGGGAGCCACACTTGGTCAAGATAAGATTTTCTTTTTACCAGCGACAGAGGAAAACACGTGAAACCCGTGATTTTCACTCAGGGACCTGGTGGGTCTTGAAGTATGGTAACAGAGGCAGCGAGTGAGTTCACAATGATCCCCACCTATAGTGTAGGTGAAAGAGTGGGAGTAACAAAAATCGGCCTCAATCAGCTGCGGACTGCGAACTCTTTGTATATTCAGGCTTGTTGGTAGAATCAACACAAAACAATATGTACAATGTTAAAGATCTACCAGATCACGTGTCAAAATCACTGATTTCACGTGTTTTCACTCTTATGACTGGAAAGAAATCTTGTTTTGACCAAGTCTGACTCCCATATAAATGGTCCCAAGTTCAAACCGACACATCAGTTTAATTAAAGAGCAGCCTCAATTTCGAGTTGGGGAAATTTGGATGTGGGTCACAGCTACCCAGAAAAAACACCAAGGGACTTAATCGTGACGCGTCACTGGGTCTTTAAACAATCTTTAATAAAAACACACACAAAAACCATACTGCTTCTTGTATTCTTCCATTGGGATGTTGTTGTTGTTGTTGTTGTTGTTGTTGTTGTTGTTGTTGTTGTTGTCGTCTTACCCTGACTTAAAAACTCCTGGAATCATCCCCAACACTTGAACACTACGGTACAAATGCACCAGCCAGGGATGAGAACATTACGTGTGTGACCGTTTTTGATTACCCCGCCACGTGCGCAGCCGCACTCCGACTTCGGAGGATTTTTGGACTGATGATGTTATTATATGCTCGGAGCTTGTCATGGTCTAAAGACAACCCCCTGCACAACCGTGCAGAACAAAACAACATCTTGATGTAGCCTTGGTGTTCTAGCTTATGTCACATTGGTCTGACACAGCCTCATGCCAATGCGTTTCCATTGGGATATAACTCAGATGATTCACTCGAAATAATATTATTTTTAAATGGAAAAGAAAGGGTCAGGGTTAGGGATGAAAGGGAGGGTGGTGGTTTTGCACTTTAGCCAAAGTCAAACGGGTGGAAGAGAGAAAGTCAAAACTCTGAAAGTCTTGCAATCAAACAAACCATCGATTGGTTTAAACAAAGTTTATTAACATAATACATTGCAGTGTACACAAATTATTTTATGAGCACAACAAGCTATAAGCTTATAAGCGCACTCAAAAGTGTTTCAGTTACGAACAAAAGGCTGCATCATGAAATTACTTAAATAGCTATGAGAAAAATGCAATTGGAATAAGAAAAATAACTAAGCAAAGATATCAATACATCATGCACCAATTTATAACTAGACAAACAAACAATAGAAGTAAAAAAGAAAAAGAAAAAACAAGAAAAAGGAAAGAAGAAAAAACCCAAAAAAAAAAACCAAAAAACAACAACAACAACAACAACAACAAACAAAGAAAAACTAAGTTTTGAGGAAAAGGACAAATTAATGGTCTTTTACGTCCTCTCGGTCTGGAACAGACACACATGGGACATTTGTAAATGCAAAGATGGTGGGAACGATACTGGAGGCAATGCCCGGAGGCAATGCAACATCAGCAAGATTGAGGAAAAAAGATACATATTAAGAACCAAACGAAAAAGAAACCCGAAGAATAAGAAGAAAATACAGAAAAACTACATCCACATAACATTTGTTTGTTTCATCAGTGCCAACTTTTTTTTTAGGAGGCTGAATATATCTGTTTTGAACATCTTGCATGCGTAGAAAATTGTAGAAATGTGAAAGTTGTCATTTTCTTTTCTTTTTTTATATATGCAGGGAAATCCATCAGTGGATTTTTTGTGTGCGCGGAGTTAAAGAAATGAAGGTTAAAAAAAGCCTGTATCTGACGAGGTGGGAGTGCTATTCTTAAAGACCCACCAGATCACGTGTCAAAATGACGGGTTTCACGTGTTTGCTCTCTTATAGCGGCTAAGAAATCTTGTTTTGACCAGGTTTGACTCCCATACAAATGTCCCCAATTTCGAAACGAAAGATCATTTTAAAGAGCAGCCTCAATTTGAAGTTGGGGGGCATTTGTATGTCGGTCATAGCTACCCCGAAAAAACACCAAGGGACTTAATCGTGGTGGGTCAGTGGGTCTTTAAGTTCGATTCTGTGTGAAACCAGTGCTAATGATTGTGTAAAAAAAAGAACGTGGAAGCTCATTTAGTTCTGGCGAAGTTTCCCCGTGGGCGAACGTACCCTTTTGTTTTTTGTGTGTTTGATTTTGCTGTGAGTATTTCTCTTTTTTTCTTTTTTTTCTTTTTTTGTGTCATCCAGAAAAAGAAGGAATTTCTGTGCTTGTCTTTGATTTAACTTTTTTTCTGTTTATATTTGAAAAGTCTTTCAAAAATGATTTCTATGAAATTAAAACTTAGGTATTAGGTACTTTATAGTCACAGAGGCGTCTCTGTGAAATTCGGGTTGCTCCCACTGGAGAGAGCGTCGCAGCCAGAGGCGCGCCACCCAATTAAAAATATTTTTTTTTGCATGCGAGTTTTGTGTGACTGATGAGGGGGGGGGGTAAATTCTGACCAAACGACAACTTGTTCGTTGCCACTGGGTTTAACGTGTGCTAAGTGCATGGACACACGGGACCTCGCTTTATCGTCTCATTGGAAAGACTCCACGTTCAGACCGTAAGGCCTAGTGCAAACGGAGAGGGAAAAAATCCCCTGTACCCAGGTTCGAACTCGGGTTTACTTGACACGAAGCGAACGCGCTACCACTGTGCCACTCTACACCTTAATGGAGTGTGTACTTTTGTACCGCTAAAACATGCCGGTTCCATTGCCATTTGTCATTCAGATACTAGAGTTATGCATTTACGGCTTCTCTAATCAAAATGGTCGATACTGAAAAACCTACCAACATCAGATTCTGCTGTTAGCAAAATGTGCCACCCCCCATGCATTTCTCGGTTAATTGTATTTTTCCGTTTTTGCCTTTCTTACCATACATAAAGCTGTATTTTAGGGACATTTTTAGCTAATTACCTTTTTGGAATACTAACCCTAACCCTAACCCTACCCCTAAACCTAACCCTACCCCCCACTATGTACTGCAGTACACCGCTATTTGTCACAGTTGTGGTTCGTTGCGTTTTTCCGTCTTATAGGGTGGGGGGTAGGGTTTAGGGTTAGGGCTAGGGTTAGGGTTAGTATTCCAAAAAGGTTATTAGCTAAAAATGTTCCTAAAATACAGCTTTATGTATGGTAAGAAAGGCAATAACGGAAAAATACAATGAACCGAGATAGGTAGGGGGGGTGGCACATCTTGACCTTTACCCTGGATTCTATTTCTTTCTCCTCCTCCCACATGTACCTGTGTGTGTGTGTGTACGTGTGGGTGAGTGTAATGTTGTTTTTAATAATGTACATTTTCACCAAATGACACCTTTTTTGTTGCCACTGGGTTTAACGTGTGCTAACTGCAAGGGCACACGGGACCTCGGTTTATCGTCTCACTGATCGAAAGACCCCACGTTCAGACCGTAAGTTGCCTATGTGTATAACGTGTGCTAAAGTGAGATGGGAAAATCCCCCACGTACCGTAAGTCCAGGTAAAGTCACCCAGGTTCAAACTCGGGTTTACTTGACACTAGGCGAACGCAATACCTCGGTGCCACTGGTAGCTAATGATTGTTGTGGAGGTAAAATGTGACCCGGCACCACAAAAGGGACATTAAGCGTCAAACTGACCATTCTGAGAAAATCATACATTTGACGACTTCGGACAATTCTCTTTCTAATGATACAAAAAACATTCTTGTATATTTTTTTCCGTGCCAGAGTTATGATCATTTAAAGTTAGTAGGGTGAGTGTCGGCCATTCTGATAAACCACAGTCTAAAGTCTAGCCTAGCTGAAGAAAATGCATTGAGCTACTCATTTTAAAACACTTATAAGACCATTTAGAGATCATATTAAAGATTGTCCTTGATAAATATGAAAGATAAGATGTTAGAGAACACGAAACAACCCATAGCCGAAAATTGACCCCCAAAATTAGATTTGTGACTTTGTAAGCCTGTTGTGAGAAACTAGCCCAGCGACTTAATGTCCCTTAAGGTGCTGGGTCACAATTTCATGCTCGTTTCATGTGTCTATCAGACGCGGTAGCTAAAGACAGCGTGCAATCATGGACTGCAGTGCTTTGCAACAAAAGTGTGTGTTTAAAAGTTTTCGAGAACTAGGGTTTTCTTTGCAGTGGTTGAGAGTTGCAATTGTCATACGGATGGCAATTTCCTCCTCTTGTCGGGTCTTTTGAGGTTTCCTAAAACTGTCAAAGTTTCCATGAGTTTTGTTTTTATGATGTGTGAGATAGAGAGGGAGGGAAAGAGAGAGAGAGAGAGAGAGAGAGAGAGAGAGAGAGAGAGAGAGAGAGAGAGAGAGAGAGAGAGAGAGAGAGAGAGAGAGAGAGAGAGAGAGAGAGAGAGAGAGAGAGGGAGAGAGAGAGAGAGAGAGAGAGAGAGAGAGAGAGAGAGAGAGAGAGAGAGAGAGAGAGAGAGAGAGAGAGAGAGGAGAGAGAGAGAGAGAGAGAGAGAGGGGAGAGAGAGAGAGAGAGGGAGAGAGAGAGAGAGAGAGAGAGAGAGAGAGAGAGAGAGAGAGAGAGAGAGAGAGTATTTGAGTACGCATAAACACACATATTAAAAAAAAACCAGCCAAACTTGCATGCATGTAAAAGTATATATGTGATACTCTTTTAATCATAATAATAAGAACAAACATTGTTACGGACATTAATTTCTTACAAGAAGCCCCAGAACACAGAATAATGGTCATGCAAAAAAGTAGATACGATGCGACACAAATAACGTTTTTACAACATGTGAATGGTCAACCTATGGCGATATTTTTCACGCCAGAGGGCAGTCAATGCACTAGGGGCTTATCACGCGATTTTCTTACTTGGGCGTAGTGAGAGAGAGAGAGAGTGATGGTAGGACCACTCACTGCCTCTCTCTCTTTCTTTATCCCCAACTAATAATATAGAGAGGATTAGCCCCACACGAGCGTCATGCCCTCTGACGTGAGAAAAATCGCACTAAGTCTCTCATTGAATACAGAATAAAGAAGAACGGAGCACGTGAAAGTCAAATCGAAAGGAACAAAATACAGAAGCACATAGTTTCCATATCCTACCAGCTAACACATAATATTATGTTGCTTTACAAACCTGCTTTTAGACCTTTGCAATGTTTTCTTACTCCTAACTGTTTTAATTGTGTTATTAAGTTCTTTTTATTTTAACCTATTCTATAATAATTATAACCTTTTTTTAAAAACCAGGAAATCGATCTGTCATAATTGACAGATGGAGACTATAGCGATGGCTTAGAGTCAAATCGGACTATCTTTAGATAGTCCATTGACTTATTATTGATGTTATTGAAAAAAACCCTAAGAACTTGTATTTAAAAAGACTGCAAATATTACATAATGGGGATTATGATTTTTATATTTCTGCAGTCTTTTTTTTATACAAGTTATTAGTTTTCGCAATAGGTTCAATAATACGTCACGATAGTCCGTTTTGACTCCAAGCCATCGATAGTATTTCGCTCCATTTCACCAACTGAGTCCCCACTATTGTGCCCAAGACTTAAGACCCCGCACGTCACTTGTCAAAATCACGGTTTTCACGTGTGTTCCCTCTTATAGCTAGTACGGAATGTTAAGAAATCTTCCTAGTATAAGAGGGAATGTAACACGTGACGTGCGGGGTCTTTAAACAGAGCCACGGACGTGATTCGAAGGACTGAAACAGCTGTGCTCTACTATCGTATCATGCTGACTTAACCCCTTGACTGCCGCCAACGTATTACGTACTGACCTGATGACATCACTGATGACGTCATCAGATGAAGAGGAATAACTCTGATATGCTGGCTTTTGCTCCAGCACAAGTCAAGAGAGTAATATCCCCAGACCATTTTGCCAGATTGGCTCTATCAGTTGTCTTTTGTTATGGCATGATTTGCCCAATGAATTTGTCTTTCATTTTCTCTGGCAATCAAGGGGTTAATGGTCTGCAACCACCACGACCCCCTTGTCTCTCTCTCCTTCGTGTTTTTATTTCCATCCATCTCCTCATCGTTGGTACACTCCTCTACACTTCTCTCCTTTACTCTCTCTCTCTCTCTCTCTCTCTCTCTCTCTCTCTCTCTCTCTCTCTCTCTCTCTCTCTCTCTCTCTCTCTCTCTCTCTCTCTCTCTTCTCTCTCTCTCTCTCTCTCTCTCTATCTCTCTCTCTCTCCTCTCCTCCCTCTCTCTCTCTCTCTCCCTCCCCTCTCTCCCCCTCTCTCCCTCTCTCTCTCTCTCTCTCTCTCTCTCTCTCCCTCCCTCACCCCCCCTCTCTCTCTCTCTCTCTCTCTCTCTCTCTCTCCCTCTCTCTCTCTCTCTCTCTCTCTCTCTCTCTCTCTCTCTCCCTCCCTCTCTCTCTCTCTCTCTCCTCCTCTCTCCCCACCTCTCCCTCCTCTCTCTCTCTCTCTCTCTCTCTCACCTCCCTCTCTCTCTCTCTCTCTCTCTCTCTCTCTCTCTCTCTCTCTCTCCTCCCCTCTCTCTCTCTCTCTCTCTCCCTCTCTCTCTCTCTCTCTCTCTCTCTCTCTCTCTCTCTCTCTCTCTCTCTCTCTCTCTCTCTCTCTCTCTCTCTCTCTCTCTCTCTCTCTCTCTCTAAGCCTGTCCAATAAACAATAAAACAGCCAGAACATTCCTGCGAGATTTTGAACGAAAGTTTGTGCAACTTTCGTTTTTATTTTTATTAAAAAAGAAACTTACAGCTGCAGAGCGTACTTAGGGTAATGTATCTGTTGGTGCGCGTCCCCTTGGATGTTGTTTAGGACGGCGTGGCTTTTCAACTGTATCCCCCTGGAGGTGCAGGGATTGGTGAACGGTGAATGGTAGCTCTGGGCACGTCATCCGGCTGTTCGTGAAAGCTTTCTGACCATGGGGGAGAAATCTTGACGGTGAGGTGTTCTCATTTGAACGATGCTTTATAGAACACCACGGTGCAGTTTGGTTTGTTGATATATTTAAAAAAAAAAATATTATGTTGGTTGATCCCCGTGAGCTGGTTTGTCCTTTCTTTATTCTTCCCCCACCACCTCTTCCTTCTCAACTCTCTCTCTCTCTCTCTCTCTCTCTCTCTCTCTCTCTCTCTCTCTCTCTCTCTCTCTCTCTCTCTCTCTCTCTCTCTCTCTCTCTCTCTCTCTCTCTCTCTCTCAAACGCACACTCTTTTTCTTCCCGACACATACGTTCACAAATATACACACATGCATGCATACAAACATACTTTAACTTGAAATCAAACGTCGTCTGAGGTTAACTTCAAACATACACGCGCATGCGTGCGCATGCACACACATGCGTGCGCACGCACACACACATGCATGCACACACATAAACACGCGTGCACACATACACACACACACACACACACACACATACACTCACACTGGACTGGACTGGAACCAATTTATTGTCAGATTAACTATAAAAGCTGTACTGACATTGACCAAAAAAATAAAACAAAGACTTGCACTTTATTCTGACTGCCTGTTAACCAAGAATCTACTACAGAAGCATCCTAGAGATTGAGAACACTGTGCGTTACTGGATCAGATGCTACCGACTATTCACCCCTTTTTTGTGTCGATTTTTGTAAAGGACCCAGAAGCACTTGTGGGGGGGGGGGGGGGGGGGGGGGGGGGGACTGAATAAGTTAAAACCAAACTACAAATCCCCACCAAATCCCCTGAATCTGTGTCAAAGGAACTAAGGCGATATCCAAACGAGTTTCGCAGCACCACGCGTCCTTTAAAAGACTGACATTAATGCTGGTTTACCATGCAGCTGAACTTTGCAATAACAAGTTACCACCTCATTCCAACACCGTCCATGTTTCTTTCTTTTACTACTACGTTAGCATCACGCGAACGATCGATGCGTTTTTTTCTGTACAAATAAATGACTTCAAAGAAAGACCATTATGCAAAAAGACAGGTTGTTTTACATTTCAATGTACATTTCTAGCACAATACAAAAGCGAGTTAAAAGGGAAAGACTGGAAAGAAGCAGTTCGATAAGTAGTTTTTTTTGTTTTTTTGGGGTTTTTTTAATGGAATTTTGCTTGTTTGTCTTTTTTGTTTGTTTTGAAATAGACCCAATTCTTGGAGCTTTTACGCACATCACTCTTTAAAATTGCATCCTAAAGAAGGGTCTTCAGAGTTTTCTTTAAAGCCCCACAAAGATCCTTTGAACGTGTCTTCTTACTTCCAACTTTGTCATTTATCTTTGCCATGTATTCAAATCTAATGTCTTTATTCAGGTTAGGTTAGGGTATGGGCAATATAGTCACAGAGGCGTCTCTGTGAAATTCGGGTTGCTCCCACCTGGAGAACGCGTCGCTGCCAGAGGCGCGCCACCCAATTATTTGTTGTTGTTTTTTTGCATGCGATTTTTGTGTGACTGATGAGGAAGGGGGGGGGGGGGGGGGGGGGGGGGGGGAGGGCGTAATTTTGAACCAAATGACCACTTTTTCGTTGCCACTGGGTTTAACGTGTTCTAAGTGCATGGGCACACGGGATCTCGGTTTATCGTCTCATCCGAAAGACTCCACGTTCAGACCGCAAGGTCTAGTGCAAAGTGGGAAGAAAAATCCCCTTGTACCCAGGTTCGAACTCGGGTTTACTTGACACGAAGCGAACGCGCTACCACTGTGCCACGCATTTACCCCTCCCCTCCCAGATTTATTTATAGAAGTAACATACAAACTTTATCCTTTAACTGAAGGGAGCTTAAGAAGGACATGCGTTGCATGTTGTATGCTTTTATGATGCCCAGTCGGATTTCA
>CM065697.1:35774343-35791843 GCA_017654935.2 Phymorhynchus buccinoides
ACCATTCTTGTATTGTTCCCCATTCCAGAGTTATGAGCATTTACAGTTAGTAGGGTGAGCATCGGCCGTTTAGAGAAAACAGTCTAAATTCTAGCCTAGCTGAAGGAAATGCATTGACTTACCCATTTTAAAGCACTTATAAGACCATTTAGAGACCATATTAAAGAGTATCCTTTATAAATATGTTAGAGAACACAAAAATACCCATAACTCAAAATTGATTTTTAAAAAATGAGGTTTTTGACTTTCCAAGCCTCTTGTGAGAAACTAGCCCAGCGACTTAATGTCCCTTTCGTGGTGCTGGGTCACATATATGGAAAGTTAACTAAAACAGAATACTCCGCTAATCATGTTAATTTTGTCATTTGTTTCGCTGTTTCTCAACCGGTTTCATCAAACACAAGTTTTTAGTGAGGTCCAGTTCTGATCGGTGTTTTGATTTTTTACTGGACGATTCAGAGCCAGTGATATATTGGAGCTGCAGACCTCGCCTCATGGCTAATAACGTCTTCTTCTCCTTCTGCGTTCCCAGGCCTTAATTATAAGGCCACAATGGATACGTATGTGTCCGTTTTCCAGGTTTTCACTGGTCTCCTCGCTGCATTCAGCCGACACAATCCGATTTCGGAGAAGGAGTAATAGCTAAACGACTAATGCCCCGTCCTCCCTGAAATAAAACAATCAGGCTTGTCATAGAAGTTCCGACGACTCTTAGTGGTGGTCACCATTATTGGTTTTCACGAGTTGTATAGATACAATTATTCGTGTAGCTCTCTCTCTCCTTTTCTCTCGCTTACCCCGTTTCTGTCTCTCTCTCTTTGTGGTTTTGGCAATACTGACCCTTAAAAACCCACCAGATCAGGTGTCAAAATCACGGGTTTCACGTGTTTTCCCTCTTATAGCTGGTACGAAATATTGTTTTGACCAGATTTGACTACCACACGAATGTCCCCAAATTGAAAACGAAACATCATTTTAAAGAACAGCCTCAATTTGAAGTTGGGGTCATTTGTATGTGGGTCACAGCTACCCAGAAAAATCCAAGGGACCTAATCGTGGTGCGTCAGTATGTCTTTAAAGACCCATCAGGTCCGTGAGTGAAAATCACGGGTTTCGCGTGTTTCCCTCTCTCGCTGGTAAGAAATGTTATTTTGACCAAGTGTGGCTCCCATAGAAATGTCCTCATGCACGAAAACGAGACATCACTTTAAAGAGCAGCCTCGGTCGTATAATATGACGAAAGTGTGTATGTGGGCCACACCGACCCAGAAAAAAACCAAGGGACTTAATCCAGCCGGGTCAGTGGGTCTTTAACTTTGTTCCAAAGCGGTCAATGTCTATCTTTCCATAACGTTCCCTGAATACGGATCCTGCGGGCGCGGTTGACTTAGTTTCCATCCACGTATATTTTTTATGCGTAAAATTGGCATCACGCTACATTTTGTATGTTCTAACTGTCAGAAGGAACACAGAACAGAACTCTCTTGGGTTATTAGCCGGCAAAACTATATCTTAGAACATTTTCGTTTCTTAATAAAAACAAACCAAATGCCTCTCGAGCTCGAAACTGGAAACCATCAACTTTCACTTGCCATCTTGAGTCTCGTTCTCGCGTGATTTGCGTTTTTATTGGGCGCAATAGGTGCATATTAAAGCAAGCTCCGCAACGTGGCAAACGCTTTCGGAAAACTTTGCTAGTGTGGCGTTCTCAAAATGGATTTGTTCTCAGCATGTCTGCGCATGTGCGAAGAGTTAGGGACAGGGTTCAGAAAGCGGAAGAGGAAGTTCAGAAAGCTATCCAGAAGTTGAAGGCTAGCAAAGCCCATGGACATGATAAAATACTGAATGAATTTCTAAAAGCTTCAAGCAGTAAAATGTTAGTATTATATACAAAAGTTTTCAATTTAGTTATAACTTGCAGCAAAATTCCAGAAGAGTGGGCCATTGGGGAAATAATACCTATATACAAAAAGAAAGGCTGTAATAAAGACCCAAATAACTACAGAGGAATTACATTGCTCAGTTGCTTTGGCAAATTGTTCACTAGTCTACTTAATAATAGATTAAACAACTATTTCGAACTCAATTCAACAATAGGGCATGAACAAGCAGGCTTCCGTGCAGGATATTCAACCACTGATCATATTTTCACCCTACATTGCATAATTGATTACTTTTTATCAAAAAGAAAAAAGTTATACTGTGCATTTGTTGACTATGAAAAAGCCTTTGATTATGTAAATAGAGCTTTTTTGTGGCAGAAACTAATTAACTCTGGAGTGGACGGTTTGATCTTAAGCGTTATTAAAGACATGTATAGCATAGCAAAATCAGTAGTTAGGGTGGAAGGAAACTGTTCAAAGTCTTTTCAGTGCTCAGCAGGGGTCCGCCAAGGAGAAAATCTTTCGCCAATATTGTTTGCTGTTTATCTTAACGATTTTCAGTCCTTGATATCAGAGGACATGAACGGGCTACATACTTTAAAGAGGGAGGCTGGGGGGCTAGGTTGGAGTGAAGAAGAACAGAATATAATGCTAAAAATGTTTCTATTATTATATGCTGATGACACAATTTTATGTGCAGAATCAGTAGAGGACTTACAAAAAGCATTAGACGCAATGCATGAATATTGCAATAAATGGAATTTACGAGTTAATATTAAAAAAACAGAAGTTGTTGTGTTTTCCAGAGGTAAAATACGAAATATTCCTCAATTCCAATACGAGGGGAAAAGTATCAAAACGGTATTTGGCTATAACTATTTGGGCATCTATTTTAACTATAACAATAAATTTAGTGTCGCCCAAAAACAACTCTATGACAAAGCATCACGAGCTATGTTTTGCCTCTTAAAAAAGTGTAAAAAGATAATGTTACCTATAGATATAAAAATAGAGTTATTCGACAAAATGATTACTCCCATTCTTCTTTACGGAAGTGAGGTATGGTGCCATAACATAACAGATTTAGCTTCAAAACTACAACTTCGTTACTATAAAATTGTTCTCAAATTAAATAAAAGTACACCAAGCTGTATGGTTTATGGGGAATTGGGGCAGTACCCTTTAGAGATTCAAGCGAAGAGCAGAATGTTGCATTTTTGGTTTAAGCTTGTCAATGATGCTAACCAGTCCAAATTATCATGTACCATGTATCGTTTTATGTTACATTTGTATAAAGAAAACAAACATGTGTCACCTTTCATTTTATCTGTCAAAATTTTATTAGATAACCTTGGATTGAGTGGTTTGTGGCTACAGCAACCACACACCAATATTTCACAAAACTGGTTTAAATCTAAAGTTTTACTCACCCTAAAAGATCAATTTATCCAACAGTGGTTCTCGCAGCTGGAAGAAAAACAAATATTCAGTAACTATAAATTGTATAAAGATATGTTTTCTTGTGAGGATTACTTCAAAATGTTACCCGAAAACTTATTATTGTTTTTTGTAAAATTTAGAACATTAAATCATAGATTACCCATTCAAACGGGGAGAATCCAAAATATCCCACATAGTGAAAGGTTTTGCTCGAAGTGCGACCACTAAGCTCTAGGAGATGAATTTCATTATGTTTTTGAATGTCAAACGTTTCAGGATGCTAGAAAACGTTATTTGCCAAATTATTGTTTAAAAAACCCAAACGTAATAAAGTTTAATTCCTTATTTCAGTCAAAAAATAAAAGAACTCTCAGTCGTTTAGTTTGTTTCATAAAGGTTATCTTAAAAGAGTTCTGAACCTTAGTTGATACCACGTACCTCATACCACATTCACATTTATTTTTTTTATTTTTTTTTTTTTTTTTTTTTTTTTTCTTCTATTATTCACACATCTTGGTCACCATGTCTGAGTTTATGTCCTAATTGTTTCTTGTCTTGTTTCATATGTCAATATTTGTTAATGGAGATAAGTTAATTAGCGGTTGAAAAAAAAAGAAAAAAAAAAAGAAAAAAAAAGGATTCATATGTGCAATTCCAGCAACTGTGTTGTGCATGTATATGTGTGTGTGTGTGTGTGTGTGTGTGTGTGTGTGTGTGTGTGTGTGTGTGTGTGTGTGTGTGTGGTGTGTATGAAGGTGTATCTGTGCATGATGGTATAATGTGCCTGTCTATATGGTGATGAGTACTGTTATAAAAAAAAGTGTTTTTTTGTTGGTTTTTGTTGTTGTTTTTGTTTGGAGCCTATGTAATACTATGCTGATGTGTACTGTTATGGGGTCTTTTGGGCTGTTGTTTGTAATGTTTGATGCCGCAGGTGTGAATGGTACGTGTATGCATTTTCTTGTGCCCCCAGGGGTTTTTGAAATAAAAGTTGATTTGATTTGATTTGTTAGGGTTAGGGCTAGGTTTAGGGTTAGGGCTAGGGTTATGAATAGGGTTAGGGTTAGGAATAGGTTGAAGTAAAAATTACAACTTGTGGCGGAGCCATAGCCGATGAGGTTTAACCGAGGCGTGGTCACCGCTACAGCTATCTGTATTAATAAACAAAATCGGGACTTTACTGGTTTCGTACTGCCTCCGGGCATTGCCTCCAGTATTGTTCCCACCATATTTGTATTTACAAATGTCCCATATGTGTCTGATTCAGACCAAGAGGACATAAAACACCATTTTCGCTCGGAATAGGTTTAGGGTCAATTTAGTGTCGAATACACAAAATATGAAATGTGATGGTACGTCATGATCGATTTCGCACATGCGCAGACATGTTGAAAACAAATCCGTTTTGAGACTGCTACACCGGGGCAACGTTTTGCAACGTTTTTCTTCAGCGTTTCCTAGAACGCACGCAGGTCCTCCTCCAGCCAGGCTTGGCTTGTAGACCAAGTCAGTGTGTGAAGCTAGCTTTGGTACGGCTTAGTCACACCACTTTACCGCTTAGCTACTGCCACTTAATAACAGGATCGCCGTGTCCTTGGTGCCCGGTAATACCCCCCAGCAAACCCGCCATTTACCGCAAGTCTGCGTGCGGGCCACATATATATCATGTTGGCCACTGCAACGACCGCCTTTTGCAAGAGTGAATGCCCTTGGTAGATGCTTGAGTACTGACCAAACAAGGGTATAACTCTCGCCAATAACCCTATTTGAGGCAACTGAATGGCTGCCTTTTGCAAGAGTGAATGCCCTTGGTAGATGCTTGAGTACTGACCAAACAAGGGAATAATTATCGCCAATAACCCTATTTGAGGCCACTGAATGGCTGCCTTTTGCAAGAGTGAATGCCCTTGGTAGATGCTTGAGTACTGACCAAACAAGGGACCGACTCTCGCCAATAACCCTATTTGATGCCGCTGAATGACTGCCATTTGCAAGAGTGAATGCCCTTGGTAGATGCTTGAGTACTGACCAACCAAGGGAATAACTCGCCAATAGCCCTATTTGAGGCCACTGAATGGCTGCCTTTTGCAGGAGTGAATGCCCTTTTGGATGCTGACCAACAAGGGCTTAGCTCTCGCTGTCAAGAGCGTTAAACAAAAACCACCCCCACGTCACGTGTCACATTCCCTCTTATGCTAGGAAGATTTCTTAAGATTTCTTGCCAGCTATAAGAGGGAAAACACGTGAAAACCGTGATTTTGACACGTGACGTGGTGTGTCTTTAATAATCCTAGTTGCAGTGGCCAATACGTCCGTAGGTGCTGGCTCCCCTTGATGGGATTGTACTTCCCGAGTTACCCGTGCCAGCGTTAAGTGAGGGTGACACCGCGAGACCGGGTAATGTACTCATGAGTGCGTCTTAGACGACAGTCAACAGGGGTAGTAGTAGTAGTATGTTGTGGATTAGACTAAGCCTGAGAGAGAAAGGTGGCAGAGTGGTTAAGACGTTCGCCTGCCAAATGTAAATGCGTGACTGCAACGTGAGTGACACGGGTTCGAATCCCGGCCTCGCCCCTTCCTTTCTAGTTCGACAGGAAAATCGAACTGAACGTCGAGTCCTTCGGATGGGGACTTAAAGCCAGTCTGACCCGTGTGCTTTACTCACGTAAAAATCCCACGGCAGTTGAAAGTCGGTAAGTGCAGGGAGAAATCCCGCTGGCTGGTATGGCCGCATTGATAGCTAGGCTTTCCATGTGTGCCCACACAATCTCCAACCCCCCAGAAAAATGTGGGTAGGCGCTGCACTTGCGGCGACGCTCTCTCCGGGGGAGAGCAGCCTGAATTTTTACAGAGATAGAATATCTGTGACTAGAATATACCAAATACGAAACACCAAACTACCAAAACGAGTGGCTGTTTAGCCTAATTGACACACTACTACTACTACTACTACTACTACTACTACTACTACTACTACTACTACTACTACTACTACTACTACTCCCACTACCACTACTACTACTACTACTACTACTACTACTACTACTACTACTACTACTACTACTAAAACGGTCGCACGCGTAATGTTCTCATCCCTAGCTGGGGCAGTTGCAACCACAGTGGTCAAGCGCATCGGCTGATGGGATGGATGATCCGTGGATGGAGTCTGGTTTTTTTGCCAAGGTACAACAACAACAAGTGCAACGGCGAGCGGCTGCAAAGTCCCCTCGCAGCATCGCCGAGGTACTCCGAAATCGGAATGTGTCGGCTGTACACATACATAAAAACGCATCAAAACAGCACGTAGCTACATAAAAAGGCATCAAAACAGCACGTAACTGAATAGTTTTTTTTATATATAGCCTTGGGGTTCGGACCCGTGATTTGAGCGCGCGCGATTATGCGCACACGCACGCCCAGAAAAATTCATGACAACTGTGTTATAGACCATTCATCAAGAAATGTTGTGAAAACAACTGCATGAAAATACATGCAAAACTTCGCGAGATATTAGCGATTATGTGTTTCGGGGTTTGAACCCCGTAACTGGCGCGACCTTGACCTTAATGTAAAACTAAATACATCAGTGGATAGCTTGCATCTTGGCAAACTAGTATACCAAATTTGATGATGATAGACTGAATAGTTTTTGAGAAAAACGGACGAATAGCCGGACGGACGGAGGCACGCCGGACGGACGAACACCGGACGGACGAACACCGGACGGACGGACACCGGACGGACGGACACCGGACGGACGGACGAACGGACCAGACAAACACAATAGCTCCCCGAACCTTCGGCTCGGGGACTAACAACAACTGTGACAGGTTGTATCGATGGAGTCAAAGGCATTGTGGGTACAACGAGGGTGGAAGTGCGTGCGCGATGAAGGAGGTGGGGAGGGGGGGGGGGGGGGGGGGGGGGGGGGGGGGGGGGGGGGGGGGGGGGGGGGGGAAAATGGAACACGAGGAGACAAGGAGACGGCGGACGACAGTGAAAGAGATGCCATCAGAGTTAAAGACCCACCAGGTCACGTGTCAAAAATCACTGGTTTCACGTGTTTTCCCTCTTATAAGCTGGTACGAAATCTTGTTTTGACCAGGTTTGACTCCCATGCAAAATATGGCCCCACATTGAAAACGAAACCATTTTAAAGACCAGACTCAATTTGAAGTTGGGGATGGTTGTGTGTGGGGTCACAGCTACCCAGACAAAACCCAAGGGACTTAATCGTGGTGGGTCAGTGGGTCTTGAAGAAGAACCGGGTCTTGGGGGAGAAAAAGAAAAGGTCCGGGAAGATAATAGAGAGAGAAGAAGCCGAGATACCACCACACCACCACTAGCCAGGCTGTGCCCGATTTCAGATCCAGTCCCCGAATCCTGGGGATTTGCCAATGGGTTTTTCGGTGCTGCCAGAGTAGACCTTGTCAGATTATTATTAGATACAAAACGGATGTAGTAGACTGAGCAAAGATACAGCTTTGTCCTCAATCATATTAGCTTTCTTTCTTTCTTTTTTAAACCCTTTCGCCGCCAGCCATTTTTCAGAAGAAAAGAAAATTCCATTAATCCCATCCCATCTCTATCCCTGGGTAGAGAAAACAAATCTGTCTGTAATGTTGGGGATTCTTCTGTGACATATTTAAAGCAAGGCCTATCCTTACCTCCCAAAAGTAAGAGAATAGGGTATATGGATAGCAGACCCTGATTTGATGATTTTTAGTGAGCAATCTTACTTGTGGCGGTGCCATAGCCGATGAGGTTTAACCGAGGCGTGGTCACCGCTACAGCTATCTGTATTAATTTTAAAAAATCGGGACTTTACTGGTTTCGTACTGCCTCCGGGCATTGCCTCCAGTATTGTTCCCACCATATTAGTATTTACAAATGTCCCATATGTGTCTGATTCAGACCAAGAGGACGTAAAACTCCATTTTCATTCACGATTTTTAGTGACATGGGTGTTATGTCATTGTGGTGCAAAAATGCGACGTTGGCGGTGAAAGGGTTAAGACAAAAAGCGAAACACTCATTGTAGGTTGTATGTTCCCCCTTCTTTCATAAAAGCATTAATAATTAACTCATTCAAGTCGTTCCGGCCATATATGTCCGGAATTAATAGATAGCTGTCAGTGTCATGCATTTGTTTCAGGGGAAGTAAATATGTGCGCGCACCATACCTTGGTCACTTCTAAAGCCGCTTCACTCCCTTAGACCACAATTTTGCCCCTGACTTTGCTTTTGTTGTGGTTCGTTGTGGGGGATCCAATCGGTGCAAAGAGGTTTTTTCTATATAAAGTCTAACAATATAAATGATGTGATATATAAAGTCTATATATAAAAAAACAAGTCTGATAAACCATTTTAGCCGCTCCGTAGTCGCGTCTAGCTTCCAATCGCGAATAAGCTTCAGAGTCCCCCTGCACAAGGACTCTGCTCGCGACGCCTTGCCTCTGTTTGATCCTGGGAGGAGGGGTCCCTCTCCCTCCCTCCCCCCAGGCCAAATATGTAAGAATCGTAGTCTTTTTAACATCTATTTTATAAATGTAAATGATAAACAAATATTATTAAACATTTAATCCCTGTCGGATTCTAAGCTTTGTAACAGGTAGGGGGGGGGGGGGGGGGGGGAGACATTGGTCTCTTGTTGTCTCCGTCTCCGTCTCCCCCCCCCCCCCCCCCTCCTGGTTGATCTGCCTTTCCCTTGTACAAACCTCCCATCTCTTAATAAGTCTACGGGGATTCGGCCTCATTTGTTTGCGCCTTTTTGAATCTGCGGGAACACAAAAAAGATTTGCTTTTTAACAGAAACCGATACGGCAGCGAGAGAGAGAGAAAAGTAGAGATTTAACGCCTTCTGGACCAAAGGGCAATTTGGGGGATTTGAAATTATAAAGATCCTGGGAAGCATCGCCTTGTTTTAAAATTATATGATGATTGGCTGATGGCACCAGTTGCCATGAGGTCCATGTACAATGTACAGTTTTAATCATTTTTGGTGAAATAAAGTATTTTTTGTAAATAAATTGTTCCCTGTAGACAGGGTAGACCTTAATCGATTTTTAAAGCTTATATGTTTCAAATTATAACTTTATTAAAATAAAATTTTAAAAAAATCCCCATTCCCTCTACAACTTTATAAATAAGAAATGTCCCATATGTTCTTTTAACCCTTTCTCCGCCAGCCATATTTCAGCCAAACATTTCCATTAAATTTACCTGGGTAGAGAACAAAATCCATCTGAAGTATTGGGGATTCTTCTGTGACATAAATAAGATAAGGTCTATCCTTACTTCCCAAAACTAAGACAATAGGGTCTGTCGATAATAGACCCTAATTTGATGCCTTTTAGTGACAAGGTGGTAAATCACTGTGGTGCTCAAATGCGACTTTGGCGGTGAAAGGGTTAAAGAGCGAGAGGACGTAAAACAAATCTTCGGCCTACCACTTCCCAATATCTAAACCTGAAGTAAAAACCTGTAATCTTCTTTCAGTTCTCCTTTTGTCTATGTATGTTTTGTTTGTGTGCATGGCTGGAGTGATTTGTGAGGGTTTTTTAACCCTTTTACCGCCAGCCATATTTCAGCCAAATATTTCCATTAAGTTTACCTGGGTAGGGGAAGACGGGGTAAAAAGCGCATGGGCGGGTAAGAAGCCCACCCCAATTATCTCATGAAATAAAGAAAATTTCAGTCAAATTTGCCCATGAGACGAATGCTAGACATTAACGCTCGTCTCATGGGCAAAATGAGACTGAAATTTGCTTCATTTCATGAGATAATTGGGGTGGGCTTCTTACCCGCCCATGCGCTTTTTACCCCTGTCTTCCCCTAGAGAACAAAATCCATCTGCAGTATTGGGGATTCTTCTGTGACATCTATAAAATAAGGTCTATCCTTACTTCCCAAAACTAAGACAATAGGGTCTTTGGATAATAGACCTCAATTTGATGCCTTTTAGTGACATAGATTAACCCTTTCACCGCCAGCCACATTTCAGCAAAACATTCCATTCAATTTACCTGGGTAAAGAACAAAATCCATCTGTAGTATTGGGGATTTTGTCTGTGACATATATAAAATAAGGTCCAACCTTACTTCCCAAAACTAAGACAATAGGGTCTTTGGATAACATACCCCAATTTGATGCCTTTTAGTGACATGGGTATTAAATCACTGTGGTGCTAAAATGCGACTTTGGCGGTGAAAGGATTTTAATGATTCAAAATCATTGCGATGCGAATGAGCAGATACGGTCTGCTTTCGCTGCACATACCGCATTCAACACTCAAATAATTTGTTCGGAGGCCATATGTATGCTATGTTCACCCTCTATAATGTTTCCCGGCTGGATGTTCGGGTGCCTACCGGTTCGCATAATGCGTTTCGCATAATCCTTCGATCAGAGCCGCGGGCGCAAGTCGAGTGTCTCTTCAAAAAAACACCTGGCAGTTCGCATAAACGGGTTTGCCATTTCGCATATTATGCACTCTTGCAGGTTCTAAGGCACTCTACGTGACTTTCTGTTACTTTCTTACTATCCCTAACCCTATCCCTATCCTATCCCTAACCCTCCCTATCCCTATCCCTAACCCTATCCCTAACCCTATCCCTAACCCTATCCCTAACCCTATCCCTAACCCTATCCCTAACCCTATCCCTAACCCTATCCCTAACCCTATCCCTAACCCTATCCCTAACCCTATCCCTAACCCTATCCCTAACCCTATCCCTAACCCTATCCCTAACCCTATCCCTAACCCTATCCCTAACGGTCTGAGTTTTATGCGAAATGCCATGTCCACAAAGCTTTGTATGCGAAGCGGCAGTATGTGACTCGGCTTTATGCGAACGGCAGTATGCGAAACAGCAATATGCGAACCGGTGCGCACCGGGATGTTCTTTTCGTGATGGAATGCTAATGCGAAAGGTGTGCATGACAGGTAGATTATCCGTAAATCATCTCTTGTTGGAAAGATAGAAGCGAAAAGGTCAAACCACCACCACCACCACTTTTCCGAGTCAAACCATAGCCTGTCTTTAAAGGTCAATGTCATTTAATCTGGGCGATGTATTCCCATCATTGTGTTTTCATACAATAAACAAGCAACTACACGTCAAGTGTTGTTTGTTTTTTCAGTAAAGCGGTTTGCAGTAAGAAGAACAGTTAATTTTTGTTGTTGCTCCCTTTTGAAAGTCGAATTGATTCAGGGCGTGGTGAGTGAGTGTATGCTATAGTAGAATGCGTTATGAATTCTTTACAGAGTCTTGAATTACACAAACCTGCAAGAATAACGAGGATTTTATTTGTCTGTACGTCGTGTATATGTTACGCCCAATCTGTGAAATTGCCCAGGCAACATGGTTTGCCCAGTTCGTGAAAAAGCCATTTTAAAACTTGCTATTTTAGAAAAGCAGTGTGAAATAAAAACATTGTCCATTCATAAACACTCAGAGATCAAGAATGGGTTCAAACGAATGAGAAATCACGCCTATAGATGGGTTAACCTTCTTTTATTCAGACTTAATTTGATGAAATGTGTCACAGTGATACAACATGTGGCTCAGACATGCCCCAGAGTAGCATTTGGTAGAGTAGGATGGGGGTGAAAATACAATATAGAACAAAATGTGCGTCTGTTGACTCAACCTTAATCAATGCCTGTGTTACTGGGAATTGAAAATGTTGATACTCAATGTCTATTTCATGAACTGGGCAAAGAAAGTTTCCCATTTCATGAAATAGGCAATTTCACGAATTGGGCGTAACATAATTATGCAACTATCTATTGGGACATTCTAAGTGGTTTGAAGCGTCAGTAACAATGTGGGTTTGTTTTTTTGCAGGGTCCGCGGAACTATGGCAACGGTGTTGTTTAGCTAGTTTCGGATTCCAATTGATAATAGGCTTTGCGTTAACATAGTACTATTCCGAGGAATGGCCCTGTCAGTTTATAATGTTCAATTGTTTAGATGCGCGGGGTAATGTGAAAGAACAAGGACGTGAGAGAGAGAGAGAGAGAGAGAGAGAGAGAGAGAGAGAGAGAGAGAGAGAGAGAGAGAGAGAGAGAGAGAGAGAGATGACTGGTGGATGAGGTGAGAGAGAGGGGAAGAGAGAGAGAGAGAGTGAGAGGGAGAGAGAGGACTGAAGTCTGAGGCGAGAGAGAGAGGGGGAGAGGACACACACAGAGAGAGAGAGAGAGAGAGAGAGAGAGAGAGAGAGAGAGAGAGAGAGAGAGAGAGAGAGAGAGACTAAAGTCTGAGGAGAGAGAGAGAGAGAGAGAGAGAGAGAGAGAGAGAGAGAGAGAGAGAGAGAGAGAGAGTGAGAGAGAGTGAGAGAGAGAGAGAGAGAGAGAGTGAGAGAGAGAGAGAGAGAGAGAGAGAGAGAGAGAGAGAGAGAGAGAGAGAGAGAGAGAGAGAGAGAGAGAGAGAGAGAGACCCTGACAGACACTGAGAGACAAACAGGCAGAGAAAAAAACGGACAGGGAGACAGACAACGAGACAAACAAAAGCAAACAGAAAAACATTCAAACCATGGGCGAACGCTTCAACGTTCACTGACTCATTGATTGATTGATTGATTTGACGTGATTGCTCTGAGGGAAGGATGGGGAGAGGACCTTTCAGATAAAGCTTCCTGTGGCAGTTTGTAACGCCGGGGGAAAAACAGGCGTTTAGGAACGGCTGACTGCGCTTCCTTCCATCTCGGTCCTTATTTTATTGACACTTTCGATGCCACTTAAAATTAAAGCTAGCCATGTACGGGTTTTGTTTTGGAATGGCCCCGGTGTGTGTGTGTGTGTGTGTGTGTGTGTGTGTGTGTGTGTGTGTGTGTTTGTCTGTCTGTCTCCGTCTCTCTCTCTCTCACTCTCTCTCTCTCTCTCTCTCTCTCTCTCTCTCTCTCTCTCTCTCTCTCTCTCTCTCTCTCTCTCTCTCTCTCTCTCTCTCTCTCTCTCTCTCTCTCTCTCTCTCTCTCTCTCTCTCTCTCTCTCTCTCTCTCTCTCTCTCGACAGATTAACGTATAAAGCATATGCGATGCTCCCGAGTCTCGACAAAACATGGTACAGATTGCTGGGTATCTAAGGTAAGGCAAATTTGATGTTTAACAGGTTTCAACTATGCTTGGCTACAACAGAGTGTTGGTAATGTTAACATGTTTTCAAAGGTATTCAAGCAAAGGTTAGTTGATATTTTTATACAAGAATGGAGAGGTGACAGATTTTAAAATTATAGATCATTCAAAACAATTTTTGAGAAAGAAAAATATTTAATAAATATGGATGCATATTGTTTTCGAGTAGCAATAACTCAAACACGTTTCAATGTATTGCCTCTTAACAATAATATTTATCGTTATAACCATCGTACTCAGGAGAAAAATTGCCCATTCTGCAAGACAAAAGTCGAAACTGAAAAACATTTCTTGTGGGAGTGTGACAAATGCATTGATGTAAGGACCACATTTCTAAATATTAGTAATTGCCATATGTTTATTTTATGGTTGAACCTCTCTCTCTCTCTCTCTCTCTCTCTCTCTCTCTCTCTCTCTCTCTCTCTCTCTCTCTCTCTCTCTCTCTCTCTCTCTCTCTCTCTCTCTCTCTCTCTCTCTCTCTCTCTCTCTCTCTCTCTCTCTCTCTCTCTCTCTCTCTCTCTCTCTCTCTCTCTCTCTCTCTCTCTCTCTCTCTCTCTCTCTCTCTCTCTCTCTCTCTCTCTCTCTCTCTCTCTCTCTCTCTCTCTCTGAAGTTGAATGGTTAAAAGCCTCAAATGATGATTGTATGTACCGATTATCTAGATGTGTCTTTCATGCTATGAACAGGCTGAACGCATTGATGTAATGTGTGGTCGTCTTCATGTCCATGTTTCATCATTCAATTGATGTTGTCCTTCTACAGATTAATCTTGTAAAGGGTTTCAGCAAGTTTGGATATAATCTGTTTCAATTTGTTCAAATATGTTTATTTTATGGTTGAACCTAAATGATAAATCGTTATTAGTTTTATGGTGGTTGGATAAAGCGAGCTGCACATGAACATGCTATGATAGTATGAAGACATGTGTTACTTTTGTTCATCATCTCTCCTTTCCCCCACACATGTATTGTGGCCCATGGCCAAACATGCATTAAACTATTTCAGTGTTCAGTGTTCAGTGTTCTCTCTCTCTCCCCACCCTTCCCTTTCTTATTCTGTCTTCCTGTCTCTTTGTCTGTTTCTCTCTCTCTCTCTCTCTCTCTCTCTCTCTCTCTCTCTCTCTCTCTCTCTCTCTCTCTCTCTCTCTCTCTCTCTCTCTCTACCTCTCTCTCTCTCCCTCTCTCTCCTGCCACCCTTTTATTTTTCTGTCTCTATCTCTCTTTCTCTCTCTCTCTCTCTCTCTCTCTCTCTCTCTCTCTCTCTCTCTCTCTCTCTCTCTCTCTCTCTCTCTCTCTCTCTCTCTCTCTCTCTCTCTCTCTCTCTCTCTCTCTCTCTCTCTCTCTCACTCTCTCTCTCTCTCTCTCTCTCTCTCTCTCTCTCTCTCTCTCTCTCTCTCTCTCTCTCTCTCTCTCTCTCTCTCTCTCTCTCTCTCTCTCTCTCTCTCTCTCTCTCTCTCTCTCTCTCTCTCTCTCTCTCTCTCTCTCTCTCTCTCCCTCTCTCTCTCTCTCCTCTCTCTCTCTCTCTCTCACTCTCTCTCTCTCTCTCTCTCTCTCTCTCTCTCTCTCTCTCTCTCTCTCTCTCTCTCTCTCTCTCTCTCTCTCTCTCTCTCTCTCTCTCTCTCTCTCTCTCTCTCTCTCTCTCTCTCTCTCTCTCTCTCTCTCTCTCTCTCTCTCTCTCTCTCTCTCTCTCTCTCTCTCTCTCTCTCTCTCTCTCTCTTTCTCTCTCTGTCTCCGTTTACCAGGAAAACGCAATGAAATAAAATGACTGTCAGAGAATGCACTCATGTGCGTATTGATCTCTGTGTGTATCCATTCCACCCATCTCTCTGCGTATCTATCAAGTTAAATCTGCTTCTCTACCAATGTGGACTCTTTTTGGGGGGAAAAAGGCAGGAGAATAGTCCAATAAGTCAGAAATATAGTAGATGATACAAAGCAAAGGGAAAAGGCAGAGTCAAAGAGAGTGGCAGATTTGAGGAAGTTACAAGCACAGAACGTCCAGAAGGTGGGGGAACTATTTTTTTACGAAAGACCCCCCCCCCCCCGGTATCCCCACGGGGAGAGACTCGAGGTCGTCCAGCTCCCCGTATGAAGGCACGAGGCATCACCCACTGCCCCCACCAATGTGGACAAACCCCCTGAAAGACCGAACGAACACAGCCAATAACAAGGGCGTCGCCGAGCGGCAGACATGTCCGTCACCAGCAATGCCACGCACTTGCGACACCCCGTAGAGTGTCACATCCTGACACAAAATTGGAAGGGATTCTGTCTTCTAGTTCACGAGATACAGCTTGAAGAAGAAACATATAGCGCAAAGAAGGACATTTCGGTTTTCAAGGTCACACTTCAAGGTCAAGGTCAGCATGGTGATAATTTATGCTCGGATGTTTTCTTCTCTAGGGTATACAGTACCACACACAATCTGAAGCGCTTCTGTCAAGTACCAATGTGGAAAATATGGCTTCAAACCCAATGTGTAGACCCCTACCACTTTCAAGGCCTACGGATCGCCCAGACCGTGACCTTGACCTTGATCGGTATGCCACCATCAGAACGGGCATAAGCCAAAGTACCTTCATGCCAAATTTGAAGACTCTAACACTAACGGTGTGGGAGTTATGGCCCCTGAAAGATTTTCGGTTTTCAAGGTCGTACGCCAAGGTCAAGGTCACGACGGCAATATGATGACACACCAGCACACACAATTTGACGTGATTCTGTCAACCCGTTCGAAAGATATCCTTGGGACAGACAGAAGGAGAAAAAAATGACCCTCCGATTTTCAGGCTCCAGCGATCTTTTTGACCTTGACCTTGACCTTGATCGGTATGCCATCAGCAGAACGGGCATAAGCCAAACCACCTTCATACCAAGTTTCAACATCCTATGTTGATCGGTGCCCGAGATATGGATAAAAATAGATTTTCGGTTTTCAAGGTCGTACGTCAAAGTCAAGGTCACGACGGCAAAATGGTTTGCGCCTATCTCTTCCTATTAAGGAGGCACACCTTCACACAAAATTTGACGTGATTCGGTCAAGCGGTTCGGGAGATATCCTTGGGACAGACAGAAAGAAAAAAAACAAAAACAAAAACCCAGCCCATCGCAATAGTCCGTCTTGGTGACGGACTAATCATAGAAATCCAGCATTGGTGCTGTAGAAAGGTGTGCGAATACAATAACCTGAAACGAGCAATGGGATCGGGGGTTGGGGGGGGAGTCAAAGGGATTATGAGTGTGATGGTGACAGAGGATACGGGGAGGAAGGATGGGGGGAGGGGGGTGGGGTCAGCAGCCTTCACAAGGACAATCAAGGATCCTGCTTCCATTTCCGATTTCACCCCACCTAGCCGCCTCCCCCCTTCTTCCCCCACCCCACCCGCACCTCCTCGGCACTACTACCCGACTACTACTATCATTGCCCCCCAAAAACTATAGCTATGATTATTCGCAGACACGCGAAACCGCGATGGCACCGATGACCTACTTCTTTGCCCACGGTACGCGGCGCACGTGCAGTTCGATGGGATTTACACGCGGCGTTAAGGGCGGGGCGCCACGACTGTTCGAATCACGGCTCTCCGATGAACGGCTGTCCGAATCGCGGCTGTCCGAATAACGATTATCGGAGCACGGCGGTCCGAATTTAGAAAGGCAGGCAGACATGAAGACAGGCAAATATGAAGACAGACAGACAGACAGACAGACACACACACACACACACACACACACACACACACACACACACACACACACACACACACACACAGACAGGGTGAGAGAGAGAGAGAGAAATGAAATGAAATGAAAATAATTATTCCATAAGACCAAAGCCCCTTTGGAAGGGGGGTACAACAACAGTAATAGAAACATAGTGTCATTTCATGCGCAATTTTTAGCAAAGGAATTATCCTATTACAAAGCAATTCGTCTTGCCTTTAGAGCTTGGTATATATAAATGCACAGTTTTCTAACAGTTTCGCTGTTTCCAGAAGACATTAATAATGACAGACGAAAACCATTGGCATTACGATAAAATTTT
>CM065697.1:35796843-35801843 GCA_017654935.2 Phymorhynchus buccinoides
CGGGGGACTTAGCTGTTAAGTTCCTCCGTAGTGATTGGCGAGTGCTGGGGTGGCTGGGCTTGCTCATCAGGTGAGAGTAGCTCCCAGTCGTTCCGGTTACGGCTTCGCGGGATGGCACGGTTCAGGCGTGGTCTCCTCGCGGATTCTGGGTGCGGGGCGTCTTTCCCGTCTTGGTGCTTGTGAGGCAGGGATAATCTTCCTGCCCATGATGCCCTGCAGATCTCAATCACCAGTCATCAATAATACTTACTAGTGGGCTTATTATGACTGGTTGTGAGTGTTGCTCTAGCTACGTTTCAGCGTCTTGTGTGAAAACTTTTTCTCACCACTCCAATTATAGCCTTCACTTTCAAACAATGAAAGCCTGTCATTGGTTTATAGCAATTGACACATCACAAGATGATGTTATAATTTTATGCATACTAGTACCGAACAATCACGCGCCAGTTACATCCTTATCACATGCCGGACATTCCTAACCTTGCTCATGATAGGAAAGGCAAAACCGTCTTCAAAGGGAATTGACCGTGGTTGTCACTTTCTCATGGTGAGGAGGGTAGATAAGAGGGGGGGGGGGGGGTTGAAGGGAGATAACCTCGGTAGGGGTTACATGCCGACCGGGGAGGGTAGATCAAAGAGACAACGGCCTTAATCGGCATTCTCTTTGATGGTGGATGGCAATTAAAGTGGCGGCCCAGTAAAGAAATGAAAAGGAGAGAGGGTGAGGGGTGAGGGGGGGGGGGGGGAGAGAAGAAATAAAGAAAGCGGGTCGTGCGGGACACTTACGTCACAGAGGCCCCCCGAAGAAAAGATTCTGGTACCGGAATCTTCCTGTGGAACGCCGACTCCACTTTCGACTTGGGCGACAGGGACAAATTAGTAGTGGGGAGACTGGAATGGTGGAACATCTGGTCGCAACACAGAGTTCAAAGGAGCAGGTGGGTTAGAGATCAGTGGAATGGATTCCGACTGAGGTTGGTGCGGCAATCCTGTGTTGAGTTGTCCCAAGGTTGATTGCAGAATAGCAAACACCTCTTGCCTGAGTTTCCCCTTTAGCCTGGATTCATCATTGCTGATGATGTGGTTTGGTAGGCCGATTCGGGCGAAAATGGCTTTGAGTGCCGCGGCTACCTGACTAGCATCAAGTGAGGAGATTGGGGCAGCATCGCACCTCATGGTACATATGTCGACCACGGTGACTATATACCGGAATTTCTTCTTCCGTTGAGGTAGAGGCCCGACCAAGTCGACTGCCACTCGCTGAAAGGGAGGGGTAGGTGACGGCTGTATGTGCGGCGGCCTGTCCCGATAGTACCTTCGGTGGGTGTTTGCGGGTACAGTGCTGCCTTTCACCTGAGGTACCTGTGGCGAGTGGTCTTGGGTCGTTAGGCGGACATTCCTTGGGAAGGATTTTCCAAGTTGTGGCGGACTTGGGGACTTGGGACAATCTGGATTTGCTCGCGCGGCAATTTGGTTTGCCGCGTTGAGAGGTTTCTTCCCTGCTGAGGGAGATTTGCTCTTTGGGAAGGAGGGAGGGAGTTGGTTTGTGGATTGGGGAGAAGGGAATGCTGCTGAAACTAGGGCAGGTTGAGAGGGGTGCCCTAAAAACACATACTGTGATCCAAGTATGAGGTCATAGACAGGACTGTCCATGAGCACTGCCTTGATGGGTCCCTTAACATATCTGGTGTCGACATTGATTATGGCGACTGGCAAAGTGGATGGGGGGATTGCAGCATCAGGGCCTTGCAGAGAGATGAAGTCTCCCGTGTATGCTGACGCGGGGACTAGGGATCCGCAGACAATGGCGTCGCATGACAGTCCAGTGTCATAGAGACACTGAACAGGGATGTTGTTGACAGTCGCCTGTCCAACGACTGACGGTGTGCCTGGACACTGTACTGGGGAGGGGTTTGTGCAATTCTGCGAAGTCGAGACGACTTGCATAGTTGCAACATTTTGCCGCTTGTAAGCAAGTTTCCTGCAGTCATCCCGATTGTGGGTGTTCGACTTGCAGTATGAGCAGAATAAGGGTTGTCCCAGTGGTTGTCGTTCATGGGTAGAACTGTTTGACCCACTGTTGGAGTTGGGGTTACCCCTGCTCTGCTGTGAACCAGTGGACCCAAAACCTTGTTGTAGTTTTGGCCTTTTAGGGGCGCTAGGTTCATCATGGGCTAGAGTGTACCGGTCACTTAGCTGGATGAGGTCAGCCAGAGTTGTGGCACCTTGTTCGGCAGTAAAGGTGCGTAACTCTGGGGACATGGTTTCGCGCAGTTGCTCGCCAACCATCAGTTCCCGGAGATCATCATAGGACTCTGATTTGGCAGAAAGGGACACCCATTTTGTCAAATAGTTCCCTAGTCTATCTGAAAATTGGGCATAGGACTCTCCCCTACCTTTTCTGGTTGAACGGAACTTTTTCCGATAGGCGTCAGCTGTCAACTCGTATCTGTTGAGCAGGGCTTCTTTCAAAGCTGGGTAGTCGGTAATTTGGCTTGACGGAAGTTTGCTGTACACCTCATAAGCCACACCCCTGAGACTTTGGGCAAGCTTGAGGTTGAACTTTTCCGGAGCAAGCTCAAATTCCTGGGCCAGTCTTTCAAATCTATCGAGGAATGCATCGATAGACTCGGTTGCCTCATTGAATGCCTCCAATGTGAAGGTCATGGCTGAGGTATGAATGGGAGGGGGAAAATTTTGAGGGGTAGCAGTCTCAGAGTCTGCTGAGTTTTCTAGCTGCTTCATAGCTAGCTCATGGTCTCGCGCCTTTTCTCGCTCAGTGGCCTCAAGTTCGAGTTCTTTATTTTTGGCATCCTGCACTAGTTGCCTCTGCCTTAACTCATGAGTACGGATTTGCTCTTGCTCGGCAGCATCATGAGCTCTCTGCTTATCTTTCTCAGCTTCCTCGCGAGCTTTATCAGCCTCTTGAGCCTCATGAGCTCTTTGTTTGTCGTTCTCAGCCTCTTTCCGAGCTTTATCAGCCTCTTGAGCCTCATGAGCTCTCTGTTTGTCTTTCTCAGCCTCCTCGCGAGCTTTCTCTTTGTCATATTCAGATATGACAAAATTGGCTAACTCTTGGCCTGACAATCCTAGAGACTCTCCCCATTCTTTAAGCTCCCTCCTAAGTTTAACAATCTCAGCCATGGTTGTAAATACAACTATTCAAAATAAAAACAAAGTTGCTGAGTTGAATGTATCAAACAACACTTAACTATTTCAACATAAACAGAAATAGCATGCACATCAAAATAAAGTCATAAATAGCATTCAAACAAATCAAATCAAAACACAGTGAACCAAATCACAATAACTTTCCCAGTGGACACAAGATAAGTTTTGAAAAGGAACTACCGTTTGAATTGAAATTTGTTAGACTTTATGAAAAAAAATATCCCGGACGCGAGCCCCCAATTAGATGTGACGAGGTAATGGGTTAAAAGGCTAAGTCCCTAGGGAAGACTTTAGAAAATTTGCCTTTAGCCCACTTCTCTAGGGTATGGGAGATGAGCAACTTTCCCGGCCCCTTTTCATCTAATAAATTTATATTTGTGCCCGGGTTCTGGCTCGTATGGTTGTAAGAAATACAAGTGGTTGAATTGCTCTAAATGGCAGACAGAGAGAAGTAGGGTTTTACATGAAATTACAAGACTCCCACTCTCATCAGTCTGACCAAAGGGTTCAGGATTATTTGACACTTGTATTTTATTTACTCCCAAAATCTGCATGAGATTATGCAACAATAATAATAAAGCAGCTCAATGGCGCCAAAACAAAATGTGAATGAAAAAACAATGGAATCCAAAAGGATTTACAAGACTTTTGTCTTTCTAGAAGGTTAGCCCCTAGCGAGAAGGGTCACTAATCTTCATTGTCCGGAGGAAAGTTCAAATGATTGGCGCAGTCCGGGGGACTTAGCTGTTAAGTTCCTCCGTAGTGATTGGCGAGTGCTGGGGTGGCTGGGCTTGCTCATCAGGTGAGAGTAGCTCCCAGTCGTTCCGGTTACGGCTTCGCGGGATGGCACGGTTCAGGCGTGGTCTCCTCGCGGATTCTGGGTGCGGTGTAGGCGTCTTTCCCGTCTTGGTGCTTGTGAGTCAGGGATAATCTTCCTGCCCACGATGCCCTGCAGATCTCAATCACCAGTCATCAATAATACTTACTAGTGGGCTTATTATGACTGGTTGTGAGTGTTGCTCTAGCTACGTTTCAGCGTCTTGTGTGAAAACTTTTTCTCACCACTCCAATTATAGCCTTCACTTTCAAACAATGAAAGCCTGTCATTGGTTTATAGCAATTGACACATCACAAGATGATGTTATAATTTTATGCATACTAGTACCGAACAATCACAATCACGCGCCAGTTACATCCTTATCACATGCCGGACATTCCTAACCTTGCTCATGATAGGAAAGGCAAAACCGTCTTCAAAGGGAATTGACCCTGGTTGTCACTTTCTCATGGTGAGGAGGGTAGATAAGAGGGGGGGGGGGGGGTTGAAGGGAGATAACCTCGGTAGGGGTTACATGCCGACCCGGGGAGGGTAGATCAAAGAGACAACGGCCTTAATCGGCATTCTCTTTGATGGTGGATGGCAATTAAAGTGGCGGCTGAGTAAAGAAATGAAAAGGAGAGAGGGTGAGAGAGGGGGGGGGGGGGGGGGGGGGGGGGGGAGGGGGGGGGGGGGTGGGGTGGGGGGGGGGGTGGGGGGGGGGGGGGGTGGGGGGGGGGGGGGGGTGAGAGAAGAAATAAAGAAAGCGGGTCGTGCGGGACACTTACGTCACAAATGCCCATAACTCAAAATTGACAGAACATTATTTTATATGTTTGACTTTGCAAGCCTGTTGTGAGAAATCAGCCCAGCGACTTAATGTCCCTTTCGTGGTGCTGGGTCACAAATAAAATCATCCTGATCGTTACGGATGTCGTTTGTCGTTCTTCGTTCCCATCATTATAATTGGAATGGAGTGTCGGTGTCTATTCTCCTTAATGGGTATCTTCGG
>CM065697.1:35809343-35821843 GCA_017654935.2 Phymorhynchus buccinoides
AGAGAGAGAGAGAGAGAGAGAGAGAGAGAGAGAGAGAGAGAGAGAGAGAGAGAGAGAGAGAGAGAGAATATAAATATATAGGTACTTGCCTTTCTCTGTTTTTGTCTGATTTCTCTGTCCCCCCGTCTGTCTGTCTGTCCCTCATTCTGTATCGTTCTCTGTCCTTGTCTTTCTCGCTCTCTGAATGCATGTACACTAGCGAACAAAAGTTAAGGCCCAGAAAGACAATCATCTCCGAAAACTCAAGAACTCAATAAAACGCACCCAGCTCATAACAAAACTGAATTTATTCTTTTAACATTAAGTTCATTCCAAACAAATCATTAATCAGAACGAGTTCAGTCAACAAAATGCCCCTTTCAACAACTTCCCCCTCCTCTTGAAAAGTCACACATTCAGAATCAATGCACTTTGGAACAGTCAGTAATGTGGTTTTTGTGTGTGTTTTTTCTGCCTGTCCCAAGGATATCTCCCGAACCGCTTAACCGAATCGCTTCAAATATTGTGTGGTGATGTGTCACCTTGAGAGGAAGGCATCCGCGCAAAACATATTCAGTAATGTGTACTGACTGTTCCAAAGTGCATTGATTCTGAGTGTGACTTTTCAAGAGGAGGGGGAAGTTGTTGAAAGGGGCATTTTGTTGACTGAACTCATTATGAGTAATGATTTTTTTGAATGAACTTAATGTTAAAAGAATAAATTCAGTTTTGTTATGAGCTGGGTGCGTTTTATTGAGTTCGTGCGTTTTATTGAGTTCGTGAGTTTTCGGAGATGATTGTCTTTCTGGGCCTTAACTTTTGATCGCTAGTGTACGTGTTTTTATCTGCGCCTGTGCGTGACACGTATATCTCCTTATCTGTTTGCCTTCACCCATACACACAGACATAACGCACAATCGCATATCGTGGACACACACACACATACAAATAAGGAAGTGAGAAGTCCCTACGGAAGGTAATAAATAGATTATGCGTTTTACATGAATATTCCACTTTGTCATGCGCAGATGGAAGATACAAAGATATTCAAATTTGTTAATGATGTGTAGACAAACGCAGGGTACACCATCAAACCTGTTGCCAGTGTTTTGCTAATGAAAAATCCGCAACATTGTACGTGGACAGACAGAATATGTATTCACGATTGTCAAAATCGCCACGTGTAATTTTACGTGAATATTCTGCAGAATCATACAGGGTTATACAGTCGGTTCTAAATCCTTTCATATGAATATTCCACCTACTTCTACCGAGTTAGAGGATGCGTTACACGCTGGTCACAATTACCACCAATAGTATTGTTTACCAAAGAGGGTACTTAGTCCACATTTGCCACAAACGTTTTGCATGAATATTCCCCTGAATTGTATGCCTAGTAGTCGACATTGGTATTTGCTAGGTATCTCACCGTTTTGACAACCGTTTATTAGCCCTACGAGAAGAGCTCATGAAACGTGACAGCAGTCCCCACGGTGATGTCAAACAGTGCCGGGTTAGGTATTGCGCCGTATGTATGTAGATAGATACAGGGTAATCATAACAAAATATAACAATTAACAGTCACAGTATACACCAACGCATTTAGTGCACAGCTGTTTTGGGGAAGAACACTTAGTTTATCTATATTTTCAGAAGTTTTTTCAAGCCAATTTTAGTTTACCCTAAGTAACTTTTCATAAATAACAGTCACGAATATGTTGTAGTATGTGACTAAATTAGTTGTATTCAGTGACTATTGCTGGATTTTCGCTCATGGGCGATTGTATTCATACTTGCGATACTAAGTGTATTATTTTCTACTAACTATGTTGCATGCTACTGCTCAACAAAAACAAGTTTTTACCATAAATCTGAGGGAAGAAATACATAAAAAATACAATGAAGAAAATACAACCAAAATATTTTTTACAAACAAATGCTTGGTGCAGTTTTTATCTAACATTTTTAGATTCAGTCTTTTAACTAAACAGCTTGATTTTGTGTGGGACGGAACAGCTGTGAGCGTGAATATATTCTACTTAATAATTGTAGAAATATATACACAATATGTAACATTGCCGACATCAAAATCCTCCCTCTTCCCCCAAACCCCATTTGACATTCATTTTTGTGAACCTCGACAAAAAGGAGCCAAGAAGAAACAACATTGTAATATATTTTCTATCATCGCTTCCTGCTTGCTGTCATTGTTGTTGTGTCTCCTTTTTGTTGCGTGTCCTTACATTGAAAACGGACTTATAGTCCGAAACGTCTGGATTGTTTTTCCCCATTAACCCTTTCACCGCCAGCCATATTTCAGCCAAAATTGTCCATTAAATTTACCTGGGTAGAGAACAAAATCCATCTGCAGTATTGGGGATTCTTCTTTGACGTATATAAAACAAGGTCTATCCTTACTTCCCCAAACTAAGACAATAGGGTCTTTGGATAATAGACCCCAATTTTATGCTTTTTAGTGACATAGGTGTTAAATCACTGTGGTGCTAAAATGCGATTTTGGCGGTGAAAGGGTTAAAGGACCTTCTCCCTACCCGACAGATTGGTGTGTTGTTCCTGTGTGCAAAGGTCCTAGCGGTCACAAATTACTTTCAAGATATATTTTCTAAGTTTCGAATTGTGCACATAGGCCTATATAATATTGTATAAGACTGTACACAAAATACAACAGTCAAAAAAGCCACCAATGCATTTAGATAGTATATTCTACTTAATAAATGTAGAAATATATAAACAATACTCACAATTGGAATGCTAATATGCCAACAAACAAGCTGCCTCGTTGTCTTTCCATTTAACAGCCATTTAGAATGGCTCTAGCTGTACCCGGGCACGTGAAACGCGACACAGTCCTCAAGGATAATTAACCCTTTCACCGCCAAAGTCGCATTTTAGCACCACAGTGATTTAACACCTATGTCACTAAAAGGCATCAAATTGGGGTCTGTTATCCAAAGACCCCATTGTCTTAGTTTGGGGAAGTTAGGATAGACCTTATTTTATATATGTCACAGAAGAATCCCCAATACTGTAGATGGATTTTGTTCTCTACCCAGGTAAATTGAATGGAAATGTTGGGCTGAAATATGGCTGGCGGTGAAAGGGTTAAAACGACACAGTGCTAAGGTAGTGGGTTGATGTTTTTCTATTATAGTCCGGGCAGCAGCTATGGTCATCTCGGGACTGTTGCCGCGTACAGTTCGACCACTTATTAGTACACAACACTCATCAATGTGTCTTACCAACGTTCAGCAACCTGAAAACAACACACACACACACACACACACACACACACACACACACACACACACACACACACACACACACACACACACACACACACACACACACACACACACACACACACACACACAGATATAGTACAATTCATAGCATGACACCTCCATCATTGTATCCTGTAGCACATAATTCCAGACAGTGCTGGAAACGTCGAACCATTCCGCTCTATTTATCGGATCCAGGTTATAGCAAAAACCTGTAAAAAAAAAAGACAAGCGCAAAATCGCAATAGTTTGTGGCGCGCGGTCTATTTTTACCACTCCAATCAGGAGTCATCTCCCCTGGCTTTTCAATAATTTTAATCTGTAAACCCAGAATGTTATCTCTGCACCCTTTCGTAACTTTTTATATCTTTTGGAAAACATTTAAAACTATGTATACTACTTATACTCATCAAAAGAAGCACCGCATACTCGTCGTGTCTGTTGTAGTGTCTGTATTACGTATGTTTATTATATTGTACGCTTTTTAAAATACATCATTTTAAAGAGCGGCCTCAATTAATTTTGAAGTGTAGCCTCGATTTGAAGTGCGACAATTTTGGAACGACAGACCGACCGACCGACAGACCGACCGACCGACCGACAGACCGACCGAGACCGACCGACCGACAAAGTGAGTTATAGGTTTGTGGCTTGAGCCACAAACAATAACAAACACAGTCATACTAGTAAAACAAATTTAAAAACAAAATGTCATATAGGCAAATATGCACTGCAGAATGGACAACAGGTGCCCACACATGTGCGCAAGGTCTCACGTGTTGAAGCCACACCAACAACTGGCATTGTCATAAATTATGATTTTAATTTGAACCAAGAGTCTGAAGCACGACGGAGACGGAAACTAGATGTATGCATGCGAGAGAGAGAGAGAGAGAGAGAGAGAGAGAGAGAGAGAGAGAGAGAGGAGAGAGAGAGAGAGAGAGAGAGAGGGAGAGAGAGAGAGAGAGAGAGAGAGAGAGAGAGAGAGAGAGAGAGAGAGAGAGAGAGAGAGAGAGAGAGAGAGAGAGAGAGAGATTGATTTAATCCAAGCTACAGATATAAATCACAATGACAGACTGATGCACTGTTATTTGAAGAACCGAAATGGAGAATCAGAAAGTGTGTGTTGTCAAAGGTGGACCCTGACGGATGTTTCTTTTTGCAAGAAACACGTCGAGATCACCAGAAAGACAGCCTTTTCAATGACCGGAACACTCACTTTGCTCTGGTTTCCTAGAAATCACACCGTCAAAACGGCGATTCCTCCTTGTCGAAGATATAAGCCATTTTGGATGGGGTGGGTGGAGGCCACTCATTGTGGTTGAAGCTTTTTCTTCTTTGTATATGAAGTGCAGAACAAAAGTTATTCTTTGTTACTTTGTGAGCGAGACTCGTTTAGGTAAACTGTATAAGATTTTAAAACAATAAATAAATAAAAAGGCTTATATTGTGGACATTTCGTGCAAGCGATTTGGTCTAAACTCAGGCGGATATTAGAAACATGCCTTCTCTTTCACTGAAAGAATTTGACTTCCAGCACCTCCGCCAAGGAGGAATCGCCGATTTGACTTCTAGGAAATCAGAGCACAGTGAGTGTTGAGATCTCTGTAAAGGGTGTTTTCCTGGTGATTTCGACATGCTTTGTTGCAAAAACTCATCCTTCAGTGTGCCCCTTTTAGAAATGCGGTGTTGCAGTGTGAGAGTCTGTATAATTATATTATGATATTATTATAGTATTGAGCTGAATTCAGAATCTATCTCTTCATAAACAAACATTGGCAATCAATTTCATTGCACAAACCATGCATACATTATTTTTTCTTTCGGTAAATTTAGAAGGAATGCAGTCAAAAAGTTAAAAGAAGAAACCACGCAAAAACAATACCTATTGGTAATCGTAAATTATTTCAAAATAATTTTTTCTGGCAACAATGTTGTGGAATATGCAAAGCAAAATCCACTAAAAAGTTGATGCAATGTGTGTGGAAAAGGATTCACGCCACGATATTTCCTCTCTTCCAAGGGAACTAACTAATCAATCCTCCACTATGTGCAGCTATGCGCACACCTAACTAACCCTACCCCCCACTATGTACTGCAGTACACCGCGATTTGTCACAGTTGTGGTTCGTTGCGTTTTTCCGTCTTATAGGGTGGGGGGTAGGGTTAGGCTTACGGCTAGGGTTAGGGATAGGGTTAGTATTCCAAAAAGGTTATTAGCTAAAAATGTTCCTAAAATACAGCTTTATGTATGGTAAGAAAGGCAAAAACGGAAAAATACAATAAAGAGAAATGTAGCTAAACATACTGTTCCTAAAATACAGCTTTATGTATGGTAAGAAAGGCAATAACGGAAAAATACAATTAACCGAGAAATGTAGGGGGGGGGGGGGGGGGGCACATCTTGACCTTTACCCACTCTCTGATTGACAGAATGCAAAGAAACTGAGAGGAAAAATAATAAAAAATTTAAAAAAAGATGCAGAGAAGATTGGGTCGAGTCACGTGTGGAGCGTAATAGTAGAAACGAAAAGCTAACCCAAGGAGGAAGACAATAATTTAAAAAATGGAGAAACAAAATCTGGAAGTGACATACATCATATGGAACATAAAGGTAAGGAGACAAATAAAGGACCATCATTCCAATCAGAAAGTGTATTTGTGACCTGGCACCACGAAAGGGACATTACGTCGCTGGGCTAGTTTCTCACTACAGGATTGCAAAGTCAGACATATAATTTTTGTGTAAATTGTGAGTTATGAGTATTTTTATGTTATCCAACGTATTATCTTTCATATTTATAAAGGACAATCTTTAATATGGTCTCTAAGTGGTCTTATAAGTGTTTTAAAACGAGTAGGTCAGTGCATTTTCTTCAGCTAGGCTAGACTTTAGACAGTGTTTTCTCAAAATGGCTGGCGCTCACCCTACTAACTTTAAATGCTCATAACTCTGGAACGGAAAAAGACAAAAGAATGGTTCGTGTATCATTAGAACGAGAATTGTCTGAAGTTGTCAAATGTATAATTGAACTAAAAACATCAAAACGCTACACTCGCACAAGCACATGAAGGTGAAATAAACAATAAACACGGTGAATCAAACCAAATGTTCGTCTTTAAAAAGACTGACGAGGTGAATAGCACTGAATACAATACACTGAACTTAACAATGACGGCAGTTGAATGGATTAGTTGTCTGAAGTTGTCAAATGTATAATTGTCTTAGAATGGTCAGTTTGACACTTAATGTCCCTTTCGTGGTGCTGGGTCACATTTTGGAAGTAGGGGTGACAGAAGAGCAAGAGAACAGAATGAGGGAGAGACATTTGGAGAGACTGAAACCTAGTATGAGAGAGAGAGAGAGAGAGAGAGAGAGAGAGAGAGAGAGAGAGAGAGAGAGAGAGAGAGAGAGAGAGAGAGAGAGAGAGAGAGAGAGAAAGAGAGAGAGAGAGTGAGTCACAAATCTGTACTACCTCTCTCTCTCTCTCTCTCTCTGATTTCTCACTTCCGTCACCCCCACCCCACTCCCGGGACTGTTCTCTGTAACCCAGCACTGTTTCACCTCTCTTCAACTCCTGGTGCCAATAGATAGCATTCTGACACATTTGTCAGAATATAATAGAATATATACATCCTGCACTTTTTCATGAAGTAATGAAGTTTGATGTCAAAATAAAATAACGTAATCATTTTTTTTTTTTTTTTTTTAATACCTTTCCAGCTGCCAATATTATTGTTGACAGATTTGTCAGGTCCGAATCGAATAACGCAACTGGCTTTTTAGTTTGATTGGGGCACGAACTCAATATTGGCCTCTTGCCAGGTGTTGTATGTCTTCGACTAAAATCATCCTAATTGTTTCAAGGTAGTTCACAATAAAAGTAGGTTATTCGTTAAAAAAAAAAAGCACAAAAAGCGAAAGAACGTCGGTGAAAAGCTCTCCGTTTTTGTCTGCTGTCTCTCTGTCTGTCTCTCTGAAACTATTCTGTCTCTCACTCTCTCTCTCAAAAAAAAGAAAGACAAAAAAAAACCTCAAAAAACAAGTGCAACGCCAAGCGGCTGGAAAGTCCCCTCGCAGCATCGCCGAGCTACTCCGAAATCGGAATGTGTCGGCTGTACACACAGCGGGGAGACCATTGATAACTGAAAACAGGACGCACGCACGGACGGATGGACGGCCGGAAATAAGTGGGACATAGCGGGCCTATGACACAAATGGCCTAGGGCACAGCGGGTAATGCAAAACTAAATACATCAGTGGATAGCTTGCATCTTGGCAACGTAGTATACCAAATTTGATGATGATAGACTGAATAGTTTTTGAGAAAAACGGACGAATAGCCGGACGGACGGACGTACGCCGGACGGACGGACGGACGGACGGACGGACCAGACAAAAACAATAGTTCCCCGAACCTTGGGCTCGGGGACTAAAAATGTGTACTTTTGCTTGCCTTGAGTTAGTAATGGTAGATAGACAGAAAGGATTAGACAACTGGTGGAGGTGATTAGGGATAGGGAAAAGGGATGGGAGTGTGGGTGGGTACGGGCGGTTGGCATCATTGATTCTTGGCCAAACAAACTGGACCGGAATTGGCCCAGGACTGAAGCCACGACGAACCAAATATGACGCAGGAACCCATAAAACGTCCAGAGGGAAGGTGTAGGCCTATGTAATACAATCACATATCTCCCTACGTCGAATGAAACAAAAAGCTTCGTGGCGGTGCCATAGCCGATGAGGTTTAACCGAGGCGTGGTCACCGCTACAGCTATCTGTATTATAAAAAAAAATCGGGACTTTACTGGTTTCGTACTGCCTCCGGGCATTGCCTCCAGTATTGTTCCCACCATATTTGTATTTACAAATGTCCCATATGTGTCTGATTCAGACCAAGAGGACGTAAAACTCCATTCTCTCTCTCTCTCCTTCGTCGAAAGAGCTATTGGAACCGACGGCTCTTTCTTAGACCCGAAGGCTGCAACATGCTAGCTGGCTGACTCTCCGTTTCATCACTTCCAACTGGAATCATGGAAAGAGAAGGAAGGGGGGGGGGGGGGGGGGGGGAGAATAATTTGCGATCGTAGTAAGTAGACAAGGAAACAGTAGCTGTGAGGGGCTGTAGGGGGACTTGACTGTGTGCAGTAAGGGCTGTAACAAAAAAGAAAAGGCCATAAACTAAGTGGAAAACGGCAAGTGGTGCTACCGTTTGGCATACAAGACGTTCAATGCTGCACTTGGTCATCTCGGAAAGTGACGCCATTCGCTTGACAATGTCGGTTTTCAGCAAAAACTTTAGAATGTGTATCTTTTAGCCATTCGATATATGAAATTAAACTGACTCTAGCCCTAACCCTATCCCTATCGCCCTAACCCTAACCAAAACCTTAAACCGTCAAATACACCCCCCAAAAAAACCCCCACCGTTACTAAAAATGGAGTGTTCCGTGTTTGGAGATGACCAAGTGCAGTCTTGAACGCCTAGTGTGAGGCATGGTCTCTGTGCTGTCTGCACTGGCTGGTTGGTCTGTCTGTATGTAGTATGTTCCCACTGCTGGGACTTTATTTTATTAGTCCCCGAGCCGAAGGTTCGGGGAACTATTGTTTCTGTCTGGTCCGTCCGGCGGCGTCCGGCTATTCGTCCGTTTTTCTCAAAAACTATTCAGTCTATCATCATCACATTTGGTATACTAGTTGCAGTTTTTTTCACAACATTTCTTAATGAATGGTCTATAACACAGTTGTCATGAATTTTCTGTGCTGTGCGCATGATCGCGCGCGCTCAAATCACGGATCCGATCCCCAAGGCTATCTATAAAAAAACCTATTCAGTTATGTGCTGTTTTTATGCGTTTTTATGTAGTTACTTGCTGTTTTGATGCGTTTTTATGTATGTGCACAGCCGACACATTCCGATTTCGGAGTAGCTCGGCGATGCTGCGAGGGGACTTTGCAGCCGCTCGGCGTTGCACTTGTCTTTTTTATTGTACTTGGTACTTATTCTTTTTTATGGTTTGATAAGTCCCCATGCAAAGTTTTGTTTGCGTATCTAAAAGTGTGTCTGGGTCTAGTTTGGCGAAAAGTTTAGTTTGCGCACCAAAACTGCGTCTTGGGGGAAATTGTGAAGAATACATTATGGGAAAGAAAAACAAAAGGTTGATTATAGTCTGCATACGCTTTTTTTGTTTTTTTAGTTCATCATTGCAAATGTTTTAACACTGAGACAACTTTTTTTCTCAGTGTGTGTGTGTGTGTGTGTGTGTGTGTGTGTGTGTGTGTGTGTGTGTGTGTGTGTGTGTATGTGTGTATGTGTGTGTGTGTGAATATTCTTACCGTATTCATCTGCGTTGAGGTTTCTGATACTAACTTTCTTTCTAAATTGGCTTCTTATTTTTATTATCCACATTTCACAACCGGTTTGGGGTTTCCTAGAATGATCAAAGGGAAAATTCGACACGAAGTTTCCATGAAATGATGCCGTTTGCCCCAAAGGTGGCGTAGTATTTGCACTGCGTCTTTTTGTGAACATTATTCAGAAGGAGTATGGGGTGGGTACCCTTTCATTCTTGATGTTATGGGTGTAGGGGGGAGGTGGAGAGGTTTGGATGTCTCATGCTCAAACGTTGGAGGTTTTATCCCTTTCACCGCCAGCCGTATTTCAGCAAAAACATTCCATTAAATTTACCTGGGTAGAGAACAAAATCCATCTGCAGTATTGGGGGATTCTTCTGTGACATATATAAAATAAGGTCTATCCTTACTTCCCAAAACTAAGACAATAGGGTCTTTGGATAATAGACCCCAATTTGATGCCTTCTGTGACATTGGTGTTAAATCACTGTGGTGCTAACATGCGACTTTGGCGGTGAAAGGGTTAAATGGTATGGTGGTAGGCTCATTGCCACAACTATTTTAATGCCCATGAACTAAGCCGTCGTCTTCAAATTCATGTATTTAGCAACAACCAAAATCATGGTAACATTTGTCATAATTGTAAGCAGTTTGATTTATGCCGTAGGATTCATTTGGTTCGTTCATTCATTCCGAGGGTTATGTTGTTGTTGTTGTTGTTGTTGTTGTTGTTGTTGTTGTTGTTGTTGTTGTTGTTGTTGTCGTCGTCGTTTTGTTGTTGTTGTTGTTGTTGTGTTGTTGTTGTTGTTGTTATCAATTCATAATCAACGAATTCATCATGTAGCCTGTTAATTGATTGCTGCCGTTTTGTATATTCCGTGTTGCAAAACAAAACAACCATTCTAAAAATGCGCGACAAAAAGAACCATTTCCTTTTATACTCGCATATCATATACATCCCTCTTTTGGGGGGTTTCTCTCTCGCTAGAACTGTGTATGTATAAAGTAGCCTGGAGTGACGTTCAGGGGCCAACGGACACAGCCAATAATATTTACCATAAAAGAGGGACATTTTCACTGGGCCCCGGGGACACGGGATACTTTTACCAGCGATCAGCCCCCAGACCGGGCAGATTTGGTCTAACCCCCCCACCCCCCCCCCCACCCCCCCCCCCCCCCCCCCCCCCCCCCCACCACCACCACCACCCCCCCTCTCACTCTGGTCTCCCTCTCCACCCTCACGTTACTCTTGTCCCTCCAGTGTCTGGGTTCTATCTGTCAGACGCGACAAGTGCTGGTGAGGGACCGACTGTTTCTGGCACGGACGGGGGATACGTCGTTATTAAGATCCTTTGTCCCGAAAGGAACATTATGTGTCAAACTGACCATTCTGAGAAAATTATGCATTTGAAAACGCCCGACAATTCTCTTTCCGATGATACAAGAGTTATTCTGGCATCTTTTTTTTTCCTTCCCCGTTCCAGAGTTATGAGCATTTAAAGTTAGTAGGGTGAGTGTCGCATTTTATGTGCCTTCTCAGGTCGAGAGGACGTAAAACCTTACATTTCGTTCGTGTCGCATGTTAGTTTGAGAAAACGCCGTCTAAAGACTAGCCTAGCTGAATTAAATGCATTGACCTACTTGTTTTAAAACACTTTTAAGACCATTTGCAAATCACATTAGCCCCTTGACTGCCAGAGAAAATTAAAGAAAAAAATAATTGGTCAAATCATGCCACGAAAAAGACAACTGATAGAGCCAATCTGGCAAAATGGTCTGGGGATATTACTCTCTTGACTGTGTTAAAGAAAACTCCAGCAGATCAGAGTTATTCCTCTTCATCTGATGACGTCATCAGTGATGTCATCAGGTCAGTACGTGATACGTTGGTGGCAGTCAAGGGGTTAAAGATTAACCTTTATAAATATGAAATATACGATGTTAGAGAACACAACCATACCCATAACTCAAAATTGACACACACACAAAAATGATATTTTGGACTTTGCAAGCCTGTTGTGAGAAACTAGCCCAGCGACTTAATGTCCCTTTCGTGGGGCTGGGTCACGTATGTCACGCCTCAGGGTAAATGTCTTACATATTGGAATATGTAAGGATGTACTATGTGGAACGCTGTTTAGATTGCTTTACACTGAAGCTGATCAACACGTTGTTAAGAATGGGGGAACATTAATAGGCACTTACGCGTACGAGGAATGGTTTATTTGGATATCCACGTGAAAGAGAAAAAGTAAAAATTAGCAACTAGTTAAAAACAGCAGCTTGGTTGTATCATTGGACTGTAGAGGGGAAGTATTCTTTTTGTTTGTGGCTCAAGCCACAAACCTATAACTCACTTTGTCGGTCTGTCGGTCTGTCATTCCAAAATTGTCGCACATTTTGACAAAATTGTCGCACTTCAAATGGAAGTTCAGTTTAACGTCGCGTATCGGCTTTTGCCATGTATGCACTTCAAATCGAGGCTACACTTCTGGCCGCTCTTTAAAATGATGTATTTTAAAAGCGTACAAAATAATAAACTTACGTAATACAGACACTACAACAGACACGACGAGTATGCGGTGCTTCTTTCGATGAGTATAAGTAGGATACATAGTTTTAAATGTTTTCCAAAAGATATAAAAAGTTACGAAATGGTGCAGAGATAACATTCTGGTTTACAGATTAAAATTATTGAAAATCCAGGGGAGGTAACTCATGATTGGAGTGGTAAAAATAGACCGCGTGCCACAAACTATTGCGATTTCGCGCTTGTTTGATTTTGATCTTATTGTTGTTTTGCTCCTTTTGTTGTCTGCTTTTTGCTCCTTTTGCTGTTTGCTGTTTAATTGTTTGTCTATGTT
>CM065697.1:35831843-35838779 GCA_017654935.2 Phymorhynchus buccinoides
AGACTGCTTTCTTTCTTCCAGGGAAGAAAACATTAAATAACGATTGAAAGACAATGTTGGCGGGAAAAAAAGTAAGGGGGGAAAAAAGAAAAGGAAAGAGAATGGTAAGAAGAGAAGGGTGGTGGATGGTGAAGGGAGAGAGAGAGTGAGAGAGAGAGAGAGATAGAGAGAGAGAGAGAGAGAAGAGAGAGAGAGAGAGAGAGATGAGAGAGACAGAAAGAGAAGAAGAAGAGGTAGGAGATAGAGAGAGTAGAGAGAGAGAAGAGAGAGAGAGACCTTGCGTCCGGTCCATATAGAGAGAGAGAGATATCGAGAGATCTCCTTGCCCTTCAGAACATAGAGAGAGAGAGAGAGAGAGATAGAGAGAGAGAGAGAGAGACCATTGCATGCCCAATTTCTTACCTCTAGTCCAGACAATATCAGTTAGTAGGATTTTGGAGTGAGATATTTGCTTTTACCCTATCTCGAGAGGCTTGCTGTTTATCACAGCGAGGCTCGAAAACATAGAGCTTTAATAACTTAAATGCAAAGTTTAACACAAAAACCCCCAACAACAACAAACTCTGCATGTGGCCTCGACCGAAATGCGCCAATCAACGTCGTCTTTGCGCGTGACTGATTCACTCCCAAATTTTTATCTCCCCCCCCCCCCCCCCCCCCCCCCCCGTTTGAGCGACTTTCAGTGTCCTTTTTTGTGTGTGTACAATCGATCACTGTCATTCATCCCATACTTTCGTCCTCTCAATCCTACCCCCCCACTCTCCTCGTCTCCTCTCTAGTCTCCTCTCTCTCTCTCTGCTCATCATCTCTCATCCTCTCCTGTCCTCGGCGGAGCTCCTCTTCTAGACTCTCTCGTCTGTCTCTCTCTCTCTCTCCCTCTCTCTCTCTTCCCATCACCCTCTCTGCCTCGCTCTCGTTCTCTCTCTGCCACCGAAAGATCCAATTGTTATGGGCCATCGTGGCCTAACAATTACAAAAGACATTTTTGTGGACTTTGATTTTGATTCTCCGCCTACGTGTGTGTGTGTGTGTGTCTCTCTCTCCTCTCTCTCTCGTCTCCCTCATCGCCTCTCTCTCTCGGACCCATCTCTCTCACTGTACTCTCTCTCTCTCTCGCTCTGTCGCTTGTTTTTTGTCTCTGTCTCTCTGCCATCTATCTCTCTCTCTCCTCTCGTCCCTTCTCTCTCTCATCTCTCTCCTCGTCTCTCTCTCCCTCACTCGTCTCTCTCTCTCTCTCCCTCTCTCTCATCCTCTCTCTCTCCCTCGGCTCTCTGTTTCCCTCTCATCTCCCCCCCCTCCAGCTCTCTCTCTCTCCTCTCAATCTCTCTCGTCTCCCCTCCCCTTACCCCTCCCCCCTCTCCTCTCTCACTCTCTTCTATAGGAACAAACCAAACAACCAAAACGGATAGACTTTTCCCTATAGTCCCGTCCCTCCCCCCCCCCCCCCCCCTCTCCCCCGCCCTCCCCCCCCCCCCCCCCGTTCCCTGTCCCCCCCCCCTATTCCCCCCACCCCGCCCCCCCCCCCCCCCCCCCCCCCCTCAGCAAAAAAATGCCTTTGGACCCAAAACACATACATTGGAAATGAAAGAAATGACATTACCAGCAAGAAAAAACAAGTGCAACGCCGAGCAGTAGCAAAGTCCCCTCGCAGCATCGCCGAGCTACTCGGAAATCGGAATGTTGTCGGCTGTGCACATAACATAAAAACGCATAAAAACAGGACGTAACTACATACATAACGCATCAAAACAACACGTAACTGAATAAGTTTTTTTGTGTAATAGTATAGCCTTGGGGTTCGGACCCGTGATTTGAGCGCGCGCGAGCATGCGCACGCACACGCGCCGCAATAGCAGCAATGCGCACACGCGCGCGAGCATTCGCACACACCGCGCGCGAGCATGCGCTCACACGCGCGCGAGCATGCGCACAAAAGTGATGACGCGCGCCCGAGCATGCGCCACACGCAGCGCGCGAGCACCGTGCTAGCGCGGTCGGAGTCTGTACACGCGCGCACAGAAAAAGCATCATGACGGGCCTGTGTGTTATAGACCATTCATCAAGAAATGTGGTGAAAAAAAACTGCATTAAAATACATGCAAAACTTCGCGAGATATATTAGCGATTATGTGTTTCGGGGTTTGAACCCTGTAACTGGCGCGACCTTGACCTTAATGTAAAACTAAATACATCAGTGGATAGCTTGCATCTTGTGCAAACTAGTATAATCAAATTTGATGATGATAGACTGAATATTGTTTGAGACAAAACGGACGAATAGCGGACGTACGGACGGACTGAGGCACGCCGGAGTCGCACGGACGTGATCAGACAGAAACAATAGCTCGCCCGAACCTTCGGCTCGGGGACTAAAAACAAAAACAAGAGAGAGACAAACCCACTACTCAACCTCCCTCAGTGACATGCTTTTTCCTTTAATGTGATCAGTCGTTTCGCTGTGAGGGAAAGGGGGACGGCGGGAAAAGGTTAACACCGATAAATTAACATCTTTGAAAACAGAAAAAACCCACTTTGAAATATAATTAGGGTGAGGGAAGGGAGTTGGGGTTGGGGGGGGGGGGGGGCGGGGGGTGGGGGGTATGGCGCAGCAGTTTTAGCTATTACAGAGAATGAATGAAGTATTTTGTATTTTTTTGTATTTGGTATATTCAAGTCACAGAGACTTATCTCTGTGAAATTCGGGCTGCTCTCCCTGGGAGAGCGCGTCACCGCAAGCGCAGCGCTTACCCATTTATTTACTTGTTTTTGGAGGGAGGGCGCGGAGGGTGTGTAGGCAGACTTGGGAAACCTAGCTATCAATGGTCATACCAGGCAGCGGTATTTCTCCCTGCTCTGTGTTTCTACCGACTTTCAACTGTCGTGGGATTTGTTTTACGTGCGTAGCGCGCACTACTTAGGTCAGACTAGCTTTAAGTCCCCATCCGAAGGATTCGACGTTCAGTTCGATTTTCCCGTCGAGCTAGAAAGAAAAGGGCGAGGAGTGTGTCCGGGATTCGAAACCCGGGTCAAATCAGAAGGACTCGACGTTCAGTTCGATTTCGCGTTGTCAAACTAGAAAGAAAGGGCGAGGGCCGGGATTCGAACCCGGGTCACTTCACGTTGCAGTCACGCATTACATTTGGCAGGCGAACGTCTTAGCCACTCTGCCACCTTTCTCTTGCGAAGGCAAGAGAGAAAGGAACGAGAAGAAATTAGGGTGGGGGATATATAATTATATGTGTGCTGTGTGTGTTGTGTGTCGATAAAGGGAGGAGTTGGTGGGGGGGGGGGGGGATGATTTGGAGTCCCCCAAAATCATATCAACCGGTTGTCATCTCAAGATATCCAGCCTGAGGTTGGGAATGGGGGAGGGAGGGGGGGGTGCGGACGGGGTGAAAAGGGGTGGAGGGGGGGGGGGGGGTGAAATGCAGACGACAAATTGAATGCTTGTGAGATGGTGAGAGAGGAGGGTTATCGCGTGGGCACAATGCTGATGCATCAAAGATAAAAATCTGTGCATACTGTTTTGGTGTCGCGGCTTCAGGGTGGGGGAAGACGGGGTAAAAACACTAGTCTAGGGGCATGGGCGGGTAAGAAGCCCACCCCAATTATCTCATGAAATAAAGAAACTTTCAGAGTCAAATTTGCCCATGAGACGAACGCTGCTAGACATTAACGCTCGTCTCATGGGCAAAATGAGACTGAAATTTGCTTCATTTCATGAGATAATGGGGCGTGGGCTTCTTACCCGCCCAACCCCATGCGCTTTTTACCCCGTCGGGGCGTCTTCCCCTATGCAGTATTGTGACGACGTGCAACCATATTCTCTGTTTTAAAGACCCCCCCCACGTCACTGTTGTCCACATTCCCTCTTACGCTAGACTATTTTCTTAATTAAGATTTCTTACGCCTAGCTTTCATAAGAGGGTGCAAAATGCACGCGGAAACCGTGATTTTTTTGATACGTGACGTGGTGGGTCTTTAAAGGTATCGAAGCAAGTACGTTGTACAATGCGAAAGTTTAGATGAAAACTAAGCACTAAGCACGCTGAATGAATAGGCCTTAACTATATTATTGCAAATAATTATGAAGGTTTATTCCTAGTTATACTGAAATCGTGAACTTTTGTGTAGGTATCCGGCCTATCCACATGAGGACGCGCGACGCACACTCGCGCAAACACCATCACACACACACACACCCACACACACACACCACACCAACAACACACACACACACACAAATGAATCATTACTAATGCATCCCAAAACGTGCAGTTGTTACCTAACCGTGATCGTAGAGAGCGGATTGGTAATGTTTTCACTCGTTTCTGAGGTGTGTTTTGTATGTATCCTCTCTAGCGTTTGTACGGATGGACTTAGGGTGCTCACATTTTGCATGCGGGTAGGTATAGTATGACGATCTAGGCCAAGTTCGATAATGAAGGTTATGGGTCAACGGTCAAGGTCACTGGAGCCGAATAACGCTGGCCGCGCGTTTGGTGATTTAGCGTCTTAACGCTCTAGCTATCATTATTATTATTTTAAAACTTGGCTATGCTCTAACCGTAACTGTCTCAATTCATGTATATAGCAAGATGGCAAGAAACAAACCAAAAATGTCAGTCTTACTACATAATTATGCAAGGAATTCAAAATTGGGGCCACAATTTGAAGACGAAAACCCCCCAACAACATCACCAAAAGTATAACCGAAACCGAAATCATGTTTTCGTGGCAGTTGTTGTATTCTTTTCAGTAGAATTCGGTGTTCCAAAGGAAAACGGGGGAAAATAGAAGTAAACTGGAAGAGATGGACAGGCATCAATTTAATTAACAGAGACCCCCGTGGGGGGATACCGGGTTGGGTTTTTTTCTCTCGTAAAAATAGTTCCCCACACCTTCTGGAAGTTCTATGCTAGTAACCTTCCCCTACTCTGTCACTCTCTTTGACTCTCCTCTTTCCCTTTTCCCCCCTTTTGTCTCTTCAATCATTGTCTGCTATATTTCTGACTTATTGACGGCATTCCCGCTGCCTTCTTTTCTCTCCTCAAAACAAGTCCAAATGTTTGTTCTCCTTTGGGCTCCTCTGAAATCGGAATGTGTCGGCCGTACGCAGCAGGGACGGGGTAGGACCAGTCCTAAGCTGAAAAACCGGACACATACGTACCTTTACCCATTATGGCTATATGGCTATGGAGAACACAGAAGAAGAAGAAGAAGAAGAAAGAAGAAGAAGAAGAATTGAAGATTAGAGGAAGAAAGAAACGGGCTGGGAAGTAAGTGGGGGTGGGGATAAGGAGGGGGTAAAACTTTGACACTGAGAATTGGTAATAGAAAATTATAAAAAGAAGAATAAAGAAGAAAAAGAAACAAAAAGAAGAAGAAAAAGGATGACAGAAGAAGAAGAAGAGAAGAAGAAGAAAAACAAGAAGTACGAAAAGAAGAACAAGAAAAAAAAGAAGAAGAAGAAAAAAAAAAAGAAAGAAAGAAAGAAGGAGAAGAAGAAGAAGAAGGAAGAAGAACGACAAGGAAGAAGAAGAAGAAGAGAAGAAGAAGAAGAAGAAAGAAGAAGAAGAAGAAGAGACAGAAGGGGAGGAGAAAAAGAAGGAGAAGAAGAAGCAAGAAGAAGCAAGAAGAAGAAGAAGAAGAAGAAGAAGAAGAAGAAGAAGAAAGAAGAGAAGAAGAAGAAGAAGAAAGAATGCAGAAGAAAAAGAAGCAGAAGAAGAAGAAGATAGAAGAAGGGGTAGCCAAAAGAAGAGTTCGACGAAGGAGAAGAAGAAGAAGAAGAAGAAGAAGAAAGAAGGGGGCGAAGAAGAAGAAGAAGAAGAAGAAGAAGAAGACGAAGAAGAGAAGAAGAAGAGAAGAAGAAGAAGATGAAGAAGAAGAAGAAGAAGAGAAGAAAAAAGAAGAAGAAGAAGAAGAAGCGGGAGAAGAATAGAATCAGCGGTGGTGTCATTTTCAGGGGAAGTCGTCCGAGTTGGAGAGCGAGGCAATAAGATACCCGTCATTGTGTGACAATCTTCTCCTTTTCCGTTTCCCTCCCCCACAAAGCTTTGTTCCTTCACAACGCGAAGAGAGGGCGAGAGAGAGAGTGAGAGTGTGAGAGAGAGAGAGAGAGGAAGAGGAGGAGAGAGAGAGAGAGTGAGAAGAGAGAGAGACCGATGAAGAGAAGAGAGAGAGAGAAGAGAGAGAGAGAGAGGGGAGAGAGAGAGAGAGACGGACTGAGAGAGAGAGAGCGAGAGAGAGAGAGAGTGGGATTTTAGGTGAGAGAGAGAGAGAGAGAGAGAGAGATGAGAGATGAGAGAGAGAGAGAGAGAGAGAGTTGAAAAAAAAAAAAGAGAGAGAGAGAGAAAGAGAGAGAGCGACAGAGAGAGGAGCGAGAGAGAGAGATAGAGAGAGAGAGAGAGAGAGAGAGAGAGATGGTTAGGATTTTAAAAGAGAGAGAGAGAGAGAGAGAGTAGAGATATAAAGAGAGAGAGAAGAGAGCCAGAGAGTCGAGACACGAGAGAGAGACAAAGAGAGAGGCAGGGTGAGGCAGACAGAGACAATCTATGTCTTTCTTTAACCTCTTATCTTCTCATCTCACGCTAATTCCCAATCCCTGATTTTGTTTCTGTATATTTTTTAAAACAATAATCATGGTAGCATTATAAGCATTGTGCATGTGCGTAGGACCTTCTCTGGTTGAGGTTGGTCGCCTTTATTCTCGGTAACTTGTTTGTTTTATTGATTTGATGTAATGCGATTCAATTTGACTTGTTTGTTTGTTAGTTTCTATTTCGTGGTGTCATGTGGAGTGAACGTCAAAGCTTTAATAACTGAAATGCAAATTGTAACACACAAACCCCCAACAACAACAACAAACTCTGCATGTGGCCTCGACCGAAATGCGCCAATCAACGTCGTCTTTGCGCGTTGAACATGATTGCGGCC
>CM065697.1:35839279-35856779 GCA_017654935.2 Phymorhynchus buccinoides
TCGAAGAGTGTGTTCGTTGATTATGAATTGATAACACACAAAACACAACAACCACAACACAACAACAACAACAACAACGACGGCGACGACAACAACACAAACACACAACCAACAACAACAACAACAACAACAACTAACAACAACAACAACAACAACATTTAACCCTCTGAATGAATGAACGAACCAATGAATCCTACGGCATAAATCAAACTGCTTACAATTATGACAAATGTTACCATGATTTTGGTTGTTGCTAAATACATGAATTTGAAGACCGACGGCTTAGTTCCTTTTGTGTGGGCATTATTTCAAAAAATAGTTGTGGCAATGAGCCTACCACCATACCATTTAACCCTTTCACCGCCAAAGCTGACATTTTTAGCACTACAGTGATTTAAAACCTGTGTCACTGAAATGCATCAAATTGGGGTATATTAATACAAAGACCCTATTGTCTTAGTCTTGGGAAGTAAGGATATACCTTATTTTACATATGCCACAGAAAGAATCCACTATGCTGCAGATGGATTTTTGGTTTAGTTCTCTACCAGGGTAAAATTAATGGCAATATTTTTGCTGAAATTACGGTGGGCGTGCTGAGTGAAAAGGGATAAAACCTCCAAGTTTTGATTGAGATGAGAAATCCAAAACTCTACACTTCCCCCCCTACAACCATAACATTCAAGAATGAAAAGGGTACCCACCCCATACTCACTTCTGAATAATGTGACACAAAAAGACGCAGTTTGCAAATACTACGCCACCTTTGGGGCAAACGGCATCATTTCCTGGAAACTTCGTGTCCTGTTCGAATTTTTCCCTTTGATCATTCTAGGAACACCCCAAAAAACGGTTTGGTGAACTGTGGATAATAAAAATGAAGAAGCCAATTTAGAAAGGGGGAAAGTTTAGTATCAGAAAACCTCAACGCAGGATGAATACGGTAAAGAATATTCACCCATATTACACACACACACATCACACATACACACACACACACAACACACCACCACACACACACCCACACACAACACACAACACCACACACACACACACACACACACTAAAACACACACACAACCAAACACACACACACACAACTGAGAAAAAAAAAAGTCTGTTCAGTGTTTAAAACATTTGCAATGATGAACTAAAAAAACAAAAAAAGCGTATGCAGACTATAATCAACCTTTTGTTTTTCTTTCCCATAATGTATTCTTCACAATTTCCCCCAAGACGCAGTTTTGGTGCGCAAACTAAACTTTTCGCCAAACTAGACCCAGACACACTTTTAGATACGCAAACAAAACTTTGCATGGGGACTTATCAAACCATAAAAAAGAAAGAATAAGTACTTATATTTACCAAGTACAATAAAAAAAAGAAACAAGTGCAACGCCGAGCCGGCTGCAAAGTCCCCTCGCAGCATCGCCGAGCTACTTACTCCGAAATCGGAATGTGTCGGCTGTGTCACATACATAAAAACGCATCAAAAACAGCAAGTGAAAACATAAAAAAAAACTCATAAAAACAGCACATAAACTTCTGAATAGGTTTGTTTTATTTTTGATAGCCTTTAGATCGGAAATCGCTTGATTTGAGCGCGCGGGATCCATGCGGACTAGAACAATTCATGACAACTGTTGTGATATACCATTCATTAAGATTGTTGTTAAAAAACAAAACGCATTGATCATAAGTGCACAACGAGCGCGACAGATTAGCGATTATTCATTTCAACTGTGTTGAACCCCGTAACTGGAGTGACCATTCATCAAGTATTGTTAAAACTGAAATACATCAGTGGATAACTGAATAGTTGTTGAGAAAAACGGACGAATAGCCGGACGGACGGACGCCGGACGGACCAGACAAAAACAATAGTTCCCCGAACCTTCGGCTCGGGGACTAATAAAATAAAGTCCCAGCAGTGGGAACATACTACATACAGACAGACCAACCAGCCAGTGCAGACAGCACAGAGACCATGCCTCACACTAGGCGTTCAAGACTGCACTTGGTCATCTCCAAACACGGAACACTCAATTTTTAGTAACGGTTGGGGGGGTTTTTTTGGGGGGTGTATTTGACGGTTTAAGGTTTTGGTTAGGGTTAGGGATAGGGATAGGGTTAGGGCTAGAGTCAGTTTAATTTCATATATCGAATGGCTAAAAGATACACATTCTAAAGTTTTTGCTGAAAACCGACATTGTCACGCGAATGGCGTCACTTTCCATATTTTGGAGATGACCAAGTGCAGCATTGAACGTCTTGTATGCCAAACGGTAGCACCACTTGCCGTTTTCCACTTAGTTTATGGCCTTTTCTTTTTTGTTACAGCCCTTACTGCACACAGTCAAGTCCCCCTACAGCCCCTCACAGCTACTGTTTCCTTGTCTACTTACTACGATCGCAAATTATTCTCCCCCCCCCCCCCCCCTCCCTCCTTCCTTCTCTTTCCATGATTCCAGTTGGAAGTGATGAAACGGAGAGTCAGCCAGCTAGCATGTTGCAGCCTTCGGGTCTAAGAAAGAGCCGTCGGTTCCAATAGCTCTTTCGACGAAGGAGAGAGAGAGAGAATGGAGTTTTACGTCCTCTTGGTCTGAATCAGACACATATGGGACATTTGTAAATACAAATATGGTGGGAACAATACTGGAGGCAATGCCCGGAGGCAGTACGAAACCAGTAAAGTCCCGATTTTTTTTTTATAATACAGATAGCTGTAGCGGTGACCACGCCTCGGTTAAACCTCATCGGCTATGGCACCGCCACGAAGCTTTTTGTTTCATTCGACGTAGGGAGATATGTGATTGTATTACATAGGCCTACACCTTCCCTCTGGACGTTTTATGGGTTCCTGCGTCATATTTGGTTCGTCGTGGCTTCAGTCCTGGGCCAATTCCGGTCCAGTTTGTTTGGCCAAGAATCAATGATGCCAACCGCCCGTACCCACCCACACTCCCATCCCTTTTCCCTATCCCTAATCACCTCCACCAGTTGTCTAATCCTTTCTGTCTATCTACCATTACTAACTCAAGGCAAGCAAAAGTACACATTTTTAGTCCCCGAGCCGAAGGTTCGGGGAACTATTGTTTTTGTCTGGTCCGTCCGTCCGTCCCGTCCGTCCGTCCGTCCGTCCGGCGTACGTGTACAGCCGATACATTCCAATATCGGAGTATCTCGGCGATGCTGCGAGGGGACTTTGTAGCCGCTTGGCGTTGCACTTGTTTTTTGAGGTTTTTTTTTGTCTTTCTTTTTTTTGAGAGAGAGAGTGAGGAGACAGAATATGGTTTTCAGAGAGACCAGACAGAGAGACAGCAGACAAAAACGGAGAGCTTTTCACCGACGTTCTTTCGCTTTTTGTGCTGCTTTTTTTTTTAACGAATAACCTACTTTTATTGTGAACTACCTTGAAACAATTAGGATGATTTTAGTCGAAGACATACAACACCTGGCAAGAGGCCAATATTGAGTTCGTGCCCCAATCAAACTAAAAAGCCAGTTGCGTTATTCGATTCGGACCTGACAAATCTGTCAACAATAATATTGGCAGCTGGAAAAGGTATTAAAAAAACAAAAAAAAAAATGGTAAATGATTACCGTTATTATTTGACATCAAAACTTCATTGACTTCATGAAAAAGTGCAGGATTGTATATTATTCTATTATATTCTGAAAAATGTGTCAGAAGGCTATCTATTGGCACCAGGAGTTGAAGGGAGAGGTGGAAACAGTGCTGGGTTACAGGAAAGAAAACAGTCCCGGGGGCTGTGGGTGGGGCGTGGACGGAAGTGAGAAATCAGAGGACGATTGGAGAGAGAGAGAGGTAGTAAAGATTTTGTGACTCACTCTCTCTCTCTTCTTTCTCTTCTCCTCTCCTCTATATCTCTCATCTATCTCTGTCTCTCTCTCTCCTCTCTCTCTCTCTCTTCTTATCTCTCTCTCTCTCTCTTTCTAATACTAGGTTTCAGTCTCTCCAAATGTCTCTCCCTCATTCTGTTCTACTTGCTCTTGTCTGTCACCCCCTACTTCCAAAATGTGACCCCAGCAGCCAGCACGACGAAGGGACAATTAAGTGTCAAAATGACCACTCTCAGAAAATTATACATTTGAAAACTTCAGACAACTAATCCATTCAACTGCCGTCATTGTTAAGTTCAGTGTATTGTATTCAGTGCTATTCACCTCGTCAATGTCTTTTTAAAGACAAAAATTTGGTTTCATTCGCTGCGTTTATTATTATTTATTTCATCTTCATGTTCTTGTGTGAGTGTAGCGTTTTGATGTTTTTTAGTTCAATTTATACATTTGACGCAACCTTCAGACAATTCTCGTTCTAATGATACACGAACCATTCTTTTGTCTTTTTCCGTTCCAGAGTTATGAGCATTAAATTACAGTTAAGTAGGGTGAGCTTCGGCCGTTTTGAGAAAACACAGTCTAAAGTCTAGAGCCTAGCTGAAGAAAATGCGTTGATCTACTCGTTTTAAAAACACTTTTAAGACAATTAAGAGACCATATTAAAAGATTATCCTTTATAAGATATGAAAGAATATACGTTGGCATAACATAAAAAAACTCATAAAACTCACAATTTACCACAAAAAATATATATGTCCTAGACTTGGCAAGGCCCTGTTAGTGAGAAACTAGCCCAGCGACGTTAAAGTCCCCCCTTTCGTGGTGCCAGGTCACAAATACACTTTCTGATTGGAATGATGGTCCTTTATTTGTCTCCTTACCTTTATGTTCCATATGATGTAAGAAGAACACAAGAGGATGTCACTTCCAGATTTTGTTTCTCCATTTTTTAAATTATTGTCCTTCCTCCTTGGGTTTTAGCTTTTCGTTTTTCTACTATTTAACGCCTCCACACGTGACTCGACCCATCCCTTCTCTGCATCTTTTTTTATTTTTTTTTAATTATTTTTTTCCTCTCAGTTTTTTTCTCTTGCATTCCCTGTCAATCAGAGAGTGGGTATAAGGTCAAGATGAGCCCCCCCCCCCACCCCCCCCCCTACATTTCTCGGTTAATTTCCATTTTTCCGTTTTAGTGCCTTTATTACCAATAACATAAAAGCTGTATTTTAGGAAACAAACATTTTAGCTAATAACCTTTTTGGAATACTAACCCCTATCCCTAACCCTAGCCGTAAAGCTAAAACCTAACCCTACCCACCACTATCTAGACGGAAAAACGCAAACGAACCACAACTGTGACAAATCGCGGTGTACTGCAGTACATAGTGGGGGGTAATAATAAGGGTTAGCTTTAGGTGTGCGCATAGATGCACATAGTGGAGGATTGAGTAGTTAGTTCCCTTGGAAGAGAGGAAATATCGTGGCGTGAATCCTTTTCCACACACATTGCATCAACTTTTTAGTGGATTTTGCTTTGCATATTCCACAACATTGTTGCCAGAAAAAATTATTTTGAAATAATTTACGATTACCAATAGGTATTGTTTTTGCGTGGTTTCTTCTTTTAACTTTTTGACTGCATTCCTTCTAAATTTACCGAAAGAAAAAATAATGTATGCATGGTTTGTGCAATGAAATTGATTGCCAATGTTTGTTTATGAAGAGATAGATTCTGAATTCAGCTCAATACTATAATAATATCATAATATAATTATACAGACTCTCACACTGCCAACACCGCATTTTCTAAAAGGGGCACAACTGAAGGATGAGTTTTTTGTAAGAAAGCATGTCGAGATCACCAGGAAAACACCCTTTAACAGAAATTGCAACACTCACCCTTTGCTCTGGTTTACTAGAAATAAAACCGTCAAATCGGCGATTCCTCCTTGGCGGAGGTGCTGGAAGTCAAAATTCTTTCAGTGAAAGAGAAGGGGCATGTTTTCTACATATCCGCCCTGTAGTTTAGGACCAAAATCGCTTGCACGAAATGTCCATAATATAAAGACTTTTTAATTTAAGTATTATTTTTAAAAATCTTATTTCCAGTTTACCTAAAAGAGTCTCGCTCACCCAAAGTAACAAAAGAATAACTTTTTTGTTCTCGCACTGCATTTCAAAGACGAAAAAGCTTCAACCACAATGGGATGGGCTACTCCACCCACCCCATCCAAAAATTGGCTTATATCTTCGACAAGGAGGAAAATCGCCGTTTTGACTGTTTGAGTTTCTAGGAAAACCAGAGCAAAGTGAGAGTTGCAATCCTCTGTAAAAGGCTGTCTTTTTTCTTGTGATCTTCGACGTGTTTCTTGCAAATAAAACCATCCGTCAGGGTCCACCTTTGACAACACACACTTTCTGATTCTCCATTTCGAGTTCTTCAAAGAAAAAGTTGCATCCAGTCTGTCATTGTGAGTTTAGATCTGTAGCTTGGATTAAAAATCAATCTCTCTCTCTTCTCTCTCTCTCTCTCTTCGTCTCTCTGACCTTATCTCGTCTCTCTCTCTCTCTCTCTTCTCTCTATCCTCTCCCCCTCTAGCTCTCTCTCTCTCTCTCCTCTCTCCCTCCCTCTCCTCTCTCTCTCTCACATACACTCTTCCCTCTCTCTCTCTCTCTCTCGTCTCTCTCTCTCTCTATCTCTGTCTCCTCGCATGCAATACTCTCTTAGTATTCCGTCTCGCCGTCGTGCTGTCAGACTCTTGGTTTCAAATTAAAATCATAATTTTATGACAATGCCAGTTGTTTCTCTTTTGTTGGGGGGGGGGGTTTTTTCGGGTGGCTTCCAGACGTGAGACTTTGTGCACTTGAGTGGGCACCTGTTGTACATTCTGCAGTGCATATTTGCATATATGGCATTTTTTGTTTTAAATTTGTTTTACTAGTTATGACTGTGTTTGTTTATAGGTTTTTGTGGCTTGAGCCACAAACATATAACTAAACCACAGTCATACTAGTAAAACAAGATTTAAAAACAAAATTGTCATATAGGCAAATATGCACTGCAGAATGCGACAACAGGTGCCCACTCAAGTGCGCAAGGTCTCACGTGTTGAAGCCACACCAACAACTGGCATTGTCATAAATTATGATTTTAATTTGAACCAAGAGTCTGAAGCACGACGGAGACGGAAACTAGATGTATGCATGCGAGAGAGAGAGAGAGAGAGAGAGAGCGAGAGGAGGCGAAGGAGAGAGAGAGAGATGAGGAGAGAGATAGATAGAGAAGAGAGTGAGAGAGGAGGGGAGAGAGTGAGAGTGAGCGAGAGAGCGAGAGGGAGAGAGGGAGAGAGCGAGAAAGAGAGAGGAGAGAGAGAGAGGAGAGAGAGACGAGAGAGAGAGAGAGAGAGATTGATTTAATCCCCAAGCTACAGATATAAATCACAATGACAGACTGATGCACTGTTATTTGAAGAACCGAAATGGAGAATCAGAAAAGTGTGGTGTTGTCAAAGGTCGGACCCTGACGGATGAGTTGTCTTTTTGCAAGAAACACGTCGAGATCACCAGAAAAGACAGCATTTTCAAGGATCGGATCACTCACTTTGCTGTGGTTTCCTAGAAATCAAACCGTCAAAACGGCGATTCCTCCTTGTCGAAAGGATATAAGCCATTTTGGATGGGGTGGGTGGAGGCCACTCATTGTGTGTTGAAGCTTTTTTTTCCCCCCCCCCCCCCCCCCCCCCCCCCCCCCCCCCCCCCCCCCACCCCCCCCCCCCACCCCCCCCCCCCCCCCCCCCCCCCCCCCCCCCCCCCCCCCCCCCCCCCCCCCCCCCCCCCCCCCCCCCCCCCTCCCCCCCCCCCCCCCCCCCCCCCCCCCCCCCCCCCCCCCCCCCCCCCCCCCCCCCCCACCCCCCCCCCCCCGCCCACCCCCCCCCCCTTCCTTTGTTAATATGAAGTGCAGAACAAAAGTTTTATTCTTTGTCTACTTTGTGAGCGAGACTCGTTTAGGTAAACTGTATAAGATTATTAAAACAAATAAAATAAATAAAAAGGCTTATATTGTGAACATTCCGTGCAAGCGATTTGGTCTAAAACTCAGGCGGACCATTAGAAACATGCCTTCTCTTTCACTGAAAGAATTTGACTTCCAGCACCTCCGCCAAGGAGGAATCGCCGATTTGACTTCTAGGAAATCAGAGCACAGTGAGTGTTGAGATCTCTGTAAAGGGTGTTTTCCTGGTGATTTCGACCGTGCTTTCTTGCAACAAAACCTCATCCTTCAGTGTGCCCCTTTTAGAAATGCGGGTGTTTGCAGTGTGAGAGTCTGTATAATTATATTATAGATATTATTATAGTATTGAGCTGAATTCAAGAATCTATCTCTTCATAAACAAACATTGGCCAATGCAATGTTTCATTTGCACAAACCATGCATACATTATTTTTTCTTTCGGTAAAATTTAGAAGGAATGCCAGTCAAAAAGTTAAAAGAAGAAACCACGCAAAAACAATACCTATTGGTAATCGTAAATTATTTCAAAATAATTTTTTCTGGCCAACAATTGTTTGTGGGAATATGCAAAAGCAAAAATCCACTAAAAAGTTGATGCAATGTGTGTGGAAAAGGATTCCACGCCACGATATTTTTCCTCTCTTCCAAGGGAACTAACTACATCAATCCTCCACTATGTGCAGCTATGCGCACACCTAACCCTAAACCCTACCCCCCACCCACTATGTACTGCAGTAACACCGCGATTTGTCACAGTTGTGGTTCGTTGCACTTTTCCCGTCTTATAGGGTGGGGGGTGTAGGGTGTAGGCTATAGGGCTAGGCGTTAGGGATAGGGTTAGTATTCCAAAAAGGTTATTAGCTAAAAATGTTTCCTAAAATACAGCCTTTATGTATGGTTAGAAAGGCAATAACGGAAAAATACAAATTTTAACCGAGAAATGTAAGGGGGGGGGGGGGGGGGGGCACATCTTGACCTTTAACCCACTCTCTGATTGACAGAATTGCAAAGATCGCATGAGAGAAAATAAATCAATAATAAAAAATTTAAAAAAAGATGCAGAGAAGATTGGGTCGAGTCACTGTGTGGAGCGTAATAGTAGAAACGAAAAGCTAACCCAAGGAGGAAGAACAATAATTTAAAAAATGGAGAAACAAAATCTGGAAGTGACATACATCATATGGAACATAAAAGGTAAGGAGACAAATAAAGGACCATCATTTCGCAATCAGAAAGTGTATTTGTGACCTGGCACCACGAAAAGGGACATTCCGTCGCTGGGCTAGTTTCTCACTACAGGCTTGCCAAAGTTCAGAACGCAGACATATAATTTTTGTGTAAATGTGAAGTATTTGAGTATGAGTATTTTTATGTTTATCCCAAACGTATTTATTCTTTCATATTTTATAAACGGACAATCTTTAATATGGTCTCTAAAGTGGTCCTTTAAAAGTGTTTTAAAAACGAGTTTAGGTCAATGCATTTTCTTCAGCTAGGCTAGACTTTAGACAGCGTTTTCTCAAAATGGCTGACGCTCACCCTACTAACTTTAAATGCTCATAACTCTGGAACGGAAAAAGACACAAGACATGGTTCTTGTTTTTTTTTGTACTCATTAGGGGATACGAGATAATCTGTCTGAAAGTTGTCAAATGTATAATTGAACTAAAAAACATCAAAAACGCTTACACTCGCACAAGCACATGAAGGTGAAATAAACAATAAACACGGTGAATCAAACCAAATGTTCGTCTTTAAAAAGACTGACGAGGTGAATAGCACTGAATACAATACACTGAACTTAACAATGACGGCAGTATTGAATGGATTAGTTTGTTTCTGAAGATTGTCAAATGTATAATTTTCTTAGAATGGTCAGTCTTGACACTTAATGTCCCTTTTCGTGTTGCTGGGGTTCACATTTTTTGGAAGTAGGGGTGACAGAAGAGCAAGAGAACAGAATGAGGGAGAGACATTTGGAGAGACTGAAACCTAGTATGAGAGAGAGAGAGAGAGGAGGATATAGAGCGAGAGAGAGACGAGAGAGAAGAGAGAGATGAGAATCGGATGAGAGAGAGAGACGAGATGAGGAGGAAGAGAGGAGAAAGAAAGACGAAGAGAGTGAGTCACAAATCTGTCAACTACCTCTCCTCTCTCTCTCTCTCTGATTTCTCACTTCCGGTCACCCCCACCCCACTCCCGGGGACTGTTCTCTGTAACCCAGCACTGGTTTCACCCTCTCTTCAACTCCCTGGTGCCAAATAGATAGCATTCTGACACAATTTTTTTTTGGTTTTTTTTTTCAGAATATAACTAGAATATATACATCCTTCACTTTTTCATGAAAGTAATGGAAGTTTGATGTCAAAATAAAAATAACGTAATCATTTTTTTTTTTTTTTTTTTTAAATACCTTTCAGCTGCCCAATATTATTGTTGACAGATTTGTCAGGTCCGAATCGAATAACGCAACTGGCTTTTTAGTTTGATTGGGGCACGAACTCAATATTGGCCTCTTGCCAGGTGTTGTATGTCTTCGACTAAAATCATCCTAATTGTTTCAAGGTAGTTCACAATAAAAGTAGGTTATTCGTTAAAAAAAAAAGCAGCACAAAAAGCGAAAGAACGTCGGTGAAAGCTTCTCGTTTTTGTCTGTGTATCTCTCTGTCCTGTCTCTCTGAAACATATGTTCTGTCTCTCACTCTCTCTCTCCAAAAAAAAAAAAGAAAGACAAAAAAAAACCTCAAAAAACAAGTGCAACGCCAAGAGGCTGCAAAGTCTCTCTGTCTGCATCGCCGAGCTCTCTGAAATCGGCATCAAAAAAAAGAAAGACAAAAAAAAACCTCAAAAAACTGCAACGCCAAGCGGCTGGAAAGTCCCCTCGCAGCACGCCGAGCTACTCCGAAATCGGGAATGTGTACATACAGCGGGGAGACCATTGAAAACTGAAAACAGACGCACGCACGGACGGATGGACGGCCGGAAATAAGTGGGACATAGCGGGGCCTGTGACACAAAGGGCCTATGGGCACAGCGGGTAATGCCAAAACTAAATACATCAGTGGATAGCTTGCATCTTGGCAACGTAGTATACCAAATTTGATGATGATAGACTGAATAGTTTTTGAGAGAAAAACGGACGAATTCCCGGACGGACCGGACGGACTTGACGGACGGACGGGACAAAAACAATAGTTCCCCGAACCTTCGGCTAAAAATGTGTACTTTTGCTTGCCTTGAGTTAGTAATGGTAGATAGACAGAAAGGATTAGACAACTGGTGGAGGTGATTAGGGATAGGGAAAAGGGATGGGAGTGTGGGTGGGTACGGGCGGTTGGCATCATTGATTCTTGGCCAAACAAACTGGACCGGAATTGGCCCAGGACTGAAGCCACGACGAACCAAATATGACGCAGGAACCCATAAAACGTCCAGAGGGAAGGTGTAGGCCTATGTAATACAATCACATATCTCCCTACGTCGAATGAAACAAAAAGCTTCGTGGCGGTGCCATAGCCGATGAGGTTTAACCGAGGCGTGGTCACCGCTACAGCTATCTGTATTAATAAAAAAAATCGGGACTTTACTGGTTTCGTACTGCCTCCGGGCATTGCCTCCAGTATTGTTCCCACCATATTTGTATTTACAAATGTCCCATATGTGTCTGATTCAGACCAAGAGGACGTAAAACTCCATTCTCTCTCTCTCTCCTTCGTCGAAAGAGCTATTGGAACCGACGGCTCTTTCTTAGACCCGAAGGCTGCAACATGCTAGCTGGCTGACTCTCCGTTTCATCACTTCCAACTGGAATCATGGAAAGAGAAGGAAGGAGGAGGGGGGGGGGGGGGGAGAATAATTTGCGATCGTAGTAAGTAGACAAGGAAACAGTAGCTGTGAGGGGCTGTAGGGGGACTTGACTGTGTGCAGTAAGGGCTGTAACAAAAAAGAAAAGGCCATAAACTAAGTGGAAAAACGGCAAGTGGTGCTACCGTTTGGCATACAAGACGTTCAATGCTGCACTTGGTCATCTCGGAAAGTGACGCCATTCGCTTGACAATGTCGGTTTTCATCAAAACTTTAGAATGTGTATCTTTTAGCCATTCGATATATGAAATTAAACTGACTCTAGCCCTAACCCTATCCCTATCGCTAACCCTAACCAAAACCTTAAACCGTCAAATACACCCCCCAAAAAAACCCCCACCGTTACTAAAAATGGAGTGTTCCGTGTTTTGGAGATGACCAAGTGCAGTCTTGAACGCCTAGTGTGAGGCATGGTCTCTGTGCTGTCTGCACTGGCTGGTTGGTCTGTCTGTATGTAGTATGTTCCCACTGCTGGGACTTTATTTTTATTAGTCCCCGAGCCGAAGGTTCGGGGAACTATTTTGTTTCTGTCTGGTCCGTCCGGCCGTCCGTCCGGCTATTCGTCCGTTTTTCTCAAAAACAACTATTCAGTCTATCATCATCACATTTGGTATACTAGTTTGCCAAGATGCAAGCTATCCACTGATGTATTTAGTTTTACATTAAGGTCAAGGTCGCGCCAGTTACGGGGTTCAAACCCCGAAACACATAATCGCTAATATCTCGCGAAGTTTTGCATGTATTTCAATGCAGTTTTTCACAACATTTCTTAATGAATGGTCTATAACACAGTTGTCATGAATTGTTCTGTGCGCATGATCGCGCGCGCTCAAATCACGGATCCGATCCCCAAGGCTATCTATAAAAAAACCTATTCAGTTATGTGCTGTTTTGATGCGTTTTTATGTAGTTACGTGCTGTTTTGATGCGTTTTTTATGTATGTGCACAGCCGAAACATTCCGATTTCCGAGTAGCTCGGCGATGCTGCGAGGGGACTTTGCAGCCGCTCGGCGTTGCACTTGTCTTTTTTATTGTACTTGGTACTTATTCTTTTTTATGGTTTGATAAGTCCCCATGCAAAGTTTTGTTTGCGTATCTAAAAGTGTGTCTGGGTCTAGTTTGGCGAAAAGTTTAGTTTGCGCACCAAAACTGCGTCTTGGGGGAAATTGTGAAGAATACATTATGGGAAAGAAAAACAAAAGGTTGATTATAGTCTGCATACGCTTTTTTTGTTTTTTTAGTTCATCATTGCAAATGTTTTAACACTGAGACAACTTTTTTTCTCAGTGTGTGTGTGTGTTGTGTGTGTGTGTGTGTGTTTTTTTAAAACTGAAACACTTTTTTTTGTCAGTGATGTGTGTGTTGTGTGTGTGTGTGTGTGTGTGTGGTGTGTATGTATGTGTGTGTGTTGAATATTCTTACCGTATTCATCTGCGTTGAGGTTTCTGATACTAACTTTCTTTCTAAATTGGCTTCTTATTTTTATTATCCACATTTCACAACCGGTTTGGGGTTTCCTAGAATGATCAAAGGGAAAATTCGACACGAAGTTTCCATGAAATGATGCCGTTTGCCCCAAAGGTGGCGTAGTATTTGCACTGCGTCTTTTTGTGAACATTATTCAGAAGGAGTATGGGGTGGGTACCCTTTCATTCTTGATGTTATGGGTGTAGGGGGGAGGTGGAGAGGTTTGGATGTCTCATGCTCAAACGTTGGAGGTTTTATCCCTTTCACCGCCAGCCATATTTCAGCAAAAAAACATTCCATTAAATTTACCTGGGTAGAGAACAAAATCCATTCTGCAGTATTGGGGATTCTTCTGTGACATATATAAAATAAGGTCTATCCTTACTTCCCAAAACTAGTAAGACAATAGGGTCTTTGGATAATAGACCCCCAATTTGATGCCTTTCTGTGACATAGGTGTTAAATCACTGTGGTGCTAACATGCGACTTTGGCGGTGAAAGGGTTAAATGGTATGGTGGTAGGCTCATTGCCACAACTATTTTAATGCCCATGAACTAAGCCGTCGTCTTCAAATTCATGTATTTAGCAACAACCAAAATCATGGTAACATTTGTCATAATTGTAAGCAGTTTGATTTATGCCGTAGGATTCATTTGGTTTTTTTTCGTTCAATTCATCAATTCCGAGGGTTATTTTGTTGTTGTTGTTGTTGTTGTTTGTTGTTGTTGTTGTTTGTTGTTTGTTGTTGTTGTTGTTGTTTGTTGTTTGTTGTCGTCCGCCGTCGTTGTTGTTTGTTGTTGTTGTTGTGTTGTTGTTGTTGTTGTTATCAATTCATAATCAACGAATTCATCATGTAGCCTGTTAATTGATTGCTGCCGTTTTGTATATTCCGTGTTGCAAAACAAAACAACCATTCTAAAAATGCGCGACAAAAAGAACCATTTCCTTTTATACTCGCATATCATATACATCCCTCTTTTGGGGGGTTTCTCTCTCGCTAGAACTGTGTATGTATAAAGTAGCCTGGAGTGACGTTCAGGGGCCAACGGACACAGCCAATAATATTTACCATAAAAGAGGGACATTTTCACTGGGCCCCGGGGACACGGGATACTTTTACCAGCGATCAGCCCCCAGACCAGATTGGGCAGATTTGGTCTACCCGGCAGATTTGGTCTACCCATCTACCCCCCTCCTTCACCCCATCCCAAAACCCCTCCCCCCCCCCCCCACCACCACCACCACCCACCACCCCCTCTCACTCTGGTCTCCCTCCACCTCCACCCTCACGTTACTCTTGTCCCTCCAGTGTCTGGGTTCTATCTGTCAGACGCGACAAGTGCTGGTGAGGGACCGACTGTTTCTGGCACGGACGGGGGATACGTCGTTATTAAGATCCTTTGTCCCGAAAGGGACATTGTGTGTCAAACTGACCATTCTGAGAAAATTATACATTTGAAAACGCCCGACAATTCTCTTTCCGATGATACAAGAGTTATTCTGGCATCTTTTTTTTTCCTTCCCCGTTCCAGAGTTATGAGCATTTAAAGTTAGTAGGGTGAGTGTCGCATTTTATGTGCCTTCCCAGGTCGAGAGGACGTAAAGCCTTACATTTCGTTCGTGTCGCATTTTAGTTTGAGAAAACGCAGTCTAAAGACTAGCCTAGCTGAAGAAAATGCATTGACCTACTCGTTTTAAAACACTTTTAAGACCATTTGCAAATCACATTAGCCCCTTGACTGCCAGAGAAAATTAAAGAAAAAAATAATTGGTCAAATCATGCCACGAAAAAGACAACTGATAGAGCCAATCTGGCAAAATGGTCTGGGGATATTACTCTCTTGACTGTGTTAAAGAAAAAACCAGCAGATCAGAGTTATTCCTCTTCATCTGATGACGTCATCAGTGATGTCATCAGGTCAGTACGTGATACGTTGGTGGCAATCAAGGGGTTAAAGATTAACCTTTATAAATATGAAATATACGATGTTAGAGAACCCATAACTCAAAATTGACAAAAACAAATGATATTTTGGACTTTGCAAGCCTGTTGTGAGAAACTAGCCCAGCGACTTAATGTCCCTTTCGTGGGGGGCTGGGTCACATATATCACGCCTCAGGGTAAATGTATGACATAATTTGAAGATGTAAGGATGTACCATGTGGAACGCTGTTTAAATTACTTTACATTGAAGCTGGTCAACACGTTGTTAAGAATGGGGGGGACATTAATAGGCACTTACGCGTACGAGGAATGGTTTATTTGGATATCCACGTGAAAGAGAAAAAGTAAAAATTAGCAACTAGTTCAAAACAGCAGCTTGGTTGTATCATTTACGCATTGGACTGTAGAGGGGAAGTATTCTGTTTTGATTTTGATCTTATTGTTTTTTTGCTCCTTTTGTTGCCTGGTTTTTGCTCCTTTTTTGCTATATTTTGCTATTTGCTGTTTTCTTGTTTGTCTGTGTTGATAAAGGCGCATTTGCCGAAATATCCAGTAGTTTTTGTTTTGTTTTTGTCTCGTGTGAATAAAATAACGTCACTTTACACTTGCCGTGTAGTTGTTTGTTTGTTGTGTAAAAACAATAACCAAAAAACATCAAAATAAAGTATGCAGCAAAACAAAATCATAAGCAAGCAAGCACCGCAATAACATGGTCGTCATCCGTCTCGAAAGTGTCGTCAAGCATGATTATTTCCTGTGATATTACGGGGTTTTATTTCATCAGAGTCGGCCTGTAAATCTATGTACGAGGCCAATTGTGTTAAGCGCAGTTTCTGAAGTAGAGAAAGGCTTAATAATAATAATAGTAATAATAATAATAATAAATAATAATAAGAAGAAGAAGAAGAAGAAGAAGAAGAATGGATGTTTGTTGCGCTCTTTCTCCAAAGAGCTCAGAGCGCTTACAAAGTTAACTTTAGACAACAACAATAACGATAATAATAAACACAAAACAGTCAGAAATATATGGATTAAATACAAATCCGATTCTTTACACGTGCGCGTGCGCACATGCACACGCACAAACACGCACGCACACACACACGCACGCACACACACACACACACACACACACAACACACACACACACACACACACAACACACACACACACACACATAAAATACATTCTTACCCAAACACTTCTGTGGAAATAATGCTCATAATAATTTATCAGCATTAATGCAGAAACAAGGAATGGTTTATTTGGATATCCACGTGAAAGAGAAAAAGTAAAAAACACCTAACAACTAGTTTAAACAAAAATAACAATCACATCAAAACAAAGAATGCAGCAAAACCAAACCATAAGCAAGCAAGCACCGCAATAACATGTTCGTCATCCTTCGCGAAAGTGTCGTCAAACATATTATTTCTCGTGATATTATGGTTATTTACTTCATCAGAGTAGGCCTATAAATCTACGAATAAGGCCAATTTTGTGTTAAGCGCAGTTTCTGAAGTAGAGCAACGCTTCTGTGGAAATAATGCTCATAATATTTATCAGCTTTAACCCTTTCACCGCCAAAGTCGCATTTTAGCACCACAGTGATTTAACACCTATGTCACTAAAAGGCATCAAATTGGGGTCTATTATCCAAAGACCCTATTGTCTTAGTTTTGGGAAGTAAGGATAGACCTTATTTTATATACGTCACAGAAGAATCCCCAATACTGCAGATGGATTTTGTTCTCTACCCAGGTAACTTTAATGGCAATTTTTTGCTGAAATATGGCTGGCGGCGAAAGGGTTAATGCAGAAACAAAGCGTAGCACTAGGCGTTCAATACTGCACTTGGTCATCTCCAAACATGGAACACTCAATTTTTTTTTAGTAAAGTTTTATTTTTTTGTGTATTTGACGGTTTAAGGTTTTGGTGAGGGTTAGGGTTAGGGCTAGAGTCGGTTTAATTTCAGGGTAAATAGTACGATTGTGACACACATCTTCTTCTCCCGGAATCAGAATGAAGGGGAACCATTTGATGTTTTTGTCACGGACCTGAAACTGAAAACCTTGTTCCTTGTTAAAAGATGCACGTTCTAAAGTTTCGCTGAAAACCGACATTGTCAAGCGAGTGGTGTCTCTTTCCAAGTGCAGCATTGAACATATTGTAAGCGTAGCCAAACGGAATGGCGGACGTTTCGGCCCCGGACTTTCCGGCCCAGACAGTCCGGCCCTGGACAATTCGGCCCTGAAAATGGACAGACACAGATATTTGGGCCCCGATTTTTTTCCGGCCAGTTTCTTCTCTGTTATCGTAGAACATTTGTTGGATGGTGCTGTTAA
>CM065697.1:35866779-35869279 GCA_017654935.2 Phymorhynchus buccinoides
GAGGGAAAGGGACGGCGGGAAAAGGTTAACACGATAAATTAACATCTTTGAAAACAGAAAAAAACCCACTTTGAAATATAATTAGGGTGGAGGAAGGGAGTTGGGGTTGGGGGGGGGGGGGGGGGGGGGGATGATGCAGCAGTAGCTATTACAGAGAATGAATGAAGTATTTTGTATTTTTTGGTATTTGGTATATTCAAGTCACAGAGACTTATCTCTGTGAAATTCGGGCTGCTCTCCCTGGGAGAGCGCGTCACCGCAAGCGCAGCGCTTACCCATTTATTTACTTGTTTTTGGAGGGAGGGCGCGGAGGGTGTGTAGGCAGACTTGGGAAACCTAGCTATCAATTTGGTCATACCAGGCAGCGGTATTTCTCCCTGCTCTTACCGACTTTCAACTGTCGTGGGATTTGTTTACGTGCGTAGCGCGCACGGGTCAGACTAGCTTTGAGTCCCCATCCGAAGGATTCGACGTTCAGTTCGATTTTCCCGTCGAGCTAGAAAGAAAGGGCGAGGCCGGGATTCGAACCCGGGTCAAATCAGAAGGACTCGACGTTCAGTTCGATTTTCCTGTGGAACTAGAAAGAAAGGGCGGGGCCGGGATTCGAACCCGGGTCACTTATGTTGCAGTCACGCATTACCTTTGGCAGGCGAACGTCTTAGCCACTCTGCCACCTTTCTCTTGCGAAGGCAAGAGAGAAAGGAACGAGAAGAAATTAGGGTGGGGGATATATAATTATATGTGGTGTGTGTGTGTGTGTGTGTCGATAAAGGGAGGAGTTGGTGGTGGGGGGGGGGGGATGATTTGGAGTCCCCCAAAATCATATCAACCGGTTGTCATCTCAAGATATCCAGCCTGAGGTTGGAATGGGGGAGGGAGGGGGGGTGCGGACGGGGTGAAAAGGGTGGAGGGGGGGGGGGGGTGAAATGCAGACGACAAATTGAATGCTGTGAGATGGTGAGAGAGGAGGGTTATCGCGTGGGCACAATGCTGATGCATCAAATAACTGTGCATACTGTTTTGACGTAGGGGAAGACGGGGTAAAAAGCGCATGGGCGGGTAAGAAGCCCACCCCAATTATCTCATGAAATAAAGAAACTTTCAGTCAAATTTGCCCATGAGACGAATGCTAGACATTAACGCTCGTCTCATGGGCAAAATGAGACTGAAATTTGCTTCATTTCATGAGATAATTGGGGTGGGCTTCTTACCCGCCCATGCGCTTTTTACCCCGTCTTCCCCTATGCAGTATTGACGACGTGCACCATATTCTCTGTGTTAAAGACCCCCCACGTCACGTTGTCACATTCCCTCTTACGCTAGGACTATTTCTTAAGATTTCTTACCAGCTATAAGAGGGAAAACACGCGGAAACCGTGATTTTGATACGTGACGTGGTGGGTCTTTAAAGGTATCGAAGCAAGTACGTTGTACAATGCGAAAGTTTAGATGAAAACTAAGCACTAAGCACGCTGAATGAATAGGCCTTAACTATATTATTGCAAATAATTATGAAGGTTTATCCTAGGATACTGAAATCGTGAACTTTTGTGTAGGTATCCGGCCTATCCACATGAGGACGCGCACGCACACGCACACACACAACACACACACACACACACACACACACACACACACACACACACACACACACACACACACACACACACACAAAATGAACTTAACTAATGCATCACAAAACGGGCAGTTGTTACCAACCGTGATCGTAGAGAGCGGATTGGTAATGTTTTCACTCGTGTCTGAGGTGGTGTTTGTATGTATCCTCTCTAGCGTTTGAACGGATGGACTTAGGGTGCTCAAATTGTGCATGCGGGTAGGTAGTAGGACGATCTAGGCCAAGTTCGATAATGAAGGTTATGGGTCAAAGGTCAAGGTCACTGGAGCCGAGTAACGCTGCCGCGCGGTTGGTGATTTAGCGTCTTAACGCTCTAGCTATCATTATTATTATTTTAAAACTTGGCTATGCTCTAACCGTAACTGTCTCAATTCATGTATATAGCAAGATGGCAAGAAACAAACCAAAAATGTCAGTCTTACTACATAATTATGCAAGGAATTCAAAATTGGGGCCACAATTTGAAGACGAAAAACCCCCAACAACATCACCAAAAGTATAACCGAAACCAAAATCATGTTTTCGTGGCAGTTGTTGTATTCTTTTCAGTAGAATTCGGTGTTCCAAAGGAAAACGGGGGAAAATAGAAGTAAACTGGAAGAGATGGACAGGCATCAATTTAATTAACAGAGACCCCCCCGTGGGGATACCGGGGGGGGGGGTGTCTTTCGTAAAAGTAGTTCCCCCACCTTATGGTAGTTCTGTGCTTTTAGCTTCCCCTAATCTGCCACTCTCTTTGACTCTGTCTTTTTCTCCCTTTGCTTTCAATCATCTGCTATATTTCTGACTTATTGACCCATTCTCCTGCCTTTTTTTCTCTCCTCAAAACAACCTTCCAAATGTTTGTTTTCCTTTGAGCTCCTC
>CM065697.1:35881779-35889279 GCA_017654935.2 Phymorhynchus buccinoides
TATTTTTGGGAGGTTAGGATAGGCCTAATGTTATGCATGTCATGTCACAAAGGAATTCCCAATATTGCAGGGTTTTGTTTTCTATACCCAGGTAAGTATGGCTGGCGGCGAAAGGGTTAACGGTTTGAAAAACAGTTAAATAATCTTATACTGCGTCTTGTTAAAAAAACACTTTACTGAATACTTTAAAAGTCGTGTGACACAGGCGGCTAGAGTAAGACGCCGACAAAACGAAATACATACTCCACGTTCCACTTTCGTGGATTGAAGGCAAGCCTATGCATATAAATAATCGCTGATAATTCCAAACTGAACCCTTAATTAAAGTTCTAGATACAATAGATGGTAGCGAAAGAGCATAACCACATTTTCCTTCAGATATATTCGTTCCCAAGCCATATGGCTTATAATGGGCAAGTTACATAAACTATGTGTCCGGTTTTCAGTTTTCTCTGGTCTCCCCGCTGCGTACAGCCAACGCATTCTGATTTCGGAGGAGCTCAAAGGAGAAACAATATTTGGAAGATTTATTTGAAAAAAAGGCAAGAAACTGGGCCAATAAGTCAGAAAGATAGTAGATGACAGACAGCAAAGGGAAAAGGCAGAGTCAAAGAGAGTGGCAGATTAGAGGACGGTTATACGCACAGAACGTCCAGAAGGTGGGGGAACTATTTATACAAAAGACCCCCGCGGTATCCCCACGGGGGGGACCTTCAGATATGAATTCAAGACAAAAACTACTTGTGTGTGTGTGTGTGTGTGTGTGTGTGTGTGGGTGTGTGGGTGTGTGGTGTGTGTTGTGGGGGGGGGTGTTGGGGTGTTAGGGGGTGATGGTGGATAGTTAGGGGGTGGGGGTGGATAGGAGTGACGATGATAGTAGCAGAAGTTGCATTAGGGCAGAAGTATTTCCCTCAAAAAACATCTGCCGGCCCGACTTTCTCTCGCGTTCCTTCCTTCCTTCCTTCCTTCCTTCCTTCCTTCCTTCCTTCCTTCCTTCCTTCATATCACTTGGCGACTTCTTCCAACAGCGACATATAGATTTGTTTTTAACAAAAGTCTCATAATATAATATACAGACAAGCAGACACGCGTGCAGTACATTACATAGCCTACATACCATACAGCAATCATACTGCGAGACATGGGTTAGTTTGGAAACTTTTTTTCCCCAGACTGTCAGATGCAGGAACCCGTGCACTGATCTTGTAGGTATACTTTATTTTTTGAGACTGCAGTGTGCCCATGCATCAAATACTGTGGGTTGGTTATTGGTGGAAGGGGAAAGTCACAGGGCATATGTGGAAACGACCCCGAAATACGTTAACAAGTATGATAGAGAGAAGCGAAGAGAGAGATAGAGAGGGGGAGAGAGAGGGAGAGGGAGGGGGAGAGAGATAGAGATAGAGAGGGAGAGCTAGAGAGAGAGACGGATATAGATAGAGAGAGAGAGAGAGACAGAGAGGGAGAGAGGCAGAGAGAGGGGCAGAGACGGAGCGAGGCAGAGAGAGAGAGAGAGAGAGATGAGAGAGAGAGAGAGAGAGAGAGAGAGAGAGAGGATGAGAGAGAGAGGAGAGAGAGAGAGAGAGAGAGAGAGAGAGAGAGAGAGAGAGATAGAGAGAGAGAGAGAGAGAGAGACAGAGAGAGAGAGAGAGAGAGAGAGAGAGAGAGAGAGAGAGAGAGAGAGAGAGAGAGAGAGAGAGAGAGAACCACACAGGAGGGAGGGAAAATATGGAGCAGAGTGTTTAATGTTGATAGTCTTAATGCAGGAGATGCGGGTGTGTGTACGAGCGCGTGCGCGTGCATGCGCATGTTTATGTGCGTGTGTATGTGTGCGCGCACGCGCGCGCGTTTATGCGTATATATATATATATATATATATTATATATATATATATATATATATATATATATATATTATATATATATATATCGAACAAAAAAGAGAAAGGCAAACAAGCTGGTTATTTTTTCCCCAATATTTCGAGGAGAAAGCTCCTCTTCCTCTGGGGACGTTTTATTCACTCCAAATGCACTACAAAGATCTCAATACGACAGGCTAAAGATATACACAAAAGGAAATTGACAACTGTTCAAACCACACACCAAACCCAAACGCTAGATACACAAAACTGACAACTATTCAACAACAACAAAAAAGCAAAACACACACCACGCACGTGCACACACACACATATGCACTATATATATATATATATATATATATATATATATATATATATATATATATATATATATATATATATATATATATATATATATATATATATATATATATATATAACAAAAATAAAGAAAACTACAACAAATCCGTGGTCGTTCCAATTTTAATTCAACCTTTCGAGAGGGTGTCCTCTCTTCTTCAGGAATGACACACACTGGTCATATATATATATATATGTGTGTATATGCACGCGTGTGTGTGTATGTGTGCGCGCGCACGCGTGTTTTGTTATGTCCTTATTCGTGTCAATAATTGCCCAGCCGCAAAGTGGGCTGGAACTATAGTAGTAGACCCCTCCCCATGTAGAAGGCGCCAATACCAATCTGTGCCCAGCGACTGTGGCAACCCAACAAATGGCATACAATAGAAGAAATCGATGGCTTCATCCCCGGATTCATATCATGGAAAGCAAACAAACAACCAAACAAACAAAGCTGTTTTGATTTTTTGCTACGATATCAAAACAACAGCAATTGTGAAGTGCCAGTGTTCCAGACTATGGCAACCCAATAAATGTTATATCCCCGGATTCATAATAGAAGAAAGCAAACAACACACAAACAAACAAACAAATCGATGACTTCATTCCAGCAATTGTGAAGATTCCAGACATATGGCAACCCAATAAATGGAAAACAAATTCAAACATGGAAAGCAAACAAACAACCAAACAAACAAAGCTGTTTTGATTTTTTGCTACGATATCAAAACAACAGCAATTGTGAAGTGCCAGTGTTCCAGACTATGGCAACCCAATAAATGTTATACAATAGAAGAAATCGATGACTTCATTCCCTAGATTCATATCATGGAAAACAAACAACCAAACAAACAAAGCTGTTTTGATTTTTTTTACGATATCAAAACAACAACAATTGTAAAGTGCCAGTGTTCCAGACTATGGCAACCCAATAAATGGCATATAATAGAAGAAATCGATGACTTCATTCCCTAGATTCATATCATGGAAAACAGACACACAAACAAACAAAGCTGTTTTGATTTGGGGGGTTTTAACGATATCAAAACAGCAGCGATTGTGAAATTCAAGTTCCAGACTGTGGCAACCCAATAAATGTTATACAATAGAAGAAATCGATGACTTCATCCCCGGATTCGTATCATGGAAAGCAAACAAACACACAAACAAACAAACAAAGCTGTTTTGATTTTTTTTTTACAATATCAAAACAGCAGCGATTGTGAAGTTCCAGACTGTGGCAACCCAATAAATGTTATACTTCTTCCCCTGGATTCATAGCATGGAAAGCACACAACCAACCAAAGAAGCAAAGCTGTTTTTATTATTTTTATTTTTACGATATCAAAACAGCAGCGATTGTGAAGTGACGGTGTCAACTTGGCACCAGTGCTCCACGTCAGCACAGTCATGCAAAACCTGGCATCTTCGCGGTGGTTCGGGCCACATGCATAGCTAATCCGTCTCAGCATTGCTGTGCACGTTTAGAAGTGCTTGCATCTCCCTTCCGTCTTCCGTTTTCACATTGATCTGTTGGAATTTTAGCGCGCGCGTTTTGCGTGCGTACGTGCGCGCGTGTGTGTGTGTGTTTTTAGTTCCCGAGCCGAAGGTTCGGGGAGCTATTGTTTTTGTCTGGTCCGTCCGTCCGGTGTCCGTCCGTCCGTCCGTCCGGTGTCCGTCCGGTGTCCGTCCGGCGTGCCTCCGTCCGTCCGGCTATTCGTCCGTTTTTCTCAAAAACTATTCATCATCAAATTTGGTATACTAGTTTGCCAAGATGCAAGCTATCCACTGATGTATTTAGTTTGACATTAAGGTCAAGGTCGCGCCAGTTACGGGGTTCAAACCCCGAAACACATAATCGCTAATATCTCGCGAAGTTTTGCATCTATTTTAATGCAGTTTTTTTCACAACATTTCTTGATGAATGGTCTATAACACAGTTGTCATGAATGTTTCTGTGCGCGCGTGTGCGCATGATCGCGCGCGCTCAAATCACGGGTTCGAACCCCAAGGCTATATATAAAAAAAACTATTCAGTCTATTATCGTCAAATGTGGTATACCTGTTGCACAAGATGCAAGCTATCCACTGATGTACTTAGTTTTACATTAAGGTCAAATTTACGCCATTCCGATTTCGGAGTACCTCGGCGATGCTGCGAGGGGACTTTGCAGCCGCTCGGCGTTGCACTTGTTGTTTTTGTGTCCATTGCAACCGCACTTTCAGCAAGTTCCACTGTCAGCCTGGACAATTTAGCGCGTTTCAGTTCCTCGGGGGGAACATGGTTCCTTTGCTTTCATCTTGTCCTTCCTCCCACACCGTCTTCAAGCGACCAGCAACGAATAAAAAGCAAGAACACAATAATAATAGTGTAAGGGTCGGTGTACATCTCGTGTCCTGGCTAATACAAAGCATCTGTTTTGTTTCATTCTGTGTTTTTCTCACACCTGCTGCCGTGTCATTCACACCGACTGGCTGTGCGTTGTGTACGCATTTGGCCTGGTTGTCGCCCGTGTTGTTTGGGTCTTGGGGTAAAGATGTGCCACACCCCCCCCCCCCCCTGCATTTCTCGGTTCATTCTATTTTTCCGTGTTTGCCTTTCTTACCATACATAAAGCTGTATTTTAGGAACATTTTCAGCTAATAACCTTTTTGGAATACTAACCCTAGCCCTAAACCTAACCCTAACCCCCCACTATGTACTGCAGTACACCGCGATTTGTCACAGTTGTTGTTCGTTGCGTTTTTCCGTCTTATAGGGTGGGGGGTAGGTTTAGGTTTAGCGCTAGGGTTAGGGATAGGGTTAGTATTCCAAAAAGGTTATTACCTAAAAATGTTCCTAAAATACAGCTTTATGTATGGTAAGAATAGAATTAACCGAGATAGGTAGGGGGGTGGCACATCTTGACCTTTACCAGAAGCAGACCCGCTTGTGTGATTAAACCTGTCAGCGAGTCAAAAGCAACAAGGCGTGTGCTACCTGTCACACGATTGTCAAACATGCTGGGTCCTCTGTGGAACACAGATGGACACCGAGCATAACGTTGCTGGCTATGATTATAAAGGGAAGGTCAATCCATCGCGTCATACTTGCTTTGAAGAATGGGTCTGTTCCGGTATTGCGGTACCTCCAGGATACAGGCCAGTAAGCCATGCACCACGTTTAACCGCCCTCCATTTTCTTCGTAAATATTGAACCAGTCTCTCAAAAGATACCTGAAGGGAGGACAATTATTGTCTTGAACGTTTAATCAGATTTCATTTTATTCCTAGTACAATCTGAAAAAGAGCTAAGGACGTTATTTTCCCTTTGAATTTTTTTGCCTGGTATAGAATCTGCCTGGAGCTCTGTAGAGAGAGAGAGAGAGAGAGAGAGAGAGAGAGAGAGAGAGAGAGAGAGAGAGAGAGAGAGAGAGAGAGAGAGAGAGAGAGAGAGAGAGAGAGAGAGAGAGAGAGAGAGAGAGAGAGAGAGAGAGAGAGAGAGAGAGAGAGAGAGAGAGAGAGAGAGAGAGAGAGAGAGAGAGAGAGAGAGAGAGAGGAGAGAGAGAGAGAGAGAGAGAGAGAGAGAGAGAGAGAGAGAGAGAGAGAGAGAGAGAGAGAGAGAGAGAGAGAGAGAGAGAGAGAGAGAGAGAGAGAGAGGGAGAAGAGATGGAGGGAGGGAGGGAGGGAGGGAGGGAGGGAGGAGGGAGAGGGAGGGAGGGGGAGAGAGAGAGAGAGAGAGAGAGAGAGAGAGAGAGAGAGAGAGAGGAGAGAGAGAGAGAGAGAGAGAGAGAGAGAGAGAGAGAGAGAGAGAGAGAGAGAGAGAGTGAGTGAGTTGAATTTCCGCCATGTCCTCGACAAAAACAAGTTAACAATAATGTACAAACCAATCAAACATTACAATAAATCAAATATACATAAAATAATACGTCTTTTCATGTAGCAAGAGCATACACACTTCAGCAAGCCTTCCACACACTTAGCACAACGCATATGCAAAAGAAAAGAAAACAAACTGAGAGACAAACCAAACACATAGACAAGCAAACACAAGAAACGAGCAAATTTATTCCTAGTCCAAGAGAGAGAGAGGAGAGAGAGAGACGAGAGAGAGAGAGAGAGAGAGAGAGAGAGAGAGAGAGAGAGAGAGAGAGAGAGAGAGAGAGAGAGAGAGAGAGAGAGAGAGAGAGAGAGAGACCTGGAGAGAGAGAGAGGAGAGAGAGACAGAGAGAGAGAGACAGACAGAGACAGACAGACAGACAGACAGACAGAGACTGACAGACAGACAGACAGACAGAGAGAGAGACAGACAGAGAGAGAGAGAGAGACAGAGACAGACATACAGACAGAGAGAAGACAGACTGACAGAAAGACACTGAGACAGATTTTTTTAAAGGAGCGCAGGAGTAAAAACGTTTAGCCAGAGGTCTGTGAGACTATTAATGTATGCAGTTCTTGAACGCTCCAAATTGCTCAACTAATCTAATTATTAAGACGGTATTAAACACGTTTCGCCTTCTCCCTTTTCTTACACACACACCCCCCCCCCCCCCCCCCCCCCCGCCCTTGGCCCGTGGCACCCCCAAATCTTTAATTGAAGATTTAGCCATCGAAAATCGCATTACAGGGTGGCGATAGAGAAGATATTTTACAGAGAGCGAAAGTAAGAAAGAAATGAACGTCCGAGGAAAGCCTGACAAAGTTTATATCAGAGATCAGCTTCATGCAGCTTTGCTGAAATTAAGTTATCGAGAAACTGGTAGAAAGAAAAGAAAATGAATCGATTTAATTCTATTGATAACTTAAATTGATTGGCAACATTAACAAAGATGGTGCTATCCTTACGATGTTCTCACTTCTGATCTCGCTAAACGGCCAGCAACACGTCCACCAAAATCGCACGACTGTACGATGCGATTCGATCACGTGATCTCGATGCGCCAATCACATTGTGTTATTTATTTATTTATTTATTAAGAAAATGTCTATAGCGTATACCTTTAAGCTCTATGCGCTTTACACAATTACTAGAAAATTATAAACGAATAAAAGGCATATAGCACACAAGCACACACACACACACACACACTTGGAGACCACGTGATCGAATCGTATCGTACGGTCGTGCGATTTTAGTGGACGTGTGTGTGTCTGGCCCTTAATCCGATCGGTCAAAGTACCGCCTGAGGTACTTCAGCTTCAGTTAACGGTGGATGGATGATGACACCGGTACTTACTCTGTGTGTGCTTCAGCCAGACAGCAAGCACTTCAGTGCGTCGCCGGTCGCCCCTAGATCCAA
>CM065697.1:35899279-35901779 GCA_017654935.2 Phymorhynchus buccinoides
AATTCAACTAGTAGGATTTCACGAGATTTATTTCGACAGTAGAATTTCGCGTCAATCACGCCTCACAAATGTCAAACTCGGATCGTAGTGATCGAATCGTATGCCGTGTAGCGGCCCTGTAGGAAGGGTCACTGTTATATCTGCAGGTCCTCTGTCTGCCTGTCCTGTCTGCCTGTTCCTGTCTGTCCTCAACCCACTTCCCCTCCCTCCCCCTTCTCCTCCTGTCTGCTTTCTGCCTGCCTGTCTGCCTGACTGTCTGTCTATCTGTCTGTCTGTCTATCTGTCTGTCTGTCTGTCTCTATTGATTCGTGTCTGGGTGTATCTTTTGTCTGTGTATCTGTCTGCTTTTCTTTGTTTGTTTTCGTGTCTCATTTCTCTCTAGCCCTCTTTTGTTTCAATGTTTCTCTCTCTGAATACCTTTGTCTGGCTGTCTCTCTGCCCCTCCCCCCCCTCTCTCGCTCCCTCTCCCCTCCCTCTCTCTCTCTCCTTCTTCTCTCTCTCTCTCTCTTCCTCCTCTCCTGTCGCATCTCTCTCTCTCTCATCTCTCTCTCTCTCTCCTCTCTCTCTGTCTCTCTCTCTCTCTCTCTACTCTCTCTCTCATCTGTCTGTCTCTCTCTCCTCTGTCTCTCTCTCTCTCCTCTCTCTCTCTCCTCTCATCTCTCTCATCCTCGTCCTCGCTCCTGAAACGTGTCTTTCTCTCTCTCTCCCCATCCCCAACGCCACCCCTCCCGGCGGTCTCTCTCTCTGATCCCTCTCTCTCTCTCTCTCTCTCTCTCCTCTCTCTCCTCTCCCATGTCTCTTCTCTCTCCTCTCCTCTCTCCCTTCTTCTTCTCTCCTCTCTCTTCTCACCTTCGCCTCATCGTCCCCTCTCTCTCTCTCCCCCGGACCTCTCTCACTCTCTCTGTCTCCTCTATCTTCTCTCACTTCCCACCCCCTCCGGGGAGGCATTTCAATTCTCACGTCAAATGTCTTGTCCAACTCTTATGTGTTTGCGGTGTCTCATCTCGACAGTCTCAAACATCTCCAACCGCGCTCCCTCTCTCTGCCCCCCACCCTCCCCTCTCCCTTCGTTTCATGAGTCTCTCTCTCTCTCTCTCTCTCTCTATAACGCTCCTCTCTTCATCTCTTCAAGTCTCTCACGTCTCCCTCCTCCTCTCTCTCTCCTCTCTGTCTCGAGGTTCCAATGTAAAAATACTATGCATTTACTTGACAATCACAGTGACAATGTGTGTGTAGGCGTGCGTGCATTCAAGCGCTTGCGCATTTGTATTACACGTGCATGTTTGTGTGTGTGTCTCTGCTTTCAAATCTAACCTCAAAACCCCCCTGCCCCCCCCCCCCCCCCTCGTCATCTCGAGTCTCCTCTCTCTCTCTCTCTCTCTCTCTCATCTCTCTCTCGTCTCTCTCTCTCTCTCTCTCTCTCTCTCTCTCTCTCAATCTCTCACTCTCTCTCTCTCTCTCTCTCTCTCTCTTGCCTTTATGTCTGTTTCTGCTGTATTCCATTTGTGTCATACGTGTGTCTGTTCGCTTTGCATTTTTGTTTGAATGCGTACGTTATGAATGCTAACGTGTGTGTGCGCTTTGATTACCCGGCCAGAGGTCGGGGTTGTGCGATTGGTTTGTGTGTGTGTATGTGGGTGTGTCTGTGTATCGATTATCTTAAAAACTACTGTTTGGACTTTAATTAAAATTGGCAGAGGGGTAGACAGCTTGAAAAGGAAGCTTCCTTTCGTTAATCAACACCGTGCTGACCTTGACCTTGAAGTTTGACCTTGAAAACCGACATTTCCTTCTTTGGGCTATGTAATTTCCCCCCAGCTTTATTTCGTGAACTAGTGAACAGAATCGCTTCAAATTTTGTGTGGTGGTGTACCATGGTGCAAGGACGTTTGTATAAAAGTTCAGCTGTATCTAGTGAACTACTGAACAGAATCGCTTCCCATTTTTGGCTATGTATGTTATGCGTTCTGTAAGGGTGGAAAGTGGTGTGTTTATTGGGGGGTGGGGGTGGGGGAGAGGACATAACTCGGTGCAAGGAAGTTTGTATAAAAGTTCAGCTGTATCTCGTGAACTACTGAACAGAATCGCTTCAAATTTTGGGCTATGTATTTTATGCGTTCTGTAAGGGTGGAAAGTGGTGTGTTTATTAGGGGGTGGGGGGGGGGGGAGAGGACATAACTCTAGCCGGGTTTGCATTGTCACAATGCGTTGCTGCCGCTCGGCGATGCCCTTGTTTGATTTATATCAAGATTCAGTGCCGTATAAATACTGTATGTTGTTGTTGTTGTTGTTGTTGTGTGTGTGTGAATGGATGGGTGGGGGTGGGGAGTGAGGGGGGGGGGGGGGGGGGTACGTTAGTCACCGTGTGGCAGATGGTGGTGCCCCCTTTAATCTGATTCGGTTTTAGCAAATTACGATCATCAGCAGGTGGCTAATTAACATCAGTAGGCCGCTGCTGCTGCTGCCAGTCAGTCACGATGCAACACGCGAGGAGGAGGAC
>CM065697.1:35911779-35914279 GCA_017654935.2 Phymorhynchus buccinoides
GAACAGCTAATGCTTGAGTCAGTCAAGTTGTTGGGTGTTTTTTTCCCCTCCGCCGCTTCTGTTCCTGATTCTCTCCCGTTTTTTTATTAATCCCCTAATATTGTTTTGTTGCTAAGATTTTAAGCCTGGAATTAAGACAGGGGGATGACAAGCCTTTAAAGGGCCACCCTGACGGATGAGTGTTTGTAAGAAACACGTCCAGATCACCAGGAAAGCACCCTTTACAGAGATTGCAATACTCACTTTGCTCTGGTTTCCTAGAAATCAAACCGTCAAATCGGCGATTCCTCCTTGGCGGAGGTGCTGGAAGTCAAATTCTTTCACTCAAAGAGAAGGCGTGTGCCGTCTCTTTTCTAATGGCCGCGTACGTTTAGTCCAAATCGTTTGCACGAAATTTTCGCAATACAAGCCTTTTTATTTTTTTTTTTTTTTTTATTGTATACAGTTTATCTAAAGGAGTTTCGCTCACAACAAAGGAAATAGCTCCATTTTGGTTTTTTTACTGCACTACAAAAAACTGAAAACGCTTCAACCACAATGAATGGCAACCACCCACCCCATCCAAAATGGCTACTCTCTCCGGCATCTCCGCCAAGGAGGAATCGCCGTTTTGACGGTTTGATTTCTAAGAAACCAGAGCAAAGTGAGTGTTCCGATCCTTGAAAAGGCTATATTTCTGGTGATCTTTACGTGTTTCTTGCACAAAAACTCATCCGTCAGGGTGCACCTTTAATTGGAGCGGCAGAAGAGACGAGAAGACTGAGAACTGGTTAGGGCGTTTTCTTCGGGAGAGTCATGTATTCACCTAGTCCTGTTTCACCTACGCTTTGTTATGGTAATGAGCAATACTGAATAGATAGCCACCCTCTTATGACCCATCCTGTTTTCTCCTACTCGGCTATTCTGTTCCTATTGCCCACTGCAAGGAACACCTTTTGCAAGCGTGAATGCCCTTGATGGGTGGGGGGGGAAGATGGTTGAGTACTGACCAAACAAGGGAATAATTCTCGCCAATAACCCTATTTGAGGCCACTTAATGGCTGCCTTGTGCCCTTGGTGGGTGGGGGAAGATGGTTGAGTACTGCCCAAACAAGGGAATCACTCTCGTCAATAACCCTATTTGAGGCCACTTAATGGCTGCCTTATGCCCTTGGTGGGTCGGGAGGAAGATGGTTGAGTACTGACCAAACAAGGGATTCACTCTCGCCAATAACCCTAGTTGAGGCCACTTAATGGCTGCCTTGTGCCCTTGGTGGGTGGGGGAAGATGGTTGAGTACTGACCAAACAAGGGAATGACTTTCGCCAATAACCCTATTTGAGGCCACTCGATGGCTGCCTTATGCCCTTGGTGGGTGGGGGGAAGATGGTTGAGTACTGACCAAACAAGGGGGTGACTCCCGCCAATAACCCTATTTGAGGCCACTTAATGCCTTGGTGGGTGGGGGAAGATGGTTGAGTACTGACCAAGCAAGGAGATAACTCTCGCCAATAACCCTATTTGAGGGTCACTCAATGGCTGCCTTTTGCAAGAGTGTATGGATACTGATCAACAAGGGCTTAACTCTTGCCGTCAAAGGCGTTAATAACCCTAGTTGCAGTGGCCATTAGAAGAAGCAATCGGTCCGCTTTCACCTACGACATGAACACAATAACGCTGTTTGTCTTTTCTGAAGTTGATCTCACTACCGAGTTCCGTTTTACGTTTGATCTGTTTTGCTTCTTAGAGTGATACTCAGCCTATGCTTATGCTCGAGACTCGTGCCGTTTTCTTAAAGTAGTGTGACATATGCTCAGCCTTTACTCATGGTCGTGATGACTAGTATAAAATAAAATATTACATCATTTATTTATGCAACCTCACAGGGAGAGAGATATGGCAGCTGCGTAATAATGTTACGACTACAATGTGTACAAGTTGAACAGCCGAAGCACTTGAACACTATGGTACAAATGCACCAGTTAGGGATGGCAACACTATGTGTGTGACTGTTTTTGATTACCCCGCTACGTGGGCGGCCACACTCCGACTTCGGAGGATTTTGGAGACTGACGATGCTATTCTAGGAGCTTGTCACGGCTAAGGACAATCCCCGCATAACTGCGCATAGCATAACAACATTTTGATGTAGCCTTGGTGTTCTAGCCTATGTCCATTGATTTGACACAGCCTTGAGCCAAGGCGATGTGTGTTTCAAGGCTGTGAAGACCTCGCCTGTGCTACCTCGCTGAATACGGGAAGAATCGCTTGAAGGAATATGGACACAGACAAATCAAGGAAAGCCCTTTCTGCTTGTAAACAATGGGGATGACCAGAAGATGTCAATAAGTGCTGGTTACGGTAGGTCTGTCGCATGAAAAAAGGTAGCTCGTAAAAATAAGTAGCTCGCTACTATGAGAGTCTGTATTTGCGACAACCACAAATTTCACTTTTTCTGTACTTTAGCCCTTTCACCGCCAATGTCGCATTTTAGCACCTGAAAGGTTTAACACCCATGTCAC
>CM065697.1:35934279-35936779 GCA_017654935.2 Phymorhynchus buccinoides
CTTGAACGCCTAGTATTGTTGTGGATGGACTTGGTAGGGGGTTAGTTAGTTGGGGACTTGGGGCACAGCCATGTTCTTCTCGGGGGAGCCATTAGAGGCTGTCGCTCCCCGTCGTCGACAGCTGGGTCAGGGGAGACAATGCCAGCGACGGGCCCCGACCGAGTTCGCTCCCTTGGGACCTTCAACCCTTTGCTCACTTTGCTGGAGAGAAAGCCCCCAACACGCGGTCCTTCTTCTTATCTTCCTCCTTCAGAACCTTCTCGGTTGCTCTCTCTCTCTCTCTCTCTCTCTCTCTCTCTCTCTCTCTCTCTCTCTCTCTCTCTCTCTCTCTCTCTCTCTCTCTCTCTCTCTCTCTCTCTCTCTCTCTCTCTCTCTCCTCTCTCTCTCTCTCTCTCTCTCTCTCTCTTCTCTCTCTCTCTCTCTCTCTCTCTCTCTTAGAACCAAGGACAGAATGGATGACTAGGCCAAGCCTAAATTCTTATCATCCCTGTAAAATAATAAAGTGTCTGAAGACTCTCTCTCTCTCTCTCTTTTTTTTTTTTTTGGGGGGGGAACACGGAACATTACTCAAAGTTAACGTTAACTGCACAAAAAACACTCAATTCGAGGCTGGTAGATTGAGATTAACGTTAACTGGTTTTGTTTCTGAGGTTCACAAATAAAGACATTGGACACAGACAAGTTTTATCAAAGCAAACTATATATATATATATATATGGCGTATAAGCCAGATACAAGGCGAAAATGTGTACTTTGTTGGTGCTTTTATTCAATAATACATTTAAAAAAATGAAATCTTGTGTTTTTGTGTTTTTTAGTCTGATCACATATCAAGCACTTAGGTGTTTTTTCTCTCTCTATGATTCTCTGATTATTTTGTTTATGCAGTAGCTCACTTTGGCTAGACCTCCTATTGTGCATGGGTTTATATGCTTCTCATTTTACATTTTCTGGTAGATACTGAAAGGTAAGGAGGAGGAGTTCCACCTGAAGCAGCAAAGTGAGCTTGTAATGAGAGAGTAAAGTAATGTGAAGTGATGATTTATGTGGTATGTATGTTTTGTAATGAGAGAGTAAAGTAATGTGAAGTGATGATTTCTGTGTTATGTATGTTTTGTAGTGAGAGAGTAAAGTAATGTGAAGTGATGATTTCTGTGTTATGCATGTTTTGTAGTGAGAGAGTAAAGTAATGTGAAGTGATGATTTATGTGTTATGCATGTTTTGTAGAGAGAGAGAGTAAAGTAATGTGAAGTGATGATTTATGTGTTATGCATGTTTTGTAGTGAGAGAGTAAAGTAATGTGAAGTGATGATTTCTGTGTTATGTATGTTTTGTAGTGAGAGAGTAAAGTAATGTGAAGTGATGATTTCTGTGTTATGTATTTTTTTGTAGTGAGAGAGTAAAGTAATGTGAAGTGATGATTTCTGTGTTATGTATGTTTTGTAGTGAGAGAGTAAAGTAATGTGAAGTGATGATTTATGTGTTATGTATTTTGTTTTGTAGTGAGAGAGTAAAGTAATGTGAAGTGATGATTTCTGTGTTATGTATGTTTTGTAGTGAGAGAGTAAAGTAATGTGAAGTGATGATTTCTGTGTTATGCATGTTTTGTAGTGAGAGAGTAAAGTAATGTGAAGTGATGATTTCTGTGTTATGTATTTGTTTTGTAGTGAGAGAGTAAAGTAATGTGAAGTGATGATTTCTGTGTTATGTATGTTTTGTAGTGAGAGAGATTAAAGTAATGTGAAGTGATGATTTCTGTGTTATGTATGTTTTGTAGTGAGAGAGTAAAGTAATGTGAAGTGATGGTTTCTGTGTTATGCATGTTTTGTAGTGAGAGAGTAAAGTAATGTGAAGTGATGATTTCTGTGTTATGTATGTTTTGTAGTGAGAGAGTAAAGTAATGTGAAGTGATGATTTCTGTGTTATGCATGTTTTGTAGTGAGAGAGTAAAGTAATGTGAAGTGATTAAAAAAAAAGATAATGAAAGCCTCGAAAAGGGGACGATAGAGAACGGATAATAGCGCGTTTTGCCCTCCATGGAGACTGGTCTTGTGTCTGGAAGATTGCGGCGGAATGGCTCCCAGTAACAGAGTGATGGCTTTCTCTTTGTATATGAAATGTCCCGTTCTGTTTGAAAGGGGAGAACCTCGTGTCCTGAGCCATAGCTTGTGCGACCCCGTTTGCCTGCCAGTCTGCTCCTCACTCTGTCTCTGTCCGTGTGTGCGTGTGTGTGCGTGTGTGTGTGTGTGTGTGTCAAGTCAAGTCAAGTCAAGTCAAAATTATATTTAATGACGATAAAAAAAAGTAAGCTACAAGCTTTTTTTCATCCTGTCGTCATGAAAAGAAAAAACATACTGAATCAAATAAAATGTAAAGATCAACAATGAAACTTGGCGTACGGAACCAAAGCACAATGAACAAATATCAAAAACAAATCATACATATGACAACTGTGTGTGTGTGTGTGTGTGTGTGTGTGTGTGTGTGTTGTGTGTATGT
>CM065697.1:35941779-35944279 GCA_017654935.2 Phymorhynchus buccinoides
AGCCGGGGTGGGGGGGGGGGGGGGGGCCTTTACCGACAGCCTTTACTTACAGACCCCCCATGTCATGTGTCACATTCCCTCTTATGCTTGGAAGATTTATGATTTCTTACTAGCTATAAGAGGGAAAACATGTGAACACCGTGATTTTGACACGTGACGTGCGGGGTCTTTAAAAGCATATCAACTTACCAAATACAACACACACACACAAAACAAGTTAATCTCTCACCGTTTGACACGAACATGTTTCCATAAGTGACAGCCTTTACATACAGACCCCCCACGTCACGTGTCACATTCCCTCTTATGCTTGGAAGATTTCTTCAGATTCCTTACTAGCTATAAGAGGGGAAACGCATGAAAACCGTGATTGTGACACGTGACGTGCGGGGTCTTTAAAAGTATATCAACTAACCAAATACAACACACACAAAAGAGGTTGATCTCTCACCGTTTGACACGAACATGTTTCCATAAGTGACAGCCTTAACTTAAAGCATATCAACTAACAAAATACAACACACACACACCCAAAAAAAGAAGAAAGAAAAAAAGTTGATCTCTCACCGTTTGACACGAATAAGTTTCCATAAGTGACAGCCTGTACTTAAAAGCATATCAAGTAACAAAATACAACACCAAAAAAAAGTTGATCTCTCACCCTTTGACACGAATAGGTTTCCATAAGTGACAGCCTACAATCGAACTGCACATGCTGTTGTAGAGACACCCCCCCACCCCCACCACCACCACCACCCCCCACCCCGCCCCACGAGACCGGTCCTGTGTCGTGAAGGAAGGACAGACAGTGACGCTGGTAATCGGTCTCTTGAAAGCAATGAAGACAAACGACCCCAGGATGCGAGCTTGGTGCCCTGACACCCAGATATTATAAAAATGGGGGACCGAACAGTATCGGGGGAATTAGAATGCAATGGTGTACGAGTGGGGCCAGAGTGAGAGAGAGAGGGAGGGAGAGAGAGAGAGAACAACAACAACATGAACAACAACAACTACTGTTTAATGACCAGGCCATCTGCCCATGTCATGAGGGAAGGGGTAACAATGGGAAATCTTCACAATTCAAACAGATAAGCATAAGGGATAAAAGAGAGAGAGGGAGAGAGAGAGAAGAGAGAGATAAAGAGAGAGAGGGAGAGATAGAGAGAGAGAGAGAGAGAGAGAGAGAGAGAGAGAGAGAGAGAGGGATAGAGAGACGAGAGAGAGAGAGAGAGAGAGAGAGAGAGGGATACAGAGAGAGAGAGAGAGAGAGAGAGAGAGAGAGAGAGAGAGAGAGAGAGAGAGAGGGGGGGACAGAGAGACAGAGAGAGAGAGAGAGAGAGAGAGAGAGAGAGAGAGAGAGAGAGAGAGACAGAGAGTGGAAGAGAGAGAGAGAGAGAGAGACAGAGAGAGGGAGAGAGAGAGAGAGAGAGGGGGGGGAGGGACAGAGAGAGAGAAAGAGAGAGAGAGAGAGAGAGAGGAGAGGAGAGAGAGAGAGAGAGAGAGAGGAGAGAGAGAGAATGGGTGAATGAATGAATTTTATTTATAGAGGGTAATAGAATAAGTAAAAACATGCTTGTTTACGTCCAGCCCACTGGGGGAAAAAACAACAACATATAATTATGAAAGTAGAAATGAAAAAGGAAAGTGCAGTATATAATTTTTATAAAGCGAGGGTAGAGTAAGCATATAATTTTACATCCATAAGAGAGAGAGAGAGAGAGAGAGAGAGAGAGAGAGAGAGAGAGAGAGAGAGAGAGAGATAAAAAAGAGAGAGAGAGAGAGAGAGAGAGAGAGAGAGAGAGAGAGAGAGAGAGAGAGAGAGAGAGAGAGAGAGAGAGAGTAACATACAACTATGCACATAATTATATAGACAACGAGAAAAGGCAGTTTAATCTCATCGTTCCTCGAAGCTTCGATGCGTTTGACAAAATTCCTAAAGGAAAGCTTGTAATAAGCGATCCATGCAGGGTCCTGTCTGTATTTCATTTTTCTTCTGGAAAATCTCAAGAGAGACGACACCCCTGCTATACCCAACACGAGGATGACAGTACTTCGTGTGTCTTCCAGACGTCCATAGAGATTCTGGGGCACACTGACTGGTACGGTGTCTTGTCAGGTCGTTTCTCTGAGCTGTTGGAAGAGCGGGGCAAGATCATAGTTACACTTGTGTGTTTCTTTGCTTGTTGTTTCTGCATGTCTATGCCCATCCTTTCGTTTCCGACCATGGCTGCCAGATAGCAAGAGACTATAACTCCTTTCTCTCGGCCAAAGGGATTTGAGGACAGCTGGCGTTGGTGGAAGTTTCACCGAAGCCCAACCCATCCCTTTGGCTGCAGCACCAAAGCCAGTGCCATATTGTTTCATGTTTTTAATTTAACAATTTTTGTACATTGATATATCTCATCTTATTTCACATGGTGGAAGACAAGTTTCCATGTGCGTTGTACAATGCCAATGGACAATAATTTTTTTAATAAAAAAAATGATTGTATTATAT
>CM065697.1:35971779-35974279 GCA_017654935.2 Phymorhynchus buccinoides
TGTCTCTGTCTCTGTCTCTCTCTCTCCTCTCTCTCTCTCTCCCTCTCTCTCTATCTCTCTCTCTCTCTCTCTATATCTATCGGTACACTCCTGTCTCTCTCTCCCGGTGGCCTCACATTAAAAATTAATTGCGTCTCGCTCTCTCTCTCTCTCTCTCTCTCTCTCTCTCTCCTCTCCTCTCTCCTCTCTCTCCCGGGGTTCCCTCCCGGGAGCCTCACATTAAAAACTTCATTGCGTCTCTCTCTTTCTCTCTCCTCTCTCTCTCTCTCCTCTCTCCTCTCTCTCTCTCTCTCTCTCTCTCCGGTGGTCTCACATTAAAAATTCATTGCGTCTCTCTCTCTCTCTCTAGTTTCTCTCTCTCTCTCTCTTCTCTCTCTCTCGCTTCTCAATCTCTCTCTCTCTCTCTCGCCCGGTGGGGCCTACATTAAGGAAAAAATTCATTGAGTCTCTCTCTCTCTCTCTCTCTCTGGATGTCTCTCTCTCTGCAGTCTCTTCTCTCTCTCTCTCTCTCTCTATCTAATCCGTCTCTCTCTCGCTCTCCCTCTCTCCTCTCTCTCTCTACCTCTCTCATCCCGCTCTCTCTCTCTCTCTCTCTCCGTCATCTCTCTCTCTCTCTCTTATTCTTTTAATTTAGTTAGTTAGTTAGGTATTGTTTTTTTATGATGTTTATTTATTTATTTATCTATTTACCATTCATTTCGGATTATTTCGGCGATTGCGAGGGGTTCAACATAATTGATTGATTTTGTTTGAACTTTTTAATTGATTTTTCTTTTTATTTGTGTCACTCATATGTATTGCTATGTTTTATTCTTCCCTATTGTAATCCCCATCCCCATGACATGGGCATCATGGCCTGGTTTTTTAAACCATCCGAATCTCTCTCTCTCTCTCTCTCTCTCTTCTCTCTCTCTCTCTCTCTCTTCTCTCTCTCTCATCTCTTCTCTCTCTCTCTCTCTCTCTCTCTCTCTCTCTCTCTCTCTGGTGATGTTTGTTAGTATGGGTTATTGCATAATATTGCCATTAATAATGTTGATATGAGTAATGTAAGAATGAGATTTGGTTCTTTTAGCTGGCTTAATGGTTTCTAGCACAGGTGATTTGATGTTTAAACTACGAATGTTGATGTGGATGATATATGAATGCAATTTGGATCTTTCAGTGGCTTTGATGGTGTTTGCTAGCACAGGTAGTGTGACGAGGTAATGGGTTAAAAGGCTAAGTCTCTAGGGAAGACTTTAGAAAATTTGCCTTTAGCCCACTTCTCTAGGGTATGGGAGATGAGCAACTTTCCCGGCCCCTTTTCATCTAATAAAATTTATATTTGTGCCCGGGTTCTGGCTCGTCAGATGGTTGTAAGAAATACAAGTGGTTGAATTGCTCTAAATGGCAGACAGAGAGTAGTAGGGTTTTACATGAAATTACAAGACTCCCACTCTCATCAGTCTGACCAAAGGGTTCAGGATTATTTGACACTTGTATTTTATTTACTCCCAAAATCTGCATAAGATTATGCAACAATAATAATAAAGCAGCTCAATGGCGCCAAAACAAAATATGGAATAAAAAAACAATGAAATCCGAAAGGATTCACAAGACTTTTTGTCTTTCTATAAGGTTCGCCCCATGCCGGAAGGGTTACTAATTATCTTCGGTGTCCGTAGGAAAGTTCAAATGATTGGCGCAGTCAGGTAGACTTAGCTGTTTTGAAGTTCTGGGCTTGCTCGTCAGGTGAGAGTAGCTCCCAGTCGTTCCGGTTACGGCTTCGCGGGATGGCACGGTTCAGGCGTGGTCTCCTCGCGGATTCTGGGTGCGGGGCGTCTTGGCGACGTTCCTGTCTTGGTGCTTGGTGGAGTCCGGGATGATCGTCCGGCCCACGATGCCCTGCTGATAATCACAGGAGAAGGTGGATGTAGATCTCTATGGCTTAGAGACAAGGGGCTTCAGTCGGCAGGGAATTAGTGAATCCCAACCGGCTTGAAGGCTTCCCTTGTACAATAGCACTACATGTAGTTAATAAATAAACTGAATTTCAGTTAACAAACTGAGATCAGTAAAACATAAAAGGTGATCAATCCATCATCATTCTCCATCCAACACCTGGAAAGGAATGGTATCATAAAGTGCAAGATTGCGGCCCATAGGTTTCCTACTAAAAATACCACTTCTTTTCTATAACATATCTATCTACTCCTTATTCATCATTGAACATAGGATCTAGATCAAAACTAGAGTCAAACAAACCAGATCTCAATCACCTGCCATCAATAATACTTACTAGTGGGCTTATGATGACTGGTTGTGAGTGTTGCTCTAGCTACGTTTCAGCATCTTGTGTGACAACTTTTTCTCACCACTCCAATTATAGCCTTCACTTTCAAACAATGAAAGCCTGCTATTGGTGTATTACAGTCGACACGTCACAAGATTGCTGTTCTAAATGTACCGAACAATCACGCGCCTATTACATCCTTATCACGTGCCGACATTCCTAACCTCT
>CM065697.1:35991779-35994279 GCA_017654935.2 Phymorhynchus buccinoides
TCTCTCTCTCTCTCTCTCTCTCTCTCTCTCTCTCTCTCCCCCCCCCCCCCACATTTTACCTGTTTTCCAAGCCTTGCATCTCTCCTTTAGCCTTGTCTTTTATGGGGGAGGAGGGGGGGGGGCGGTCATTTCTTGGACGTAAGCTAGTCACTTCTTTGTTCTTCAGTTTTATGTGTCTCTGTCGTGTTTCACTATAGTCTATTTATTAAACTAGTTGACGTTGTCTGGTATTCGGGTAGGGAATTTGGGTGAAGGTGAAGCAGGGGAGGGGGTGGTGGTGGTAGGAAAAGAAGGGGGGGGGGGAGTAGGGGGCGCACACACATACATGCACACGCACGCGCACATACACACATACACACACACACATACATACACGCGCGCACACACACATACAAACACACACAAACACACACACACACACACATACATGCGCACACACGTACCCACACATATATATATATATTGCCTGATGACTCTAGCCATTACGTGAAATAGCTAGGAACTTCGATTGCCTGTAACATATACACGCACAACACGCAAGCACCTAGGCCTATGCACACACACACATACTTTCACCCTTTAAAAAAACAACGCATATAATTATTATCTACTTACCTACTTATTTGCCCAACCTATCTTATTGTATCTAAGTACCTATACGCATATAGAACAACCCAACCAACCAATCAGCCAGGCAAGCAATCAACCAACCAATCAACCAACCAACAAACCAAGAAACCAATCAACCAAAGAAACAACCCAAACTACAACAGTCCCAACTTCAACATACAGACAAACTTTACGACACTAGGAAAAAGCAAACGCGTGACCCAAAGAACAAGAAAATAATACTAAGCAACCCAGACTTGTCAGTTCCACTCACATGCTCCAGTAAACAAACGAACAAACAAATAAACAAACAAACACGCTCCAGTAAGCAAACAAACAAACAGACAGACAGATAGACAAACAAGCAAACAGGCAGATGTTTGCCATCACGGCACGTCATCGAGGGGAACAACGGGCTCGAGGGAGAAGACAAAAAACCCGACAGGAATGAAAACAAAAGGAAGACAAACCAGGCACCGCCAAACGACCTGTCAACAAGCAGGACAAAAACAAACAAACAAACAGACAAACAAACAACTAGACAAACAGAAACTTCAGAACGATTCATGTGGCCTTCGGGGTTTTAGCATCAGGATAGGATTTTGTTCTCTTTGTATATATTGTGTGAGTGAGGACAGAGCGACGACCTTGATAATAATGTTTCGTCCCCCGGAAGACGGAGTGTGGCTGCCCATGTGGCGGGGTAATCAAAAAAACGGTCACGCGCGTAAATGTTATCACCCCTAGCTGATGCGTTTGTACCATAGCGTTCAAGTGCTTCGGCTGTTGGGGTGATCCCTGGAGTCTTTTAGCCAGGGTAAGACAACAACAACATATTAATGTTTCCACATCTCCGAGTCTTCTCAAATTGCATTCAGATTAGAGCTTCAGATTTTTTTAAAGACACTACAGTGGATTCCTGATAACTCAAAAAACCTGATACCTCAAAAAGACTGGGTGCCTCACAATAATGTTGTGGTCCCACTTGAATAATCCTTATAATAATAATGTTAAAAAGTCTTTTTATCTCAAAGTCACCACAAAATGAGTCGTGATGTCCCAGATGTCGCTTTTGAGTTATTAACAAATTGTTATTGTGCATTCACAAAGCTTTCCAATAAACCAAAACGTTTGTGAATCGGACTATTTGTTGCAAAGTTATGAAGATTTGAAATCGTATACTCAGGGAATCGGCGAAATGAAAAAAATGCAACCGGAAAATTTATAAATGTGTACAAAACAACCAGATGTTTCTGATATAAACACACCTTTAAGGCAGAAAGGATTGTTTTTACACTTCAATACTTATGCTCATGGTATATATAAAGACCCATTGTTCAATAATAAGTCAAAATCTGAGAATTGATGATTTGACCCCCTTCCACATAAAATTGTCCCTAGGGGACAAGTGAACTAGGGACAATGCGACTCATTTTGTGGTGACGGGTCACAAATGTCAGTCCCTTCAATTTTGAGTTAAGCGATTTTCACTGTATATACACATTTCAGTTAAAACCTTAAACAAGAACATGTTGGATAACGATTTCTTAAAGATAACCTTATCAGTTATTGTTGTGAAGAGAAGTTTGGTCCGTGTCCATGGAACATAAATATGTGGCATGTGTATTTCTGTCAATGGGGTGCAACTAGAAAGAATACAACCACTTACACACACTACTGTATCTCCAAGCTTGCTCCTACACTGTCAAGAACATTCACAAATAGACAATTAGACAGACAATGATATGCTGTTATCTTGGGAACTCCATTTTTCCGACCCCCCGATTTTCAGGGTCCAGCGATCGCATTGACCTTGATCTTGACCTTGATTGGTCAACAATATTCGGAAGGAGCATAAGCCAAACCACCTTCATACCAAGTTTCAACATAC
>CM065697.1:35999279-36001779 GCA_017654935.2 Phymorhynchus buccinoides
GAGAGAGAGAGAGAGAGAGAGAGAGAGAGAGAGAGAGAGAGAGAGAGAGAGAGAGAGAGAGAGAGAGAGAGAGAGAGAGAGAGAGAGAGAGAGAGAGAGAGAGAGAGAGAGAGGGGGGTGGGGGGGGGCGAATTCGTGTTTGATTGGACGACAAAGGGAATTGATAACAAGATTTTTTTGAGTCAAAACAATGTCGACTAGAAGAAACGAGTTGTGGAGAGAAAGAAGCCCTGTTGCAGCGCAAAATTTTACAACGCGGCAAAATGTTACATTTTGTAACATTTTGACGCCTTGTAACATTTTGCGCGGAAAGTCCTGCAGCTAAATGTTACAATTGTAACATTTTGCCGCGTTATAACATTTTGCGCGGAAAGCCTGCGGCGAAATGTATTCAATTTTGTTACGAATGTAGCAATTTGCGCTGCCACAAGCCCCATCCTGCCTGTGTCAGGAACTGTTTCACAGCTTGTCTGCCTGTCTCCTTTCATATGTTCCACACAATCTGGGCTTCACAAAAACTGTATTATAACCTCTATGCCTGTGATATGCTTGTCTTGTTCACTGGAATCTGAACTTTAAACCCCCCCCACATATACGACTCAATTCATTTAAAAACTAAATACTTGGAAACTAACTGTCTTTGTAATGATAAACAAGGGCGTCGCCGAGCGGCAGACATGTCCGTCACCAGCAATGCCACGCACTTGCGACACCCCGTAGAGTGTCACATCCTGACACAAAATTGGAAGGGATTCTGTCTTCTAGTTCACGAGATACAGCTTGAAGAAGAAACATATAGCGCAAAGAAGGAAATTTCGGTTTTCAAGGTCACACTTCAAGGTCAAGGTCAGCATGGTGATAATTTATGCTCGGATGTTTTCTTCTCTAGGGTATACAGTACCACACACAATCTGAAGCGCTTCTGTCAAGTACCAATGTGGAAAATATGGCTTAAAACCCAATGTGTAGACCCCTACCACATTCAAGGCCTACGGATCGCCCGGACCGTGACCTTGACCTTGATCGGTATGCCACCATCAGAACGGGCATAAGCCAAAGTACCTTCATGCCAAATTGGAAGACTCTAACACTAACGGTGTGGGAGTTATGGCCCCTGAAAGATTTTCGGTTTTCAAGGTCGTACGCCAAGGTCAAGGTCACGACGGCAAAATGGTTTGCGCGGATGCCTTTCTCGCATGGTGACACACCAGCACACAAAATTTGACGAGATTCTGTCAACCCGTTCGAAAGATATCCTTGGGACAGACAGAAGGAGAAAAAAATGACCCTCCGATTTTCAGGCTCCAGCGATCTTTTTGACCTTGACCTTGACCTTGATCGGTATGCCATCATCAGAACGGGCATAAGCCAAACCACCTTCATACCAAGTTTCAACATCCTATGTTGATCGGTGCCCGAGATATGGCTAAAAATAGATTTTCGGTTTTCAAGGTCGTACGTCAAGGTCAAGATCACGACGGCAAAATGGTTTGCGCCGATCTCTTCCTATTAAGGAGGCACACCTTCACACAAAATTTGACGCGATTCGGTCAAGCGGTTCGGGAGATATCCTTGGGACAGACAGAAAAGGAAAAAAGAAAAAAAAACCACAAACAAACAAACAAAAATACAAACCAGCCCATCGCAATAGTCCGTCTTGGTGACGGACTAAAAACAAACAAAACAAACTAAAAACAAACAGACAAACCAGCCCATCGCAAAGTCCGTTACCTTCGGTGACGGACAATTATCAATTCATCACTTACTATTAGAATGCCCAGTATTGCTCTCTACATATCGAATGATCAATATGGACTTTTTTTCGTAAGCATAATAATACCACGGATATTTTAAATGACGCAGAAATTGACATTACTGTCATTGCAAAAGCAATGCTGTCCTCAACTATTGGAAGACTACTGTAGAGGTTTTCTTTACTTTTTTTTAATATGTCGTTCTTATGCATGTTATTTTACCTTTTTTTTCTCCCCCGTGCTGGCTTGTCTTGTTCACTTGAATATGAACTTTTAAACAAAACACACCATATTTTAACCTCTTTAGACTCGTGCGATTTTTATTGTTCACTTGAATCTGAACTTCAGAAAAAACACATAATTATTTTAACCTCTTTAGACCTGTGCTGCTTGTCTTGTTCACTGGAATCTGAACTTCACAAAAAACATATTTTAACACCTTTAGACCCGTGCTGCTTGTCTTGTTTACTGGAATTTGAACTTCACCAAAAAAACATATTTTAACCTCTTTAGACCCGTGTTGGCTTGTCTTGTTCACTGGAATCTGAACTTCACAAAAAACATATTTTAACACCTTTAGACCTGTGCTGCTTGTCTTGTTTACTGGAATTTGAACTTCACCAAAAAAACCATATTTTAACCTCTTTAGACCCGTGCTGCTTGTCTTGTTCACTGGAATCTGATCTTCACAAAACCCCCATATTTTAACACCTTTAGACCCGTGTTGGCTTGTCTTGTTCACTGGA
>CM065697.1:36016779-36024279 GCA_017654935.2 Phymorhynchus buccinoides
TATTATCATAACTGTAGGCTACAGAGAGATACACTAGCAGCCTTGTTCTGTGATGTGCATCTTCGTCTGTCATTTTCAACCTGATTAGTTGAGCCCATGAGTTGCACCCATGTGTGCGAACGCACGCACAAGATCTTGCGCGCACGTTAAAGCCCATTCCACTATTCGGTACGAGTAGGCCGTGTGTGCCGGTGGGATGGATGACACGAATTCACATAGCACGCATCCTGTGCGCTATTAATGGTCTGAATGAAGACCGGTGAGTGCGGGGCAGGATAAACATCCCCAACTGGAAGAAGAAGAAGAAGAAGAAGAAGAAATTTAACTTTCAGTACGTGTTTGTCTAAGTAGATGGAAGGAGAATTCAATTTTTTCTTTCATTTTGGGGATCGAATCTGGGAACAGCGAGTCAGCGAGCAGCCTACATCTTTACCACCAGTGATCGACTTGTTTGGTGGTTATTTGTAATGTTATTCATATGACTTCTGACCTACCCGACTGCTGGGCTTAGCCACCAGCCAACAAGGGACTTTACAAATAATTATTCCTAGATTTATTATCACCCAGCCCAAATGGGGGATAACATACTATCCAGGGGGCCGTTTCACAAGGGCTAACGTTACGTAGCGTGAGCGCAAATCGGCAAAAAACGGTACTAAGAAACACCTCTTTTGCCGACGTTTGTCGAAAACGTTTTGTGGCTGCCCCCTAAGTATCTCTTGGCGAACTATCACGTGACTTGCATGGGCTGAATACATTTCTTGTTGTTGATTGTTCCATTAAAGTTTGGTTAAAATAATACTTTTTTTTTTAACCAATCAGACAAGAGCTTGTAATATTCTTCCGCGGCAAACGTTTTCTAAAGTGTTTCTTAGACCCCTTTTGGCGTAACAGTTATGCGCGCGACGACCGTGGTCTAGAGAAACTGTACCCAGGTTGATGAGAGATTGGCACGTTTATTCCGTAATAGCGTCGGAGGCGCCGTGTTGAGCCCGACGGGGCAATTCCAGACGAGCTTAACCGCCTTAATAAAGGTCACCATCACACACACACACTAACACACACACACACACACACACACACACACACACACACACACACACAGAGGGAGGGCGTTTTGCATCAACGGATTGGTGTCCTTGTAGCGACAATATGGCGGCGGCTAATTCCCGCCCCGTCAGGATGATTAACAGGAAGTTAAGCCTGCCCTTTTTCTCTGATTGGCTAGCCAGCTTGCCGCTTTGTCTGCTGGGAAGGTGGCACTGTTGTCTTCTTCTTCTTCTTCTTCTTCTTCTTCTTCTTCTTCTATCGCTCAGACAGTTTTCCTGTCAATTATGAGCGCAGATGCGTCATACTGCCGTTATGCGCCTAAGTAATAAATAATTAGGCCCAGCATGTCCGACATCGGCTGGAGGAAATCTTTGTGAAAGTGTTTCTTGAAAAAAAAAGAAAAAGAGCAGGAGAATGGACCGGTGATGCAGAAAGCTAATAGATGACAGTAAGCAAGGGGAAAAGGCAGTGTCAAAGAGAGTGACAGATTAGAGGAAGTTACAAGCACAGAACTTCCAGAAGGTGGGGGAACTATTTATACAAAAGACCCCACGGTAATCCACACAGGAGGGCACTGTTGTCTGAATAGGCCCCGTGATTGTTGTAGTGTGTCTTGCAGAGTTTTGATTTTGTTCGTTTGCTGCATGTGGAACTGCTACAAAAGTTAAATGATTGTCGTGTTTTCTTTATCATTGTTTTGTCTTTTTGTTTTTGTTCTTCGCTGACAGGACGGGACGTTCATGAGAGACTCGGGAGGCTGGCGGTCCAGGACGAGAGAGAGAGAGAGAGAGAGAGAGAGAGAGAGAGAGAGAGAGAGAGAGAGAGAGAGAGAGAGAGAGTTATTGGCTGACAAAAAACCCAACAAGCGAACAGACGGGTCGATGCGAGCAGACAGGTACATAATTTTAGTGATATGCACACATACAGTTTCCAAGAAAACACATGTTTCTTGCGGATACGTCTCTCTCTCTCTCTCTCTCTCTCTCTCTCTCTCTCTCTCTCTCTCTCTCTCTCTCTCTCTCTCTCTCTCTCTCTCTCTCTCTCTCTCTCTCTCTCTCTCTCTCTCTCTCTCTCTCTCTCTCTCTCTCTCTCTCTCTCTCTCTCTCTCTCTCTCTCTCTCTCCTCTCTCTCTCTCTCTCTCTCTCTCTCTCCATCTCTCCCCTAGTAACTCTAATAATCCCCACTCCTATCCGGCTCAACGGCAATGCAGCCACAGGGGAGGGTTCTTGCTGCTGGACACTATCCCAGAGAGATGATCCTTTCGTTGCTGACCATGAGTCAGTCATTGTTCGGATATCCGGTCAAATATCCGGTTGACCAACACACATACGCACGTATTTAGCACACACACAAAACATGGGTGGCGTAGCACTAGTTGCGACGCGCTCTGCAAGTGGGAGCAACCCGAAGTTCACAAGGACGTTCTTTGTGACTATACAAGGAAACACCAATACCAATACCATGCACACACTCTCACACTCATACAAACAGACTCACACACACACACACACACGCACACACACACACACACACACACACACACACACACACACACACACACACACACACACACACGCGCAACAACACAACAACAACAACAACAACAACAACAACAACAACAACAACAACAACAACAACAACATACAGTATTCATACGGCGCTGAATCTTGCTATAAATCAAATCAAAGCGCACACACACGTTAGCATTCATAACGCATTTAAAGCAAAAATGCAATACAAAGCGAACACACACGTTTGACATAAAGGTATACAGCAGAAACAGACCTAAAGGCAAGAGAGAGAAGAGAAAGAGAGTGGAGCCTCAATCATGAACGTGAGGATGGAAGAATGTAAAATCCTGTACATGCATTTCTTCAAAAGAAAGTGTTTGATGAATTTACAATGCTAATCAATATATAGAAAGACAAAGTTTTGTTTCTAATATCCCAGTAATAGCAAAAGGAACAGCTTTGGTTCACAGTATATTTCCTCCAAAGAGATAATCGTCTGCTAAATGAAATCCATTTGACATGATAGCACATTTTGCCCTTGTTTTGAGGCCCTGTAAAGGTTTTTCCCTTCAAAAAGGCAAGGAATAAAAATATTAAGTGTGCAGTCCTTTTTTATTATTGTTTTTGTTATTATCTTCATGAATACAGTTTGTATTTATCTGATTTGACAATGCACTTGTTGTGATCTAGCTAAAGTTTGGCAAAGGTTTAACAATAGTGGTTGTACACTTTTTTAAATGCTAAAATGAGGATGAGGTCCTGTCGAGGGTTTGATCATCATACAATTCACGCCTCGTCGACGCAGGTTTCTGACCATAGAATAAGAACAACACAAACGTGTTGTCTTCATCATTCTCTTTGCAGAAGTGTAATAAACAACTTTAATGTACAATCGTTTGGCTTTCAACATTCTGCAAATCTTTCCCATGCTATTCGTATGCTACATAATAATTTACGAATGTCGACATGCTCGTTTAACCCTTTCACCGCCAATATCGCATTTTAGCACCACAGTGATTTAACACCTATGTCACTAAAAGGCATCACATCGGGGTCTGTTATCCAAAGACTATATTGTCTTAGTTTTGGGAAGTAAGGATGGACCTTATTTTATATATGTCACAGAAGAATCCCCAATGCTACAAATGGATTTTGTTCTCTACCCAGGTAAACTTAATGGACATTTTTGGCTGAAATATGACTGGCGGTGAAAGGGTTAAGCAGACGACACGAACTCTAGTGCAGTGGAGGGAGGGGGCGAGGGGAAGCAAGTCATCGCACGCTCAATGCAAAGAGAAGACAACTCTGATGCCACGAGCAAAAGTCACGTGACCCTCCATGGACCATCGCCCACGTGCAAAGAACTACCCAAAACTAAATGCGAGCCACTCTTGCGGCTCGCAATAAGCCGATGGGAGACGGGGTGCATTTCTTTCGTTTTATTGTACTATTCATTATTCATACGTCTAGTCCCGTAAATCATCATTATACCAGTGGTAGTCGCTTTTATGTTTTTGATCACCATCCGCAAGTACCAGATCATAAGAGAAAGAGAAGGGAGAATGATGATGATGATGATGATGATGATGAATGGGAGAGAGAGAGAGAGAGAGAGAGAGAGAGAGAGAGAGAGAGAGAGAGAGAGAGAGAGAGAGAGAGAGAGAGAGGAGAGAGAGAGAGAGAGACACACACAGAGAGAAAGACACACAGAGAGAGAGAGGGGGGAGGGGAGAGAGAGAGAGAGAGAGAGAGAGAGAGAGAGAGAGAGAGAGAGAGAGAGAGAGAGAGAGAGATAGACAGAGGGGAGGAGAGAGAGAGAGAGAGAGAGAGAGAGAGAGAGAGAGGAGCTCAGACAGACAGAGAGCAGCTCAGACAGACAAACAAACGGACTTACGGACGGACAGAGACAGACAGACAGACAGACAGACAGTCATGAGAAAGTACCAAAAGCAAATGGAATGAGATGCGAACTGTCTGATCAGACATTGGATTTCTCCTTTATACTGCTTAACCCTCACACTTATTGGCCATTCATGAGTTTCCTCTCCTATCATCCCCTAGTCAGTTAGTGAGTGACAGGGGACTGGCAGCGGGGAGGGGCGGGGGGGGGGGGGGGGGGGGGAAGGGGGGAGGTGTGTTAAGGACAAGCCGACTAATAAGAGTCAAAGAGCGAATCATCAAAAAGAAATGACGCCACTCTTTGCTGGAAACGTCAGACGTCACCTCTACTGGTAGTAAAAAGCTCCGGGGACCTTTTTATCCTTGTTACTTTGCAATGCATCTTTTTGGTCTTTTCAGTCATGGCTAGTAGTAGGGTTATTATCCTCGCACCCCCCCCCCCCCCCCCCCCCCCCCAAAAAAAAAAAAAAAAAAGAAGAAGATGTAGTCGTGAAATGGTCATAGCTTCAAAACCGTTCATTAGCGCGGCGACCAATGGGGGCGCGGGGAGCAGTCAAGATGGCTGTAATGTTCCGGGACCCGTATGTAGATTGTCGCCCGGAACTGACTTCGCCCTGCCCGACTCCAGAAGTACCTTCCTCTTCTGCGTTCCCAGGCAGTATGGCCATAATGGGTAAGGTACGCACGTGTCCGGTTTTCAGTTTCCACTGGTCTCCCCGCTGCGTACAGCCGAGACATTCCGATTTCCGGAGGAGCTCAAATGAGAAAAAGAATATTTGGAAGGTTTTGGTGTGTTTTTTAAAAGGCGGGAGAATGGACCAATAATAAGTCAGAAAGATAGTAGACGATGAGTAAGCAAAGGGAAAAGGCGGAGTCAAAGAGAGTGACATATTAGAGGAAGTTACCTTACGAAAGACCCCCCCCCCCCCCTGGTATCCCCACGGGGAAAGACTCGTGGAGGGGGCGGGGTCATCCAGCTCCCCGTATGGAGGCACGAGGCATCCACCCACTGCCCTGCCCGACTCCAGAACTACCGAAAAGCGTCAATGGATCGCCATGTCCATTCGGCAAAGGGGGGTAAAGACCCTTCTAAGTTCATCATTTGCATAGATCTAGCTCTCTCCTTTTCTTGTTTAGGTCCCTTTGATCGGAGCGTGGATTTGCATTTATGTATAAGAGAGAGAGAGCGAGAGAGAGAGAGAGAGAGAGAGAGAGAGAGAGAGAGAGAGAAAGAGAGAGAGGGAGTGAGAGAGAGAGAGAGTGAGTGTGTGTGTGTGTGTGTGTGTGTGTGTGTGAAGCGTACGACAAATTACCACGTGGCTAACTAACAGGACTTTGACTTTTAGCTGGGCTTTAATTACCCTTGGCTAGTATCGGATGAAGATGAATAATGACCGCTTCGTAGGTTGGGGCTCGCATGAATGATTCATGAAAACGAACCGTGCGTTTAATAGAAGTCATTCTGGAATGGTCTCCTGTGTACTAACAGTTCATTCCCCAATTAGCTTACAACGGAGTACACTCATAGATCATGCTGGCTTTAGTTTGGTGTTGTTGTCAGGTTGTCTTTATGAATAGATCAGTGGGATCGACGTAGTCTGAGTAGACGGCAGGACCGTTGAAGATTGGAGACATTATTCCAGTATCATGGGACTATTAGATAATGAACATCGTTTACAAGTTCTTAGACATTGTGCATAGTTAAGGCCCTGTCTTTGGTCCTCCTGCGGTGGACGATATACGCAACATGAATACAGAATACATAAAGCTGTATTTTAGGAACATTTTTAGCTAATAACCTTTTTGGAATACTAACCCTAACCCTAACCCTAGCCCTAACCCTAACCCTACCCCCCACCCTATAAGACGGAAAAACGCAACGAACCACAACTGTGACAAATCGCGGTGTACTGCAGTACATAGTGGGGGGTAGGGTTAGGTTTAGGGCTAGGGTTAGGGATAGGGTTAGTATTCCAAAAAGGTAATTAGCTAAAAATGTTCCTAAAATACAGCTTTATGTATGGTAAGAAAAGCAAAAAACGGAAAAATACAATTAACCGAGAAATGCATGGGGGGTGGCATGTCTTCAGTTTGAATTTAGAACACCAAAGCAAGTTCCAGACACGCACGGACCAAAGCATAAAACCAATTTCCACCACTGAAAATGCATGCATGCATTCCGTCTTAGTGGCTCTCTCCCATGCCACCAACACTACCAAGGCCTTGAATAATGACGGCTCCCCGAGGTCATGCCAGCAACAATGATGCCTCCCTGAAGAAGGCCAGGCGCAGAAGGCGGGAAAAGGGGAGATGATTAGACACATTATGACTGAGCCCCCGCGAGAGTTAGCTCGCCTGACCATTAAGCGAATTGGTGGTGACGTCCCTTTAATGAAGTGAAAGCTAACGAGATGAAGGAGGGAGGTGGTGGGAACGGGGTGGGGGGTGGGGAGGGGGTGTAGAGCAATGACTATTCTGTGCACTTTGGTGCCAGGGGGCTCCTTTGGTCATTTTCGAAATTCCCACAACATGATTATTTCTTCAAAGGCCTTGAAACTTAAAGGTGGACCCGGACGGATGAGTTGTAAGAAACACATCGAGATCGCCAGGAAAACACCCTTTACAGAGATTGCAACACCCACGTTGCTCTGGTTTCCTAGAAATCAAACCGTCAAATCGGCGATCCCTCCTTGGCGGAGGTGCTGGAAGTGAAATTATTTCTACAGATTTGTTTTTTTTTAAATGTATACAGTTTACCTAAAGGAGTTTCGTTCACAACAAAGGAACTAGTTCCAATTTTTATTTTACTGCACTACAGAAAAAGAAAACGCTTCAACCACAATGAGTGACCTCCACCCACCCCATTCAAAATGGCTACTCTCTCCGGCATCTCCTTCAAGGGGGAATCGCCGTTTTGACGGTTTAATTTATAGGAAACCAGAGCAAAGTGAGTGTTCCGATCCTTGAAAAAGGCTGTCTTTCTGGTGATCTCGACGTGTTTCTTGCAAAATACTCATCCGTCAGGGTCCACCTTTAATGG
>CM065697.1:36034279-36039279 GCA_017654935.2 Phymorhynchus buccinoides
CTCTCCTTCTCTCCTAATGATCAGCTATTTCAACACCCCCCCCACACACCCACACACCCCTTTATCGTTCTTAAGCTGAAATAAGCTTAAATGCTTACTCCTCCCAAGCTTTCCTAGTGACGAGCTTAATACGAGTTTTGAGTGACGTGCTCATGAAGCAGTATGATAAGATTACCTATGCTTAACCCTTTCACCGCCAATGTCGCATTTATGCACCACAGTGGTTTAACACCCATGTCACTAAAAGGCATCCAATCAGGGCATGTTCTGTTAATTGAAGATCCTATTTTCTTAATTTTGGGAGGTAAGGATGGGCCTAATGCTATGCATTTCACAGAGGAATTCTCAATATTGCGGACAATGTTTTTCTCTACCCCGTTAAATGTAATGGTATTTTGGGGCTGAAATATGGCTGGCGGCGAAAGGGTTAACGGCTTACGTTGTGAAGGCCAACATCCCCTTTCTCCTCGCAATGGCATGGTGAAAATCCCTGAATAATAATTATGCTCTAATATATCGATTGTTGTATGCGAGAAGGTACTATCATTCTTCTCGGCTAAAAACCAGATGGCACAGTGGAACCTCCCTTATAAGACCTTCAAAAATTAATCCAAAATGAGGTCGTATAAGGGAGGGGTCTTATAAAGGAGGTAATGTTAATACTTACAAAGAAGGGCGATGTCTCAGAGAGGTAGGTCTTATATGGGAGGGAGTCTTATAATGGGAGGTCTTATAAGGGAGGTTCACACTGTAGTATCAGCTTCAGGTATGAAGGTACGTATCAGCCTTATTTATTAGTTCCCGAGCGAAGCTTCGGGAAGTATTTATTTCATCCGCCCGTCCGTCGTCTGTGCGTCAATCCGTTCATCCGTCCATCCGTCCATCCGTCCGTCCGTCCGTCCGTGCGCGTGTCCTTGAAAACCGTTCAGTCTATTTCAAACACTGTACAAGTATTAGAGGATATTAGCTATCGATTGATTGCTTTAGTTTTATTTCAATGTCAAGGTCATGTTGATTAAGGAGCGATACCCCCAAACATTTAATCGCTAATATCTCCCGAGATTTTGCACGTATTTCAATGCTGTTTTGTTTTTTTCACTAACGTTTTTTGATAAAAGGGCTATAACATTATAATCATGAATATGTCTTTGCGCTCGTGCGAGCGTGCGTGCGAATCATTGGGGTTCGAACCTCAAAGCTGTATCTCAATAACTGTTGCATGGAATCGCTTCAAATGTACTGTGGTAGTGCATCACAATGCAAGAAAGGTCCCATGCAATAATTATGACCATGCTGACCTTGACCTTGAAGTTTGACCTCGAAAACGTAAATGTCTTCCTGTGGCCATATCGTTTACGTCGTTGGACTTGCAATGTTCAAATTTGGTATACAGATGCATTGGCTTATGATAATTAGTACAATAAAGGTCAACGGTTATAGTCTGCCGATAGGACCATCTGTAACCGGTCATTTACAACCACGTATTTTTTAGACATTTATTTATTTTTTGGGCAATTGCTCAGTTTCTTGTCATTGGAGTGCATATGCGTCATGCTGCTGTTATGTACCCAAGTAGAGCCGCTCGGGAACTTATCTGCCGCTTGGCGATTCACTTCTTCTTTTCTTTTTTTAAGATCGTATTTGTTCTATTTTTATATATATATATAAACATTTTTTTTTAAACTGTGTAAATGAATAATGTTCTCGTAACGGATATTAACAGGATAACTAACACACTGCATTCTGGGTTGATCCTTTCTCTCTTGTTTTTACCCGGCCAGAGGCCGGGGTTTTGCGATCGGTTGGTGTGTGTGTGTGTGTGTGTGTGTGTGTGGTGTGTGTGTGTGTGTGTGTGTGTGTGTGTGTGTGTGTGTGTGTGTGTGTGTGTGTGTGTCTGTGTGTCTGTGTATCGATTGTCTTACAAACTACTGTTTGGACTTTGATTAAAATTGGCCATGGGGTAGACAGCTTGAAAAGGAAGCTTCCTTTCTTTAATCAACACCGTGCTGACCTTGACCTTGAAGTTTGACCTTGAAAACCGAAATTTCCTTTTTTGGACTATGTAATTTCCCCCCAGCTTTATTTCGTGAACTAGTGAACAGAATCACTTCAAATTTTGTGTGGTGGTGTACCATTGTGCAAGGAAGTTTGTATAAAAGTTCAGCTGTATCTCGTGAACAACTGAACAGAATCTCTTTAAATTTTGGGCTATGTATTTTATGCGTTCTGTAAGGGTGGAAAGTGGTGTGTTTATTGGGGGGGGGGGGGGGGGGGGGGGGGGGGGGGGGGGGGGGGGGGGGGGGGGGGGGGGGGGGGGGGGGGGGGGAGGACATAACTCGGTGCAAGGAAGTTTGTATAAAAGTTCAGCTGTATCTAGTGAACTACTGAACAGAATCGCTTCAAATTTTGGGCTATGTATTTTATGCGTTCTGTAAGGGTGGAAAGTGGTGTGTTTATTGGGGGGAGGGGGAGAGGACATAACTCTGGCCGGGTTTGCATTGTCACAAACTCGGCGATGCCCTTGTTTTTTTTATATTGTCGTTACCAGCTTGGATTATGTTAGAACCATGGATGCTTGTCTCTTTAGAAAGTGCATTAGGATAACTGTAATCATGTACGTATTATACCCGTTTGCAGCAACATGTTTGATGTTTCGGGAAGGTTTCGAAATCTGGTTGTTTTCTGTATGGCCTTTACTGATTATGTGGGAGTATTACCTGCGTGGCTGTAGAAAAAAAAAGGTCACACCTGTAGCTTAATATTTGTTTTGAATTACTCCGTCTTTTGTTGTGAAATTGGGGAGGTTGAGTTTTCTCCCTTGCACAATACTGGTTTCAAAGGGAAAAAAAAGTCGAGTGTTATTTCCGGGGCAGATGGTGGATGCCTCGTGCCTCCATCCGGGGAGCTGGACGACTCTGCCCCCTCCTCCACGAGTCTCCCCCCGTGGGGATACCGGGGTGGTCTTTCGTAATTAAAAAAAAATAGTCCCCCACCTTCTGGAAGTTCAGTGCTTGTAACTTTATCTAATATGCCACTCTCTTTGACTCTGCCTTTTCCCTTTGCTTTCTATCATCTACTATTTGTCTGACTTATTGGCCCATTCTCATGCCTTTTTTGTTTTTTGAATCTTTCAAATGTTTGTTTTTCTCATTTGAGCTTCTCCAAAATCGGAATGTGTCGGCTGTGCGCAGCGGGGAGACCAGTGAAAACTGAAAACCGGACACATACGTACCTTACCCATTATGACCCAATAGCCCGAGAACTCAGAACAAGAAGAACAATAAGAGTGTTATTTCGAGTGCACGCGTAGGTTACATTGGTATTTTCGTTATATGCAAACGTTATACATGCATACAGACCCGCGCATATACACACACACACAGACAGAGACTTCAGACTTTAAATGATTTATTCAGAAAGGCCATAGCCCCATATCAATACGAAATTGATAATATGTTGCGAACATTACAGTCTCGAAGGCAACAATGTCAACATTCTTGCACAAGTATGACAACATTCTTTCTCTTGCAATAAACGCTTTATATCAATAATAAAATGAAGCTATATTTCTCATCACTTCGCAGAGAGAGAGAGAGAGAGAGAGAGAGAGAGAGAGAGAGAGAGAGAGAGAGAGAGAGAGAGAGAGAGAGAGAGAAACATTTGAAACATTTGTTTATTGAGGGAAAAGAATAAGCACACAGTGGGCTTGTTTACATCTTGCCCTCGAAACAAAAGAAGAAAAGCATGATTAAACTTCAATTAATGAACAAAAGCAACAAGGGGAACACCCCCCAAAAAAAAAAAAAAAACCCCAAAAAAACCCAACAACAACTACACATTCATACACCCATCCACCCTCCCCCCACCCACCACCAACCTCGCACACAGCACAGTAATCATATGAACTAATATAAATTGAATTCACAAGAATCAGGAAATACATTGTGGAGGGAAAAAAAAAAAAAAAAATCGAAAAAAAAAAAAAAAAATCAAAAACAAATGTATTATGAGTATGACATCATCAAAACACAAGGAATTACTGTCTTCCTCCTTCCCCCCCCCCCCCCCTTAAAGTGAACAAAAAACAAACAACAAAAACCTCATGTTTAGAAACAAGATTTATGTACAAATTAACCATGTCATGAATAAACGTTTAAAACAGAAGCTACATAAGAGATTAATATGTGATGTTGTTTATATGTTTGATCATAAGGTGCTTATGGTAGTTTTTCTTGAAAACATTGAGACTTGAATGAACATTAAAAGAAGCTAAAATCGTATTCCACAAACAACCGCCCGAATACAACAGACTAGTCTTGAAGAGATCAACTCTTGGAAGGAGGTAGAGAGAGAGAGAGAGAGAGAGAGAGAGAGAGAGAGAGAGAGAGAGAGAGAGAGAGAGAGAGAGAGAGAGAGAGAGAGAGAGAGAGCGAGGGAGAGAGAGGGAGAAGGAGGAGGAGAGAGAGAGAGGGAGAGGGAGAGAGAGAGAGAGAGGAGAGAGAGAGAGAGGTGGGAGGAAGAGAGAGAGGAAGAGAGAGAGAGAGAGAGAGAGAGAGAGAGAGAGAGTGGGAGGGATGAGAAGAGAGGAGAGAGAGAGAGAGAGAGAGATGGAGAATGGAGAGAGAGAGAGAGAGAGAGAGAGAGAGAGAGCGAACGAACGAACGAAACGACGAAATTTTGTTTAACCAGGGTTATAAGATAAGCATACAATTTGCTTTTGTACACTCAGCCCTGAGGCAAAACAAAGGTATACAAAAAATATATACAAAAAATGAAGCGCTTGTGTAGCAAATAATAATAATACAAAGCATTCAAGAAAAGTAAATATTCAAAATAACATAACACAGCATCAATGCACAAGACTAATACAGGAAGAAGGTTATGGGGAGAGGGCTTGGAGGCGGGAAACGGTACAACGATTGATTTGAATGTCACAATCTTCTGTATATAATATGGCACACATCATTCAAATCACCAAGTAGAGAGAGGAGAGAGAGGAG
>CM065697.1:36069279-36074279 GCA_017654935.2 Phymorhynchus buccinoides
TTTCTTTCTTTTTCTTTCTTTCTTTTTTCTTTCTTTTTTCTTTCTTTCTTTCTTTCTTTCTTTCTTTCTTTCCTTCTTCGTTGTTGTGCCCTATCTATATTTTTTTGTTGAACAATAATGACATGTGAACGATCACGGATGGATCTGTCTTTCTTTCTTTCTTTCTTTCTTTCTTTCTTTCTTTCTTTTCTTTCTGTCTTTCTTACTTTCTTCTACTTTCTTTCTTTCTTCTTTTTTTTTTCTTTCTTTCTTTCTTCTTTTTCTTTTCTTACTTTCTTTCTTTCTTTCTTTCTTCTTTCTTTCTTTCTTACTTTCTTTCTTCTTTCTTTCTTTTTCTTTCTTTCTTTTTTCTTTCTTTCTTTCTTTTTTTCTTTCTTCTTTCTTTCTTTCTTCTTTCTTTCTTTCTTTCTTTCTTTTCTTTTTTCTTTTTTCTTTCTTTCTTTTTCTTTCTTTCTTTCTTTCTTTCTTTCTTTCTTTCTTTTTCTTTATTTTTTTCTTTCTTTCTTTCTTTATTTCTTTTCTTTTTCTTTCTTTCTTCTTTTCTTCTTCTTTCTTTCTTTCGTTGTTTTCTTTCTTTCTTTCTTTTCTCTTTCTTTCTTTCTTTTTCTTTTTTTCTTTCTTTCTTTTCCTTTTCTTTCTTTCTTTCTTCTTTTTCTTTCTTTCTTATTTCTTTCTTTCTTTCTTTCTTTCTTTCTTTCTTTCTTTCTTTCTTTATTTCTTTCTTTCTTTCTTTCTTTCTTTCTTTCTTTCTTTCTTTCTTTCTTTCTTTCTTTCTTACTTTCTTTCTTTCTTTATTTCTTTCTTTCTTTCTTTCCTTCTTCGTTGTTGTGCCCTATCTATATTTTTTTGTTGAACAATAATGACATGCGAACGATCACGGATGGATCTTTCTTTCTTTCTTTTTTTCTTTCGTTTTCTTTCTTTCTTTCTTTCTTTCTTTCTTACTTTTTCTGTTTCTTTCTTTCTTTCTGCATTTTTTCTTTCTTTACTTTCACACATATTTCTTTACTTTCTTTCCTTTCTTTCTTCTCTTTCTTTCCTTTTCTTTCTTTCTTTCTTTCTTTCTTTCTTACTTTCTTTCACACTTTCTTTCTTCTTTCTTTTCTTTCGTTTCTTTCTTTATTTTCTTCTTTCTTTCTTTCTTTCTTTCTTTCTTTCTTAACTTTCTTTCTAGTTTCATTTATTTCTTTATTTCTTGTTGTTTTTTCTTCTTTCTTTTTTCTTTCTTTCTTTCTCTCTTTCTTTCTTTCGTTGAGATTTCATCTTTCTTTCTTTCTTTCTTCTTCTTTCTTTCTTTCCTTTCTTGCTTCTTTCTTTCTTTCGTTCTTTCTGTCTTTCTGTCTTTCTTTCTTCTTTCTTTCTTTCTTTTTTCTTTCTTTCTTTCTTTTTTCTTTCTTTATTTCTTTATTTCTTTATTTCTTTTCCTATTTCTTTCTTTTTTCTTTCTTTCTTTCTTTCTTATTCTTTTCTTTCTTTCTTTCTTTCTTTCTTTCTTTCTTTCTTTCTTTCTTTCTTTGTTCTTCCTTCTTCGTTGTTGTGCCCTATCTATATTTTGTGTTGAACAAATGACGTGAACGATCACGGATGGATCTGTCTTTCTTTCTTTCTTTCTTTACTTGTCTTTCTTTCTTTCTTTCTTTCTTCATGTCTTTCTTTCTGTCTTGCAATGTCTTTCTTTCTTTCTTTTTTCTTTCTTTTTTCTTCACGCTTTCTTTTTTCTTTCTTTCTTTCTTTCTTTCTTTTTTCTTTCTTTCTTTCTTTCTTTCTTACTTTCTTTCTTTCTTTCTTTCTTTCTTTCTTCTTTCTTTTTTCTTTCAATAAAGAAATTTCTTTCTTTTTTTCTTTCTTTCTTTCTTTCTTTCTTTCTTTCTTTCTTACTTTCTTTATTTTCTTTCTTTCTTTCTTTGTCTGATTGTCTGTCTTCTGGTCTGTTGTCTGTCTCTGTCTTCTTGTTCTGTCTTCTGTCTGTTGTCTGTTGTCTGTAAACTTCTGTCTGTCCTCTTTCTTTCTTCTTTCTTTCTTTCTTTTTCTATCTTTTTCTTTTTTTTTATTGTTTTGTTAACCATTCTTTTCTTTCTTTCTTTCTTTCTTTCTTTCTTGTTTCATGTTCTTTCTTTCTTTCTTTCTTTTCTTTTTTCTTTTCTTTCTTTCTTTCTTTGATGTTCTTTCCTTCTTCGTTGTTTGTGCCCTATCTATATTTTTTGGTTGAACAATAATGACATGCGCAACGATCACTATGGATCTGTCTTTCTTTGTTATTCTTTCTTTTTGTTTCGTCTCACTTTCTTTCTTTCTTACTTTTTCTTTCTTTTCTTACTTTCTTTCTTTCTTTCTTTCTTTATTTCGTTCTGTGTGTTTTGTGTCTTTCTTGGTCTTTCTTTTTCTTTCTTTCTTTGTGCGTGCTGTCTTTCTTTATTTTGTTCTTTCTTTCTTTCGCTTTCTTTCTTTCTTTAAATTCATTTCTTTCTTTCTTTCTTTCGTCTTTAGTGCTTTCTTGCTTTTGTTCTTTCCTTCTTCGTGTGTTGTGCCCTATCTATATTTTTTGGTTGAACAATAATGACATGCGAACGATCACGGATGGATCTGTCTTTCTTTTGTGTTCTGTGTGTGCGCGTGCGTGTACGTTTGTGTGCGTATGCGTGTTTCGTTCTTTCTTTCTTTCTTTCTGTTTTCGTTTCTTTCTGTGCGTCTTTGCGTCAGCAAATCTGTTTCTTTGTGATTGTCTTTCATTGTCCGTTCACGTGTCTTTCTATGTAATTGTCTGTCTAAATTTCTGACTTTCGATCTATGTTCTTTTTCTGTTTGCAATCCGCAAAGAAACATTATGGGATTATTTCTTAATTTCTTTTCGATTTCTATCAGTTTCTGTTTGCCCCTATGAACAATAATGTGTGTGTATGTACGTTTATTCTGTTTGTTTGTGTTTTACGGTATTTTTGGATGGTCTATCCTATGTGCATTATGGATGGGCTACATACACACACGCGCGCGCGGCGCGTGCTCTAGAGCGTCTTAACACTCTAGTTTCATATATATTTTATGTTGTAAAGCTAAAGGAGCTATTACATATGGGACGGTATTCACGTTGGATAGCATGAGGCATCATGCTAATTAGAAGCTCTGGTCCTATAAATCCTATAGGACATTGGAAAGAGCTTCTGTTTACTTATTTTGTGTGGTGTGTGATGTGTGTGTGTGTTGGGGGGATGGGTGGGGGGTGACAAACGGATGGTCTATGTGCTTTTTATGTATGTATGAATGGGTGGGTATGTCTGGTCAGTTTTAGATTTAAGTTCACGCTGAAAAAAATATTATTTTCTTCATTTGAAAACAATAAAGAAATTTGATTCGAATTGAATTGAATAAATTGATCGACAATAATTGCACTTGTCTGATTAGTTTAGGTATTGCCTGAGGTTGTTTGTCTTCCTTAAATTGATGTAACTGTCTGATTGCTTTATTGTAACCATTCTTTGTTCTGGTTTCATGTGGGCTGAATGGGTGCTGTTTTTTGGATCTTACAGGTAAGTGATCAATGTTCAAAAGGACAACAAAAAAACACTACCAACTGTTATGCGTCATTTCGTTCAAGCCTGTGTGTGTGTGTGTGTGTGTGTGTGTGTGGGTGCGTGCGTGTGCGTGGATGTGATGTGCGTGGATGTGCGTGTAGATGGATGGCGTGTGTGGTGTGTGTGTGTGTGCGCGTGCGTGTACGGAACGTGTGCGTGGATGTGTGTGGATGTGCGTGGTGCGTCAGCAAATCTGTTTCTTTGTGATTGTTTTCATTGTCCGTGCACGTGTCTTTCTATGTAATTGTCTGTCTAAATTTCTGACCGTCGATCTATGTAAGTCTGTTTGCAATCCGCAAAGAAACATTATGGGATTATTTCTTAATTTCTTTTCGATTTCTATCAGTTTCTGTTTGCCCCTATTCCTCGTGTGTGTACGTATTTTATTCTGTTTGTTTACGTAATTATTTTTGGATGGTCTATCCTATGTGCATTATGGATGGGCTGGAGGGAGAGCGGGAAAGTTAGATGTGATGCAAGCGCATGGATGGATGGATGGATGGGTGCAAGCGGATGGATGGATGGATGGGTAGATGGATGGATGGATGGATGGATGGGATGGATGGATGGATGGGTGCATAGAGATGGATGGATGGATAGATGGATGGATGGATGATGAATGGGTGGGTAGATGGATGGATGGATGAATGGGTGGGTAGATGGATGGATGGGTGGATAGATGGATGGGTGGATGGATGAATGGGTGGGTAGATGGATGGATGGATGAATGGATGGGTAGATGGATGGATGGATGGATTGGATGGATGGATGGATGGATAGATGGATGGGTAGATGGATGGATGGATGGTGGATGGATGGGTAGATGGATGGATGGATGGATGGATGGGTAGATGGATGGATGGATGAATGGATGGGTAGATGGATGGGATAGATGGATGGATGGATGGATGGATGGTAGATGGATGGATGGATGGGTAGATGGATGCATGCATGGTTGACCGCGGCTGTGTGTGTGTATTTGCATGTATCCCCCCCCCCCCCCCCCCCCCCCCCCCCCCCCCCCCCCCCCCCCCCCCCCCCCCCCCCCCCCCCCCCCCCCCCTCCCCCACCCCCCCACCCCCCCCCCCCCCCCCCCCCCCCCCCCCCCCCCCCCCCCCCCCCCACCTCCCCCCCCCCCCCCCCCCCCCCCCCCCCCCCCCCCCCCCCCCCCCCCCCCCCCCCCCCCCCCCCCCCCCCCCCCCCCCCCTAATTACCAAATATACAAACAGAGTAACAAGGAGAGAGAGAGAGAGAGAGAGAGAGAGAGAGAGAGAGAGAGAGAGAGAGAGAGAGAGAGAGAGAGAGAGAGAGAGAGAGACAGAGAGACAGAGACAGAGACAGAGAGAGAGAGAGTGCAAGATATAAAGAGAAAGGGAGAAGGGGGTCAGAGAAACAGACAGAAAGCGAGGCAAAGGTAAGGATGCGACCCCC
>CM065697.1:36079279-36081779 GCA_017654935.2 Phymorhynchus buccinoides
CCCTCTCCTCTCTCTCTCTCTCTCCTCCCATGCACTCTCAACTCTCTCTTCCATCTTCTTTTCGATTCTCTCGAGTCTTTTTACGCCTTCTCCTCTCTCTCTCACATCCTCCTCCTCTCCTCTCTTTTTCTCTCTCTGTCTCTCATTCTCTCTTCCTCCTCTCTCCTCTCTCTCTCTCTCTCCTCTCCTCTCCACTCAATCCTCTCCCCTCTCCCTCATCTCTCCTCTTCTCTCCTCCCCTTCCCTCTCTCTCTCTCTCCCCTCTCCTCTCTCTCTCTCATCTCTCCCCTCCCTCCTCTCCTCTCTCTCCCTCCATTCTCCTCTTTCTCTCCTCATCTCACACTCGGGATCGTGGTCCCGCGGTCTCTCTCTCTCTATCTTCTCTCCATCTCCAAACTCTCTCTCTCTCTCCTCTCCTCTCCTTTCTCTCTCTCTCCTTCTCTCTGTCCTCCTCTCTCCTCTCTCTCATCTCTTTCTCTCTCGGTCTCTCCTCTTCTCTCTCTCTCTCTCCTCTATCTCTCTCTGATTCTCCCCTCCTTACCTAGTCCCTCCTCAATCCTCTCTCTCTCTTAAATACTCTCTCGAGCTCTGTCGTCTGCTCTCAGTCTCTCTCTATTATCTCTCTCCCCCTTCCCCTCCTCTCTCTTCCTCGATCATCTCTGTCTCTCCTCTCCCTCTCTCTCCCTTCACTCTCTCCACTCCTCTCCTCCCCTCTCTCACCTATCTCTCTCTTCTCATCTCTCCTCTCCCCTCGGCTCTCCTCTGTCTCTCTCTCTTCTCTATCTGTCTCTCTCTCTCTCTCAATCTCTCCAACTCCCATCTCTCTCTCTCTCCTCCCTGTCTCTTTCCCCTCTCTCTCTCCTCGCTTCCTCTCTCTCTCCTCTCTCGATCTCTCTCTCTCTCTCTCTCTCTCTCTCATCTTTCTCCCCTCTCTCTCTCTCTCGTTTCTCATCTCTCCTCCATCTCTCATCTCCTCCCTCCCCTCTCTCTCTCTCTCCCGCTCTCTCTCTCTCTTCTTCTCTCTCCCGGTCTCTCTCTCTCCCTCTCTCTCCCTCTCATCTCGGATCTTCATGTCTCTCTCCCTCTCTCTATCGGTCTTTCTCTCGTCTCTCCTCTCTCTCCGCTCTCTATGTAGCTCTCTCTCTAAGCCTACATTCTCTCATCTCTCGATCTCCCCTCTCTCTCGCACTCTCTCCGGTCTCTTTCTCTCTCAGCTGTGTCTCTTTCCCTCTCTCTCGACTCGTCTCTCTTTCTCTCTCTCTCCTCTCTCTCTCCTCTCTCTCTCGTCTCTCTCTCTCTCTCTCTCTCTGTGTCTCTTTCTCTCTCTCTCTCTCTCTCTCTCTCGATCTTCTCGCATCTCTCTCCTCTCTCCTTCTCTCTCTCTCTCTCTCATGAGGTCTCTCCTCTCTCTCTCTCTCTCTCTCTCTCTCTCTCTCATCCTCTCTCTCTCTCTCTCTCTCTCTCTCTCTCTCTCTCACGTGAGTGATGTCCAGGATGACTTACAGTGTCCTCCCCCCCCTAACTCCCGCGGGGAGCAATTAGCTGAAACAAACTTTCCCCCCATACCCTACCCCATACACCCTTTCCAGTCAGCCCAAACTACCTACCCTTTGAAACCTGCAATTAATCAGACTGCAATGGTGGTTCTTTTTTTTTAGTTCCGAGCTGAAGGTTCGGGGAGCTATTGGTTTTTTTCTGGTCCTTCTGTCCGACCGGTGTCCGTCCGGCGTGCCTCCGTCCGTCCGGCTATTCGTCCGTTTTTCTCAAAAAAACCTATTCAGTCTATCATCATCAAATTTGGTATACTAGTTTGCCAAGATGGAAGCTATCCACTGATGTATTTAGCTTTACATGAAGGTCAAGGTCGCGCCAGTTACGGGGTTCAAACCCCGAAACACATAATCGCTAATATCTCGCGAAGTTTTGCATGTATTTCAATGCAGTTTTTTTTCACAACATTTCTTGATGAATGGTCTATAACACAGTTGTCATGATTTTTTCTGTGCGCTCGTGTGCGCATGATCGCGCGCGCTCAAATCACGGGTCCGAACCCCAAGGCTATATATCAAAAACTATTCAGTTACGTGCTCTTTGATGCGTTTTTATGTAAGTACGTTTTGTTTTGATATATGCGGCTTCGCCTGTTCATGGGATAAGCCCACTGTGCCCTAGGCCCTTTGTGGCACAGGCCCGATATGTCCCACTTCTTTCCGGCCGTCCATCCGTCCGTGCGTGCGTCCTGTTTTCAGTTCTCAATGGTCTCCCCGCTGTGTCTACAGCCGACACATTCCGATTTAGGAGTAGCTCGGCGATGCTGCGAGGGGACTTCGCAGTCGCTCGGCGTTGCACTTGTTATTTTTATCTTTGCTGCTGCTGCTGCTGCTGAGTGCAGCTTAGCCTGCATTAGGGAGCAACAGTACAGTGAGAGCTATGCAATAAAGTGATTTTTCTACAGCAACGGAAAACCATGGTACTTCTTCTTCTTCTTCTTCTGCGTTCC
>CM065697.1:36094279-36104279 GCA_017654935.2 Phymorhynchus buccinoides
CCTCCGATCTGAAACAGACACATATTATGGGATACTAGTACATATACAGATGGTGGGAACGATCCTGGAGGCAATGCCCGGAGGCAGTGCAACACCAGGAAAGTCCCGATTGTTTCTATTGATATAGCTGACTAAAAATCTCTTTTCTTCTGTCCATCAGTGACGTATCTTCGACGACCTATGCTCCACTGGGGTCAATTGACTAAACTGATGTGATTGAATAAGGCATTTGCCACGAGCGTTCGAACTCTATACAAGACTACTAACTTCCCGGCGCTCCTTCTGTCCGAGTGGCGTTGACCTTTCTAATTCGGCTCTCTAAATTCAAATCAGTGAAATTCAGGGTCGCTGGCACGCGGCAAATGCCCTATTGAAGAAATATCCCAGGCATATCGGGAGAAGTCACACATAGTGACCGTTGAACGAGAGAAAAGTATATGATTTTTGTGTGGTGGAGGAATATTGAAACTTAGGCTTTTTGTTGTTGTTGCGTTTATTGCGAATCGAATGAAAGGATACAACTGTTTTAATGAACCATATCTGTAACTTTTATACGAGAGAGAGAGAGAGAGAGAGAGAGAGAGAGAGAGAGAGAGAGAGAGAGAGAGAGAGAGAGAGAGAGAGAGAGAGAGAGAGAGAGAGATGGAGAGAGAGAGAGAGAGAGAGAGAGAGAGAGAGAGAGAGAGAGAGAGAGAGAGAGGAGAGAGAGAGAGAGAGAGAAAGAGAGAGAGAGAGAGAGAGAGAGAGAGAGAGAGAGAGAGAGAGAGAGAGAGAGAGAGAGAGAGAGAAAGAAGAGAGAGAGGAGAGAGAGAGAAAGAGAGAGAGAGAGAGAGAGAGAGAGGAAAGAGAGAGAGAGAGAGAGAGAGAGAGAGAGAGAGAGAGAGAGAGAGAGAGAGAGAGAGAGAGAGAGAGAGAGGGAGAGAGAGAGAGAGAGAGAGAGAGAGAGTTCTGGAGAGAGAGAGAGAGAGAGAGAGAGAGATAGAGAGAGATTTAGAGAGAGAGAGAGAAAGAGAGAGACAGGAGAGAGAGAGGGAGAGAGAGAGAGAGAGAGAGAGAGAGAGAGAGGGAGAGAGAGACCGAAAGAGAGAGAAGAGAAAGAAGAAGAGGAGAGATAAGAGAGAGAGAGAGAGTAAGGAGCAGAGAAGAGAGAGAGAGAGGAGAGAGAGAGAGAGAGAATGGAGAGAGAGAGAGAGAGAGAGAGAGAGAGAGAGAGAGAGAGAGAGAGAGAGAGAGAGAGAGAGAGAGAGAGAGAGAGAGAGAGAGAGAGAGAGAGAGAGAGAGAGAGAGAGAGAGATGAGCTTTTCAGGATGAGAGAGAAAGAGAGAGAAAGAGAGACCAGAGAGAGACCAGAGATAAAGTGAGAGACTCTTTATTTCAAAGAGAGACAGAGAGAGAGAGAGAGCTTAGATAGTTTCAGAGAGAGAGAGAGAGAGAGAGAGAGAGAGAGAGAGAGAGAGAGAGAGAGACCTTCGGGTTTGTTTATTGTGGGGCCCATTTCTTCACACCTACACCTTCTTTCCTTTTGTCCTCTTAACTCTTGGTTCTGGTTCTGGTTGTTGTTTGAAGGATAAAAAGGATTTAACGTCCTCCGACTACCCAGTACAGGTTCATACTTAAGGGATCTTTCTATAATTATGTAACGATAGTGGGTCGATCATGGAGATACCGCAATCCCAAAAGACTGCGAACGGATTTGGATTCCATAAGCCGAGGCCTTCATGCTTGTAATCGCAATGAATAGGGTTGACTTGAGTTTATAGACATTTTTTGTGGTTAAAGTTGATGCGATATTTTACTGATTAGAGCAGTTGTAAGGTCCGTAGCTCTTCGATGATGTTCTAAGTGCGATCTTCGAGTGCTGGGTGACGCATTACATCACATGTGTGAATGTCCTGCTTTTCAGGATGTAAGGAAAAGATGTCTGTCCAATTATGACCAGAAAAGACCAAATGCTATAAAGTGCCACTACTCTTTATTTCAAACAAGAAACAGTCGACTTCTCAACCGCTTAGCTTGTTTGGATAAAAATCATTTTGAAAGCTTTCTAAAACCTAGGCATACATGTTTCCGCTACTTCACGAGTTATAGCCCATTTCATAGGTTAAGCTCAACGTTTTTGGTGTTTAGTAAACTGGTGCTATGTGTGCGGATGTTAGGTTGTGTGTGACAGTTTATATGCCTTTGTATGCCATGTTATGCCGTTGTGTTTCTGTCTTTATTGAGTATAAGTGAATTGTGTTATTGTATTGGTTACATTATGATGTGTAACATTTTTCATGTGCCCTCTGGGATTTTTTTAAAATAAACGTTTGACTTTGACTTTGATGTTTCATTAAAACCTTGGACTTTACAAGGCTGTTGTTGGTGTTGTTGTTTTTTTAACCAACAAAACGATAAGATCTAAGAAATCTGTTGGGACTGGCTAGATGGTTGACCAACTGAAATGGAATCATCTCCCTCGGCGGAGGGTTTTTAAAGCTTTTCTGTTTCTTTTTCCATTCTTTGGGACTGGCTAGATGGTTGACCAACTGAAATGGAATCCTCTTCCTCGGCGGAGGTTTTTTCCAAAGCTTTTCTGTTTCTTTTTCCCTTCTTTGAGCTTGGCTAGATGGTTGACCAACTGAAATGGAATCCTCTTCCTCGGCGGAGTTTTTTCCCAAGCTTTTCTGTTTCTTTTTCCCTTCTTTGAGCTTGGCTAGATGGTTGACCAACTGAAATGGAATCCTCTTCCTCGGCGGAGGTTTTTTCCAAAGCTTTTCTGTTTCTTTTTCCCTTCTTTGAGCTTGGCTAGATGGTTGACCAACTGAAATGGAATCCTTCTTCCTCGGCGGAGATCTTTTTTCCAAAGCTTTTCTGTTTCTTTTTCCCTTCTTTGAGCTTGGCTAGATGGTTGACCAACTGAAATGGAATCCTCTTCCTCGGCGGAGGTTTTTTCCAAAGCTTTTCTGTTTCTTTTTCCCTTCTTTGAGCTTGGCTAGATGGTTGACCAACTGAAATGGAATCCTCTTCCTCGGCGGAGGTTTTTTCCAAAGCTTTTCTGTTTCTTTTTCCCTTCTTTGAGCTTGGCTAGATGGTTGACCAACTGAAATGGAATCCTCTTCCTCGGCGGAGGTTTTTTCCAAAGCTTTTCTGTTTCTTTTTCCCTTCTTTGAGCTTGGCTAGATGGTTGACCAACTGAAATGGAATCCTTTTCCTCGGCGGAGGATCTTTTTTTTAGAGTTTTTCTGTTTCTTTTCCCCTTCTTTGAGCTTGGCTAGATGCTTAACCCACTGAAATGGAATCCTCTTCCTCGGCGGAGTTTTTTTTATAGAGCTTTTTCTCGTCCCCTCACCCCAACAAACCCCCCCCCCCCCCCCCCCCCCCCCCCCCCCCCCCCCCCCCCCCCCCCCCCCCCCCCCCTTATTGTTAATGTTTTTCAGTTTTCTCGTTTGTATTGGGGTTTTTTCTGGCTTTCTTGTGTGTGTTCTTTAAAAAAAAATTATATTCCGGTCTTTTATTGCTTCCTTTTCCTCTGTCTTATTATTCTGGCTTCTTTTGTGTACATTTCTCTACGCTCGTCGTATTAAAATGTCTTCTCTTTCTTCTTCTTCTTCTTCTCTTAGCAAACGTATTACGGGATAAAAGAGCCACGAATTTGACGAGCTTCTTTTCTGTATACTGTGTAAGTAAAGATTGAGAGAGAGAGAGAGAGAGAGAGAGGGAGAGAAGAGAGAGAGAGAGAGAGAGAGAGAGAGAGAGAGGAGAGAGAGAGAGAGAGAGAGAGAGAGAGAGAGAGAGAGAGAACTCGAAACTCGAATGTTTATTGAAGTTAACCAAATAAGCACAAAATATGGCTTTTTTTTTTTTCATCAGGTCCGAGAGAGAGAGAGAGAGAGGGGAGAGAGAGAGAGAGAGAGAGAGAGAGAGAGAGAGAGAGAGAGAGAGAGAGAGAGAGAGAGAGAGAGAGAGAGAGAGAGAAGTCGGAAGTCGGAAGTTTAATGAATATGGGCCTACAGCCCCTTTCATGGGGGGAACACATAATACAATAACCATGAGCAATGTAACGACAAACACAATTATCCATGATGACATTACCTGAAATTTGAAAGGAGCATAAATACATTCGCAACAATATGCATAGACTGTCACAAACAGAAACACTAACTGAATCATCATAACTGTATTGAAAAGAAACAGAGATGTAAACATTATGTAATGTTACTATTTGCATAGTTGTCAATGTAATGTTCCCTTATCTGAAAGGCTGCCAGTAAATATTTGGCTAGATTTACTATTTCTGTCTTTGAAACGTTTGATAACACAGGGAACCAATCTACTGTCATAGTTTTCAACAACATTTGCATTCACCTTTACAAGAATTTGAGAGAGAGAGAGAGAGAGAGAGAGAGAGAGAGAGAGAGAGAGAGAGAGAGAGAGAGAGAGAGAGGGAGAGAGAGAGAGAGGGGGGGGAGGGAGGGAGGGGGAGAGAGGGAGGGGGGAATCCACAGAATTTGGAACAAAACCGTGTTTGCTGATCGGCTCCTGTACTTTGCTGAAAGGCTCTTGTTTGCTTGCCCTAGGATGGGTGAAATGAAATAAGAATCAATAAGAATCAGTATTCCAGTGTAAAACTTTACTTTAAAAAGTGAAACGCCAAAGAAAAACATATTCGGGAAGGAGGATTGTGAAGGGGACAAGAAAAAAGAGAGCAGATTTCTTGGCAAACGTATTGTATCTGTTTCGGTTAGGATTTGGGAAACGTGATGAGAATGTTATGGGTAGTGGTGGTGGGTGTGTAGGTGTTGAAAAATGTGTGAATCTGTTTGCACGAAGTTTATATCACTGTTTCTGTCCCTGTCTGTCTGTCTGTCTGTCTCTGTCTCTGTCTCTGTCTCTGTCTCTCTCTCTCTCTCTCTCTCTCTCTTTCTCTGTGCCTCTCTCTCTCTTTTCTCTCTCTTTTCTCTCTTTTTCTCTCTCTCTGCCTCTCTCTCTCTCTGCCTCTCTCTCTCTCTCTCTCTCTCTCTCTCTCTCTCTCTCTCTCTCTCTCTCTCTCTCTCTCTCTCTCTCACTTTCTCTAGTAGTAGTAGTAGTAGTAGTAGTAGTAGTAGTAGTAGTAGTAGTAGTAGTGGTGGTAGTGGTGGCGGTGGTGGTGATGGTGGAAGTAATAGTAATAGTAGGTGAAGACGGGGTAGAGGGCCCATGGGCGGGTGGGAGGCCCGTACCGGTTGTCTCATGGAGTGGGGCGGGTTTCGGTCGGGTTTGTCCATGAGACGAATGCTAAACATTAACACTTGTCTCATGGGCAGAATGTGACCAAGATTTGCTTTGTTTCGTGGCATAGTTGGAGTGGGCGTCTTACCCGCCCATGGGCTTTTTGCTCCGTCTAACACTAGTAGTAGTAATTTTAGTAGAAGTATATTGTAGTGATAGAGGTGTTTTTAATCTATTACTTTGTTTAATTGGTTGGTTAGTTTTCTATTTTATTTATTTTTATTGCTTATGTTGATGCTCTGACTACCATGTCGTTGCTATATCACTGTTAGTTGTTATTTTTTGTTGGCGATGTTCCTGTGTCTCAATGTTCATTTATAGTATTAGTTATGTATTGCATGCTTAGAACCAAGGACAGAATGGAAGACTAGGCCCAGCCTAAATTCTTTTCCTTGTAAAATAAAGTTTCTGAGTTCTGAGTTCTTTCTCTCTCATTCTAAACTCTCTCTCCCGCTCTTCTGTCTCTGTATTTCTCTCTCGTCCCCCTCTCTCTCTCTCTCTTTCCCTCGCTCCTTCCCTCCCCCCCCCCTCTCTCTCCTCTCTCTCTCTCTCTCTCTCTCTCTCTCTCTCTAGTTCTCTCTCTCTCTCCCGCTCTTCTGTCTCTGTATTTCTCTCTCGTCCCCCTCTCTCTCTCTTCTCTCTTTTTCCTCGCTCCTTCCATCCCCCCCCACCTCTCTCTCTCTCTCTCTCTCTCTCTCTCTCTCTCTCTCTCTCTCTCTCTCTCTCTCTCTCTCTCTGTGTATTTCTCTCTCGTCCCCCTCTCTCTCTCTCTCTTTTTCATCGCTCTCTTCTCTCCCCCCCCCCCTCCTCTCTCTCTCCCCTCTCTCTCTCCTCTCTCTCTCTCTCTCTCTCTCTCTCTCTCTCTCTCTCTCTCTCTCTCTGTGTATTTCTCTCTCGTCCCCCTCTCTCTTTCTCTCTTTTTCATCGCTCCATTCCTCCATCCCCTCCCCCTCTCTCATTCTATCTATCTGTCTCTCCCTCAATTTTCTCTCTCTCTCTCTCTCTCTCCTCTCTCTCTCTCTCTCTCTCTCTCTCTCTCTCTCTCTCTCTCTCTCTCTCTCTCTCTCTCTCTCTCTCTCTCTCTCTCTCGAAAATGAACGATAACCCGAGACAAAAAGGCATTGACCAAGAGGCAGAATGTCTGAGAGAGGAATTAGTAAGGGACGAGGAAGAACGAGAATTGTACAGAGAGAGAGAGAGAGAGGAGAGAGAGGGAGAGAGAGAGAGAGAGAGAGAGAGAGAGAGAGAGAGAGAGAGAGGCGAGAGAGAGAGAGAGAGAGAGAGAGAGAGAGAGAGAGATATAAATTACATTAAATTAAATTAAATTAAATTAAATTAAATGAACCTCTTTATTTTACAACGGTAAATGTATTGGCATACAGTAGCCATTTTTCACACTTGTCGTTGACATACACACACAAATAGATGAAAAAGAAAGCGCACTAATTCTAATATGTTTTTATAAAAATGGTCTTAAAGCACACCATCATAAGTATTGTTATGAAAGTACATTACTAAACAGATAAACACAAATAAAAATGAAGAAAAAGGTGGAAAGAAGCGCGCGCGCACGCACACGCACACACACACACACACATACACACACACGCACGCACGCATGCACATACACATGCACACACGCGCGCGCGCGCGCGCGCACACATACACACAGAGAATAGAGAGAGAGCGAGAGAAAGAGAGAGGAGAGAGAGAGAGACGAGCGAGAGAGAGAGAGAGAGAGAGAGAGAGAGAGATGGAGAGAGAGAGAGAGAAGAGAGAGAGAGAGACGAGAGAGAGACGGAGAGAGAGAGAGAGAGAGAGAGAGAGAGAGAGAGAGATAAAGAGAAAGACAGACAGACAGACACACACAGAGAACACTGAACGCTGAACACTGAAAGACTTTATTTAGCAAGGATTAAGATTTCAGAGAGAGAGAGAGAGAAGAGAGAGAGAGAGAGAGCGAGGAGAGATGAGAGAGAGAGAGAGAGAGAGAGAGAGAAGAGAGAGAGAAGAGAAAGAGAGAGAGAGAGAAAGGAAAGTGGAATTGAGTTGGTCGATAGGTGGAACCCAAATTATCGGATGGATATTTAGAAGAGAAGACGACCCCTAGGTGTTTATGGGAAAGAAAAGACATCTCGTGCTGATTTGTAGCTATTAGAGAGAGACAGACAACCACACACACGAAGGGACAGACAGAGAGACAGACGAGACAGACGGACACAGGCACACCGGTACACATTAATACAGACTAAGACCAGAAGAAAAACGAGACAGAGAGAGAGAGAGAGAGAGAGAGAGGAGAGAGAGAGAGAGAGAGAGAGAGAGAGGAGAGAGAGAGAGAGAGATGTGTTTGTATCATGTTTGTATTTCGCATCAACGGACAGAGAGAAAGAGAGAGAGAGAGAGAGAGAGAGAGAGAGAGAGAGAGAGAGAGAGAGAGAGAGAGAGAGAGAGAGAGAGAGAGAAAGAGAAAGAGAGAGATGAGAGAGAGAGAGAGAGAGAGAGAGAGAGAGAGAGAGAGAGAGAGAGAGAGAGAGACAGAGAGAATGAGCGAGACAGAAAGAGAGACAGAAAGAGAGGCAGACAGACACAGAGAGAAACAGAGACAGAACTATAAGCAATGAACAAAACACCCGAGTGATTGATTAGGTTGTTCTCTTTTTCTTCTTGGACGGAGAGGGAAATGTTATCGCTTGAAGAAAGGCGCTGGGATTTCTCCTCATTCGCTTCCCAATGATTTTCAGGAGAAATTCTATCGCTTGATGTTCCTGATTCGTTTACCTGGGGGGTCTGGTTCCTACTAGCCGCCTCCAGTCAGTTGTTTGCCCCGGGGTTGGGTTTTGTTGTTGTTGTTGTTTTTTATTGTTAAAATTGGGTCTTTTTGACCACACGTTTTGTGTTTTCGTGTCTCGTTTGGCTTGTTCGAAACCTTTGGGTTGTTGTTTGATTTTGTTTTTTCGTTAGGTGTGTGTGTGTGTATATTTGTGTGTGTGTGTGTGTTGTGTGTGTGTGTGTGTGTGTGTGTGTGTGTGTGTGTGTGTGTGCGTGTGTGTGTGTGTGTGTGTGTGTGTGTGTGTGTGTGTGTGTGTGTGTGTGTTCCCTTGTAGAAGTATAGTTTTATGTTCGTCGGTACTCTTGTACTGATACGTGTTTTCGTTTAGAAAGACAAAAGAGTCTTCGAAATGTCTTCGACCAGCAACTTCGTCTTTCTCTCTCTATCTCTCTCTCCTCTCTCTCTCTTCCTCTCTCTCTCTCTCTCTCTCTCTCTCTCTCTCTCTCTCTCTCTCTCTCTCTCTCTCTCTCTCTCTCTCTCTCTCTTTCTGAGAGAGCTAAGAAAGGAGTGATTGCCATTGTAAAAATGTTATGGACTATTGGAGAGCATTCACCTAGAATCTTTTTTAAGCTTTTTGATTGTCAAGTGCAACCAATTTTAACTTATGGTGCAGAGATTTGGGGTTTAGCAGAAAACCAAGAGACAATAGAAAAAGTCCATTTGTTTGCACTCAAGCGATTCATGGGAGTTAACCCCAAATCGCCAAAACACTTGATATATGGTGAAACGGGTAGGTATCCTTTGCATGTTGCAACACGTTTGAGATGCATAACATTTTGGTTACGTCTTATACAGATGGATGGTAGTAGATACCCCAAAAAAAGCCTATAATATGCTGTTAAACCTTCAGAAACAAAATTATGATACATGGGCTTGCAAAGTTAGAAATATTTTGTACCGTTTTGGCTTTGGAGAGGTTTGGGAAGCACAAGGAGTTGGTAGTAGAAAAGCATTCTTGACAGTATTAAAACAAAGATTTATAGATTGTTTTCAACAAGATTGGCATGCAAGCTTAGAGTCGCACACTTTTTTATTATGTATATGCATCCTTTAAGCAAACGTTTACTTTAAGTACCCATTTGTGTGAAATTGTGAATATCAAAGCACGAAACACTTTGTCCAGGTTTAGAATTGGCATGTCCCCTTTGAATTGTCACTTTTTGCAGTTTAAAATTGACCCAAATAGAAATGTATATTGTCCTTTTTGTAATCATATTCCCGAGTCAGAAATCCACTTTTTGTTTGTTTGTCCCATGTATGACACCCTTCGAAGAGAACTTATTCCAAAAAAGTATTATAACAATCCTTCTATGTTTAAATTTGTGTTATTATTTTCTTGTACAAACAAAAGTATTGTAAGAAAGGTGGCTGTTTTTATCTTTAAAGCTTTGAAAGTTCGGCAAGATTTATGTAGTGTTTTGTAATGTCAAGTTAATAATGTAATGTCAATTTGTTGTTTTTTGTCGTCACACTCACTCCATTGTATGGGCATTGGCCTAACAATTAAAAATTTCCTGACTCCTGACACTCTCTCTCTTTTCTCTCTCTCTCTCTCTCTCTTCTCTCTCTCTGTCTCTCTCTCTCTACTCTCTTCTCTCTCTCTCTCTCATTTCTCCTCTCTCTCCCTTCTCTCGTCTCATCCTCGTCTCTCCCACCCCTCCTTCTCTCTCCACTGCTCGCTCCTCTCTCATTCTCTCTCTCTCTCTCTCTCTCTCTCTCTCTCTCTCTTTTCTCTCTCTCTCTCTGCTTCTCTCTCTCTCTCTCTCTCTCTCTCTCTCTCTCTCTCTCTCTCTCTCTCTCTCTCTCTCTCTCTCTCACTCTCTCTCTCTCTCTCTCTCTCTCTCTTCTCTCTCTCTCTCTCTCTCTCTCTCTCTCTCTCTCTCTCTCTCTCATATATCGTGTTAGAGACTGTAGTAG
>CM065697.1:36109279-36111779 GCA_017654935.2 Phymorhynchus buccinoides
TCTCTCTCTCTCTCTCTCATATGCGTGCATGTGCATTTGCAAGTGTGAGAGTTTATGCATGCATGCATGAATGTTGTGTATAAGCATGTATGTATGTAAATACGTATGTATTTATGTTAATGTGTATGTCTCGAAGTAGCATTTCATTGTATTCATTTGATTTTGTATTCATTTGATTTTGTATTCATTTGGTTATATGTCATGTTATTCGCGTCATGTCATGATAGGGGCTATGGGCCTAAATCACTAAAACATTTCGGTGTTCGGAGTTCGGAGTTCTCTCTTTCTGTCTATCTATCTACCCCCCACCACCCCCACCCCCTTCTATGTCATTTAAAAACACTTTTGACTTCGCACGTTTTATAGAACACATTATAAGTTTCATTTGTATATAAGTACTTTTCTATATTCTACTCATGTAAAATGTATGTATGTTCGTCATGTTCTATAAGATAATTATATTCTATGCTGTATTTGTATTAAATATGTAAAGCGCTTAGAGCCCTAAATCAGAGAATAGGCGCTATATAAATAATCATTATTATTATTATTATTTGCGATGTGAAAGTTACGCGGATTCAGCTCCGACTTTTATCCAGAATTCTTAAGAATGTGCTGCCCTTCTTGTTCCCATCACTATTTTGCCTCTGTATGTATATTGTTTTGCATGTATATTTGTGTGTGTGTGTGTGTGTGTGTGTGTTTGTGTGTGAGTGAGAGAGAGAGAGAGAGAGAGAGAGAGAGAGAGAGAGAGAGAGAGAGAGAGAGAGAGAGAGAGAGAGAGAGAGAGAGAGAGAGAGAGAGAGAGAGAGAGAGAGAGAGAGAGAGAGAGAGAGAGAACGTAAATACCACTTTACAGATTTGTCATCTTGATTGCTCTATTTTTGAACCAATGAATGCTAGCTAAAAACGTTTTCGAATTAGTTATCATATTATTAAAATGCAAGTGTGTGTGTGTGTGTGTGTGTGTGTGTGTGTGTGTGTGTGTAACACAGAACGGGCCTTATAACTCCGCCGTTTTTCGACCGAATCGCTTCAAATTTGCTATCAGCCCTAACGTGGTGATGGCAACGGCAACCAAGTCGGCCGTGTCATTTGCATGGTTTGGCAAATGCGCGAAACACGTATCCACCGGCCTCTCTGCGCCCGTATCTCCGGTATTTCTGGACGGATTGCCTTCAAATTTGGAAGGTCATGACCAGAGACAGTGACTATCTTTGTGCCGAACTGGAATCGATTTATAAACGCGCGCGATATGCGCCGCTTCACCTTTTTACCAACCGCGGCGAAACAAGACCCGACATTGACTTAAAATTTCGACCGTGTATGACCAGGGATAGTGATTATCTTGGTGCAAATTTCAACACCATCCATTCATAAGCGCGCGCGATATGAGCCAATTTACATTTGCGCGGACCCAAAACGGACGCAAATTTCAACACTTTACACAGAAACAACTGCGCGCCAGCAAGAAAACGGTTGGACAGCGGAGATTACTTTAGCAAGGATTACTTTAGCGACGTACAATATCGCGCTATTCTCCGCTATTGTCTTCCAGCTCATTGACGTTGAGTATGAGGTTAACGCGTGCGCGTGTGTGTATGGGGTGGGGGTGTGGAGTAGGGGGGCGGGGGTGGGGATGGATGGGGTGGGGGGTGGGGGTGCGGGCGATGGTTGAGGTGAGCAGGGGGGGGGGGGGGGGTGGGGGGGGGGTGGAACTGGATGAGAGAAGAAGATGGAAGGAGGGAGAGAGAACAAAAGTAATCATATAATATTTTGCGGACCCGGCAAAACCGGTACTCAGCGTTACCGGTACTTGGCGTTACCGGTACTAGGCGCTACCGGTACTCGAGGTTGCGCTAGTTTATATAATGATAATGGTCGCATGACCCAACCCTCTCCTTAATTATCTTAAAGCCAGTCCTTTCCATGCGAGTCATAATTAATAAATACTACACAATGTCTTCCTTTGAAAGCTGATTTCGAAATTATCTTGTTATTTTCTTTATGCGAGCGCCATTAGCTAATTGGAATAGCCTATCTCGGTCTCTTTGGCAAAAGATCGATTTGTCTTTGCAATGTGATTAAAATGGCGTGCATTTCCTTATATTGTTCTTTTTTTTGAAATTTTCTTTGTTGTCATGAATATTGTGTTTAAATATGATTATCTCTCTCTCTCTCTCTCTCTCTCTCTCTCTCTCTCTCTCTCTCTCTCTCTCTCTCTCTCTCTCTCTTTCTCTCTCTCCCCGTGCGCATGCCCGATCACGCATAAACGCACACGTGCACGCACGCACACACACATACAACACACACACACACACACACACACACACAACACACACATACACGCAACCCCATTCCTTCCATCCAACCACCACCAGCCCACCCACCCAGAACTCCATCTTCCCCCTACACCACTTTCCATACCAACATCACCCTCTGTCATCATCCCGAACCCCTTCCTCGCCAGAGACCCCGACCTGTTTTCCACCCCCCACCC
>CM065697.1:36119279-36124279 GCA_017654935.2 Phymorhynchus buccinoides
GGGTTTAACCCTTTCGCCGCCAGCCATTTTTTCAGTCAAAAAATACCATTAAGCTTGTCTGGGTAGAGAGAAAAAAAAGTATCTGCAATATTGATAATTCTTCTCTGACATGTATAACATTAGGCCTATCCTTACCTCCCGAAATGAAGAAAATAGGGTCTTCGGATAACAGGCCATGATTTGATGCCTTTTAGTGACATGGGTGTTAAACCATTGTGGTGCATAAACGCGACATTGGCGGTGAAAGGGTTAATAAAATTGACAACAAATTAAAACAGAGTCGAAATTAAAATACCAAATAAAAGGTTTAATAACCCAAAAAAACACAGAGCAAAACAAATCACGACGCTTCGGGTTCAACCCGTTGTCCAGTGCTAAAAATAGATCTGACATAGTGACATGCATGACGTAAAGACGTAACTTTTGCTCTGTTTTTTGTTGTTATTAAACCTTTTATTTGGGGTTTTAAGTTCGACTCTGTTTAAATGTTATGTCAATTAGAATGAAACGCCAATCGTTTTTGCCAGTTTAGTCTCTTTTACGTTTACATGTAAAGACCCGTGTTAACAGCTTTAGGACACCCTCATAATTACGGCACCAATGCTGGTGTCGTTTCGTTTTTAATGAAAATTAATGTAGATGCCGTTTCTTCGCAACGCCGCAAACTAACTCTCTCTCTCTCTCTCTCTCTCTCTCTCTCTCTCTCTCTCTCTCTCTCTCTCTCTCTCTCTCTCTCTCTCTCTCTCTCTCTCTCTCTCTCTCTCTCTCTCTCTCTCTCTCTCTCTCTCTCTCTCTCTCTCTCTCTCTCTCTCTCTCTCTTCTCTCCCTCTCATCTTTCTCTCTCTCTCTCTCTCTCTTCCCCTCCCTCCCTGTAAGCCTGAAGAGTGCTCTCTCGTTGGTGCGGGCTGAAGCGCCGCTGCACGACTCGCGTGTTGGGGTGAACATCAAACTGCGCTGAGGAAGCTACGAAAGTGCGCAAAACTTTTTTTGTTCTCCATTTAGTAGTTGTGTCATTTAGCATGAAATTGCGAGGAAGCGGCAAGTAGGGAACAAAAAGTAATCTTTGGAAGACTCAGGTGAAGTAGGGGAAGACGGGGTAAAAAGCGCATGGGCGGGTAAGAAGCCCACCCCAATTATCTCATGAAATGAAGCAAATTTTAGTCTCATTTTGCCCATGAGACGAGCGTTAATGTCTAGCATTCGTCTCATGGGCAAATTTGACTGAAAGTTTCTTTATTTCATGAGATAATGGGGGTGGGATTCTTACCCGCCCATGCTCTTTTTACCCCGTCTTCCCCTAAATAACGTTGGGGTTTTTGTGTGGGTTTTTTGTTTTTAGGGGGGTTGTTTATTTTGTAATCAGGAACAACTATAAGAGAATCCCTTATTGTGCCATGAAGACAGTATTTTTGAAGAAGACAATGAAACCTTTAGTCAGAAAATGTTTGAGGGGGAAAAAAAAAGAAGGAAATACAGAAAGAAAGAAAGAAGGAAGTAAGGAAGGAAGGGAATACAGAAAGAAAGAAAGAAGGAAGGAAGGAAGGAAGGAAGGGAATACAGAAAGAAAGAAAGAAGGAAGGAAGGAAGGAAGGAAGGAAATACAGAAAGAAAGAAAGAAGGAAGTAAGGAAGGAAGGAAGGAAATACAGAAAGAAAGAAAGAAGGAAGTAAGGAAGGAAGGAAGGAAATACAGAAAGAAAGAAAGAAGGAAGAAGGAAGGAAGGAAGGAAGGAAATACAGAAAGAAAGAAAGAAGGAAGTAAGGAAGGAAGGAAGGAAATACAGAAAGAAAGAAAGAAGGAAGTAAGGAAGGAAGGAAGGAAATACAGAAAAAAATGAGGAAAGAAAGGAGAAGGAAATAAAGAAAGAAAGAATTTGTTTTTAAAAAGAAGGAAATGCAGAAAAAGGAACAAACAAACAAACAAACAAAAAAGAAAGAAGGAAATACAGACAGAAGGAAAGAAGAGAAAGAATGAAAGAAAGAAGAAAATACAAGAAGAAAGAAAGAAGCTAAAATGAAAAAAAGGAAACTACAGAAAGAAAGAAACTAAAAAAAAGAAAGCAGGAAATGCAGAAAGAAAGAAACTAAAAAAGACAGAAACTAAAATAAGAAAGGAGAAAATGCAGAAAGAAAGAAAGTAAAGACGAAAGGAGACAGACAAAAAGAAACTAAAAAAAGACAGAAACTAAAATAAGAAAGGAGAAAATGCAGAAAGAAAGAAACTAAAATAAGAAAGGAGGAAATGCAGAAAGAAAGAAACTATAAAATTTTAAAAAATGCAGAAAGAAAGAAACTAAAAAAGAAAGCAAGAAATACAGAAAGAAAGAAACTAAAAAAAAGAAAGAAACTAAAAAAGAAAGAAGGAAATGCAGAAAGAAAGAAAGAAAGGAATAAAGAACAAAAAAAGAAGGAAAGAAAGAAAGGACAAGGAAGGAAAGAAGCTTAAACAAACAAACAAACAAACAAAACCTCGACAAATAAACTAAACACACAGAACTTTAATTAAACCATGTTTGATTTAGATACAACAGCGCGTGAGCTGAAACCGGCGGGAAATAAACCTTTAATAAGAACAAACCTCGAATGCGGTGGATAATTCAACAAGAGTTTAAGATCCTACTGTAAGTCAATAAAGAGGGGTAACAAATCAAAGACACAAAAGTAGAGAAAAGTAAAGATGGAAAACATCAAAAGAAGAAAGACAGAGGAAGCAACAGAACAAACGAACATCGATAATTTATCAAGGAAGGGTTGAAAAGAGTGCGAAAAATCGACGTGTTTATTTATTGAAATTCTTAATCTTGTAAAGGGTTTGTTTATCATGTATGTGTGTGTGTGTGTGTGTGTGTGTGTGTGTGTGTGTGTGTGTGTGTGTGTGTGTGTGTGTGTGTGTGTGTGTGTGTGTGTTTGTGTGTGTGTGTGTTGTGTTGTGGTGTGTGTGTGTGTGTGTGTGTGTGTGTGTGTGTGTGTGTGTGTGTGTGTGTGTGTGTGTGTGAGCGTGTGTGTGTGTTGTGTGTGTGTGTGTGTGTGTGTGTGTGGTGTGTGTGTGGTGTGTGTGTGTGTGTGTGTTCGGGGAGTACTTTTGTTGATCTTAATCTAGCTAACATGTTTAGTTTTAAAAGAATGGAAGAGACCGAAAGACAATGACACTGGGAGACAAACTATGGTAAGTATGAAGAAAGTTTGCGATAAAGAGAGGATGGGCGTTAGGGGGGGGGGGGGCATGGGGGGGTGCTGAAGTAAATAATAAATAATAATAATAATAAATAATAATAAATAAATAATGATAACAATAATAATAATTAATAATATATAATAATAATAATAATAATGATGATGATGATGGTGATGATGAGGATTGATTAACATTTATAAAGCGCGATCCCCCAAAGTGGGCTCATCGCGCTTTACAAGGGCATCATCCAAAATAATCGGGGTCGAGGGCACCAGAAAGACAGCCTTTTCAAGGATCGGAACGGAGCTACACTTTGCTCTGGTTTCCTAGAAATCAAACCGTCAAAACGGCGATTCCTCCTTGGCGGAGTTGCCGGAGAGAGAAGCCATTTTGGACAAGGGTGGGTGGAGGCCACTGAGAGTGGTTGAAGCTTTTTTATTCTTTGTAGTGCAGTAAAACAAAAATGGAGCTATTTCCTTTGTTGTGAGCGAAACACCTTTTGTTGTTAAACTGTATGCAAACGTATTTTATTTTAAAGGCTTGTATTTTGTGGAAATTTCGTGCAAACGATTTGATCTAACTCGTGCGGCCATTAGAAAAGAGAATATGCCTTCTCTTTCACTGAAATAATCTGACTCCCAGCACCTCCGCCAAGGAAGAATCGCTGATTTGAGGGGTTGATTTCTAGAAAGCCAGAGGAAAGTGAGTGTTGCGATCTCTGTAAAGGGTGTTTTCCCTGGTGATCTCGGACGTGTTTCTTGCAAAAAACGTATCCGTCAGGGTGCTCCTTTAAGCCTTTCTTGCTTTGGTGGTGTTAAAAAACAAAACAAGTGCAACGCCGAGCGGCTGCAAAGTCCCCTCGCAGCATCGCCGATCTACTCCGAAATCGGAATGTGTCGGTTGTACACATACATAAAAACGCATCAAAACAGCACGTAACTGAATAGGTGTTTTCTTTAGCCTTGGGGTTCGGAGCCGTGATTTGAGCGCGCGCGATCATGCGCACACGAGCGCACAGAAACATTCATGACAACTGTGTTATAGACCATTCATCAAGAAATGTTGTGAAAAAAATGCATTGAAATACATGCAAAACTTCGCGAGATATTAGCGATTATGTGTTTGGGGGGTTGAACCCCGTAACAAGCACGACCTTGACCTTAATGTAAAACTAAATACATCAGTGGATAGCTGGCATCTTGGCAAACTAGTATACCAAATTTGATGATGATAGACTGAATAGTGGTTTTTTTTTTAAACGGACGAAAAACGGACGAATAGCCGGACGGACACCTGACGGACCAGACAAAAACCTTTCTTGGTTTGTCGTGGGCAAATAGTACAAGTCCATTCTCTCGCTATCGATGGAGGTCGTTAGACTGCATTGAAGAGAATTAAGCATGGATTGTTGCAGGGGGGTGCCAAATATTTGATAGCTGTAACTGAGACGAGTTCTTAGGGAGTTGCGGGTTGCGTAATCACTTCTAATCCCTTTTGGATGTCTCCTCAAAAAGATCTTGAAATACTATACCCCCCCCCCCTCTCTCTCTCTCTCTCTCTCTCTCTCTCTCTCTCTCTCTCTCTCCTCTCTCTCTATCTCTCTCTATCTCTCTCTCTCTCTCTCTCCCCCTCTCTCTCTATCTCTCTCTGTGAAACTGGCCTTTTTGTGAATGCAAATTCCATTTCATTCTCTCTCTCTCTCTCTCTCTCTCTCTCTCTCTCTCTCTCTCTCTCTCTCTCTCTCTCTCTCTCTCTCTCTCTCTCTCTCTCTCACTCTCTCTCGTGTCACTCTTGTTCTGTTTATTATCTTGAAGATCGGTATCAAA
>CM065697.1:36129279-36134279 GCA_017654935.2 Phymorhynchus buccinoides
CGGACGGAGGCACGCCGGACGGACCAGACCAAAAACGATAGTTCCCGAGCCTTCTTCGGCTCGGGGACTAAAAGGAAACGTAGACAAATCAGTAGGCTTAAGAGATGAATAAGCCGCATAGCAGAAGAAACCAAAATAAAAGCCATTCAGGCCTATTCCGCCATTGATTATCCATAGAATTCGAATAAGACTGAGACAAAGAGCGATTAAGACGGCGTGAGACGTTCGAATGGCAGACAGGCATTATAGCAACAACAACAAAAAAACACTCCATCCTCACATACTTTCTGCAGGGAGTAAGGAAAAGACAAAGAAAAAGACAGAGAGAATGATGGGAAGAAAGGAAGAAAGGAAGAAAGGAAGAAAGAAGAAAAATGGGTATCGAATGCACATCTATTTTTGTGTGTGTGCAGAAGGGGATCTGCGATTTAGCAGGAATGAATGACGTATGATGAAGCGCTGGGAATATTTTTTTTGGAAGCGAGATAAAAACGGAAAGGAAAGAAGGAAATCAACAAAGAGGTCGATCACAGGAGAGAGAGAGAGAGAAGAGAGAGAGAGAAATGGGGGGAGAGAGAGAGAGAGAGAGAGAGAGAGAGAGAGAGAGATGGGGGGAGGGAGAGAGAGGGAGGGAGAGAGAGAGGGGGAGGGAGGGAGAGAGAGAGAGAGAGAGAGAGAGAGAGAGAGAGAGAGACGAGAGAGAGAGAGAGAGACAGAGAGCTCACACATACTCTCTTTCTCTCTCTCTCTCTCTCTCTCTCTCTCTCTCTCTCTCTCTCTCGCTCTCGAAGAGGAGAGACTCTCTCTCTCTCTCTCTCTCTCTCTCTCTCTCTCTCTCTCTCTCTCTCTCTCTCTCGCTCTCTCTCTCTCTCTCTCTCTCTCTCTCTCTCTCTCTCGCTCTCTCTCTCTCTCTCTCTCTCTCTCTCTCTCTCTCTCTCTCTCTCTCCTCTCTCTCTCTCTCGCTCTTCTCTCTCGCTCTCTCTCGCTCTCTCGCTCTCTCTCTCTCTCTCTCTCTCTCTCTCTCTCTCTCTCTCTCTCTCTCTCTCTCTCTCTCTCTCTCACACACAGTACGACTCTCCAAAGATTTGTTTGGTATGGATAAAGATTTAGTTTTCATCTGCATATATAATCATCCTATAAATAGTGTTTTCTACCAGAGTAAAGAGTACAACTGCACTTTAAAAATGTTGGAACCTTTCATTATGTCTTTTCATGAAAAAGATGACGATGTGCATTTTGTTCTTGCTGGTGATTTTAATGCTCGTATGGGTGACTGGTCTTTGCATAGAGACAATTTGAATGATTCTGGGATTTTTGTTGACGATGAAAATGAATTAGTTCGTAGTTGTAAAGACAAGGTTGTAAATGGTTTTGGGAAGTCACTGATGGAATTTTGTTGTGCTTTTCAATTTACCCCTTTAAATGGATTTGTAGATGGTGACACTGAGGGAAAATTTACTTATTTGTGTGAAAATGGTAACAGTACTATTGATTATTTTTTGTGTTCAGTTGATGCATTGTCCTACATGATAAACTTTACTGTATATAATAGGATCGAGTCACAGCATATGCCTATTGAAGCATGCATGTCTAGTGCTCTAGAAAAACAAGATTCTCATGAACCCAAACAAAAGCAGGCATCATTCCAGAAAATAAGATGGGATGCATCAAAAGCTGAATATTTTATGAATGAAATGTCATCGGTTAACACACAGGCAGATCTTGAAGATGCATGCAGGCACATCGATGTTGATGTCGAGTCAGCACTATCTAAATTTGTAAATATCATGGTGAGTGCAGCAAACTGTATGACTAAAACTGTCCATCACAGCAGTGGCACAGATAGACACTCTCAGCATGGGAGCCGTTGGTACGACAGTACCTGTAGGCATAATAAAAAGGCTGCTAGGCATGCTTTGTGTCGCTTCAATCATTCAGGGGAAGCAACTCATGGTGTAGCCTTTCGCCAGCTGAGAGCATATTATCAGTCCGTACTTGACGATAAAAGGAAAACATACAGACAGAATTTGAGAGATTCTTTGTTGGATAACAGGAATAATAGTAGTTCTTTCTGGTCAACAATTAAATTGGTCAGACGTAGAAGAAATAAACAGCCTGACATTCCAATCAATGTGTGGAAAGATCATTTCGAGGGCATTCTCAGTCAGCCTAGCCAACCACAAGATGACAGAGCAAATCAAGCTGAATTTGTGCAAATAGAAAATGAAGATGAAGTTAATATCCCAGATTTGGATGATCCGATAACTATGGAAGAAGTAAAACTAGCAATACGTAGACTAAAGAACAATAAAGCCGCAGGTTTAGATGATTTTAGTGGAGAATTTTTGAAAGCGTCTGAAAGTGTAGTTGTTCCTTTTTTAACCAAACTTTTCAATCACCTTTTCGATAGTGGTTATTTCCCTTTAGACTGGACTCGTTCTATCATAATCCCACTTCTGAAGAAAGGAGATGTAAATAATCCTGAAAACTACCGAGGGATTTCTGTGCTTAGTATTATTAGTAAAGTGTTTACTTCCATTCTGAATAAAAGATTATACAGTTGGGCAGAGAAAGAGGGAAACATTCCTGAGAACAAGCAGGTTTTAGAAAAAGCTATCCCACAATCGATCATATATTTACATTGTGTAGCATGATTCAAAAATATTTATATAGCACAAAAAAGAGTAAATTATATTGAGCTTTTATTGATTATAGGAAGGCGTTCGATTCGGTCGATAGAAACAGTTTATGGAGAGTTCTTCAAAAGATCAAAGTATCATCAAAAATGTTACAAATGTTAAAGGGAATGTATAGTTCTGTCCAGTCCTGTGTTCGTTGTGGTCATTATATGTCTGATTTCTTTGATTGTAACGCGGGTGTGAAACAAGGTTGTTTGTTATCACCAGTACTTTTTTTCACTTTTAATAACTGAGGTTGCTGATGAGGTGAACAGTAAAGGTAAACATGGGTTTCAATTTTTACCAGGGCTTCAGGAGATCTTTTTGCTGATGTTTGCTGATGATATTTCTTTATTGTCATCAACCCCAGCTGGGCTGCAAAATCAGTTAAATAGTCTCCAGAAAGCTTCAAAATCTCTTGGTTTAGAAGTAAATTTAAGTAAAACAAAAATCATGATTTGCAGGAAAGGGGGGCATGTAGCTAAAACAGAAAAATGGTATTATGATGGTAAAGAGATAGAAATTGTGAACAGTTATAAATATCTAGGTTTTTTGCTTTCAACAAAGTTATCGTTTGTTTCTGCTTTAGAAGAATTTGCTGTTAGGGCTAAGGGGAGGGTAGTTGAAATTATGAAGACAATGTGGAGTCTTGGAAAAATGGATAGAACTGTATTTTTTAAACTTTTTGATGCTCAAATTAAACCCATATTGTTATATGCTTCAGAAGTGTGGGGTAGTTTTCGCTTTAAGACAGTAGAATCAGTTCACCTATTTGCATGCAAGAGATTCCTTAGTGTAAGTCCCAAAACCCCAAATACGATGATTTATGGTGACCTTGGGAGATATCCATTGTACATTGATAGTTCAATTAGAGCAATCCGTTACTGGTTTAAATTACATCAAATGCCATTGTCTAGAATCCCTAAGCAAGCTTATCTTATGAGTATTAATAGGATGTCAAAAAACACAAATGCTGAGACAAATAAATTGAAGAACTGGGCAGACGCAGTTAAACGATCTCTAGATATGTATGGATTTTCAGAGGTCTGGATATATGGTGGAGTTGGTGATGTAAATGCTTTTGCTGTGTTACTTAAACAGCGTATGATCGATTGTTTTAAACAAGACTGGGCAGCCAAACTCAATAGCAGTGACCGTTTCAAAACATATCGCTCCTTCAAATCTTTACTACAACCAGAGAAATATTTATCCGATTTAACTATCAGTAAATTTAGATCAGTCTTTGTACAGTTTCGTTTTGGAATGAATGAGCTAAATATCAATCAGCGATATAAAGATATTTCGAAACTTTGTCCATCATGTAACAAATTAGAAGATGAACAACATGTATTCTATGATTGCACAATGTATAACGAGTTGAGACGAAAATACTTGTACAGACATAATATAATAATGATGGTAACTACAAGACCTCCCTTACTTAACTGTTTATTGCAAAATGAAAGTTGTTTAGTTACTAGAAACGTTGCTATGTTCATATACTATGCTCTAAAACAAAGGGAACAGTTTACAACACTCGTAAATCCTTAACTTGTTTTTGTTTTTGATATAGTATCCGCATCATGATATATTCTATTGTTCTAATGATTGTGTTCTTTACCTTTTTGCTTTAGTTGTGTGCATATTAAGTGCACCTCCAAATGTGTATAGGTCGGTGGCCTCACATTAAAAATTAATTGCGTCATTGCGTCATTGCGTCTCTTTCACACACACACCCTCTCTCATACTCTCTCTCTCTCTTCTCTCTCTCTCTCTCTCTCTCTCTCTCTCTCTCTCTCTTCTCTCTCTCTCTCTCTCACACACACACACACACATGCACATCTCTCTCTCTCTCTCTCTCTCTCTCTCTCTCTCTCTCTCTCACACACACACACACACTCCTCTCTCTCACTCTGCACTCTCTACACTCTCTCTCTCTCTCTCTCTCTCTTTCTCTCTCTCTCACTCTCACATCTCTCTCTCTCTCTCTCTCTCTCTCTCTCTCTTTCACACATACACATACACACGCACACGCACATACACATACGCACGCACACGCACACACACACACACGCAACACACACGCACGCACACACACACACACACACACACACACACACACACACACACACACACACACACACACATTGACAGGGGAGAGGGGGGGGGAGAGAGAAAATAGCGGTCTGCGAAAGAGAGTGAGAGAGACAGAGAAAGAGAAGTCTAGTCCTAGCAAAACCGACACATTAACACACAACCAAAAACAGACAACCCGACATAATAATATTATATCATGACATTATTTTTTCTTCGTCCACCCCC
>CM065697.1:36159279-36171779 GCA_017654935.2 Phymorhynchus buccinoides
GAGAGAGAGAGAGAGAGAGGAGAGAGAGAGAGAGAGAGAGAGAGAGACAGAGACAGAGACACAGAGACACAGAGACAGAGATAACTGCGAATTCAACAGCGTGGGCAAGAGAAACAACAATGAGAATGTTTATATCCGTAGAAGAAAGCCAAAGAAAGGAAATAAATGAGGGGCAACCCTATAGAGATTGAAAAACAAAAGGCTTTGAAATGGCCATTTGGGGAATCAAAAGGATTAAGATAAATGCAGATGTGCGTGTTTCGTTGTTGCTTTAGCTTTACAAATGGGGGTGCAAGGGAATGACATGACAATGGGGAAAGTGAAGGACAGTAACAGATAAGACTGATATGAAAGTAGTGGTGTATATTCGTGTGTTTGTATGTGCGCGCACGCGTGCGTACGCGTGTGTGTGTGTGTGTGTGTGTGTGTCAAGTCAAGTCAAGCCAAGTCAAAATATTATTTCCAGATGGAAACATTGTATAAGCAAAAATATGCTTTTTTTCAACAAGCCATCCATAAAAAATGATGTAAAGAAAAAATAAAGAACTAAACATTCCAAAGTCGCGAATAACAAGAAAAGGAAAATATACAAGTAAACAATTAATTAAAGAAACAAGCAAATATTCCAACAACAAAAACAGGAAGAAGGATGGGGACTGGGCGAATAGCATATTATGTACAATATATACATCAACATCAACAACGAAACATTTAAAACATCACATTTACTTACCAAAATATATTATGTAGGCTACGTTTCCATTATTTCAAATAATTGGAATAACGTTATCAATTATGTCCTGTTAAAGAGATACATTTTCATTTTTTTCTTAAAGTAGTTCTTGTTTTTCATGGGTTTTTTAAAATGGAGGGTAGTTTGTTCCATAAATCTCCACCCGAATAGAGGAGACTAGATTTGAATAGATTATTATTTGGTCGAGGGAATGAGAGTAAATGGGTGTGTCTGCTTGTGTTTGTCGTAAATGTATCTGTTATCTTTTTTGGAGCATTTCCGTTCACAATAGTATGCATGCAGATTGCCTTTTTGAGGAAAAGTATGTCTGTGTGTGTGTGTGTGTGTGTGGTGTGTGTGTGTGTGTGTGTGAGTGTGTGTGTGTGTGTGTTGTGTGTGTGTGTGTGTGTGTGTGTGTGTGTGTGTGTGTGTGTGTGTGTCCGGAATCGTATTGCATAACTGACGTTCTCTTAAATTGTTAATTTCAACTGTTCTGTTTTTAGTTGAACTGATAAAGATCATTCTGTTTGCACTCTACATGTTGTCTGTGTGGTAAATATCAATAAGTTTTTCCACCGTTTTTTGGGTTTCGACATATATTTAAAGTATGTTGTTGGAAGAGAGTTGGGGGGCGGGGGCAGGCAGGAAAAGAGAGGGAGAGAGAGAGAGAGAAAGAAAGAGAGAGAGAGAGAGAGACGAGAGAGAGAGAGAGAGAGAGAGAGAGATACAGGGAGAGACCCACACAGAGAGACAGAGAAAGAGACAGAGAGAGAGAGAGAGAGAGAGGCAGAGAGAGACAGAGAAAGAGACACACAGAGAGACAGAGAAAGAGACACAGAGAGAGGGACAGAGAGACAGACAGAGACAGACACAGAGAGAGGGACATATAGAGGGACAGAGAGACAGAGACAGAGAGACACAGAGAGAGTGACAGAGAGAGGGACAGATAGAGAGAGAGAGGGACACAGAGAGAGACATAAAGAGAGAGAGACAGAGAGAGAGAGAGAGAGAGAGAGAGAGAGTGATAGAGAGAGAGAGCGAGAGATAGAGAGAGACACACACACAGAGAGAGCATGATCATCGGTAATGGACAGTTTTGCCTGTGGCTACCATTTCCACATGCCAACAACCAATCATTGTTTAAACTGCAATATTCTGTCCGAAATCTCCTTCTTCTTCTTCTTCTTCTTCTTCTTCTTCTTCTTCTTCTTCTTCTTCGATCACTCAGACAGTTCCCCGTCAGTTAGGAGCGCAGATGCGTCATGCTGCCGTTATGCGCCTAACTAAGAAATAGTTAGGCCCAGCAATTCCGACTACGGCTGGAGGAAAATAATGTTCTTTGAAAACGTTTCGTGGAGAGAAAAAAAAGGCGAGAGAATAGACCGGTAAGGCAGAAAGTTAGTAGTAGATGACAGTAATCAAAAGGAAAAGGCTGAGTCAAAGAGAGTGACAGATTAGAGAAACGTTATAAGCAGATAACTTCCAGAAGGTGGGGGAACTATTTATGCAAAAGACACCCCCGGTATCCCCACGGGGTGTCTATCCAAAATGTAGGCCCTATTCTTTTTTCTTTTTTTTATATCTATAATCTTATTTACGATCTTCGTATTAAAAAAAAAAAAAGTGTCCCATATTGTGCCTGTGCTAGTGTCGGAGGACGGTAAAACGTATATTTCTCTCTATGTGAGACCACCATCTCCACAAGTGCAAGAGCGCTAAAAACACATATTCCAAATACATGGGACATCACAGCGCTGTAGTAGTAGAACTCTTCAAAGAAACATTCGTCGGGTGAGAACCAAAAGGTACTTTACTATCAACCTCTTTTCTTTCTTTCTTTACTGATAGTACTTTATGCCTCTTATCCCATGTATTGCTCCCCGACATATAAAAAAAAAAGTTACTTCAGAAAATCTCTTTGATGGGTGGTGGTGACTGGGTCTGAATCGATGACAGGGCTCCATTCCAACCACAGCGAAAAGTAACCCAAAAGACCTCTCCTCCAAGATCATGTCTTCCCCCCACTTTCTCTCTTATTTTATCTGAATCGTACGACAGAGAGATCGGCAGACAGGACAGGACAGGACAGGGCAACTATACTTGTTGGCCCCTTTTTTCGTGGCGTAGCGACGTGTCCACGTCTCTGCGTGTCCCTAAAATTCGTCTCTAAGTGTCCCCGTCTATGTGTGTCCCTAATTTCGTCTCTAAGTGTCCCCGTCTATGTGTGTCCCTAAGTTCGTCTCTAAGTGGCCCCGTCTTTGTGTGTCCCCCGATCTGTGTGTGTCCCCCCCCCCCTCCTTTATGTGTCCCTGTCTCTGTACGTCCCCGTCTCTAAGAGTCCCCGTCTTTGTATGTCCCCTTGTCTGTATGTGTCCCCCGCCTCGATGTGTCCCTGTCTCTGTACGTCCCCGTCTCTAAGTGTCCCCGTCTCTAAGTGTTCACGTCTCTAAGTGTCCCCGTCTTTGTATGTCCCCTTGTCTGTATGTGTCCCCCGCCTTGATGTGTCCCTGTCTCTGTACGTCCCCGTCTCTAAGTGTCCCCGTCTCTAAGTGTCCACGTCTCTAAGTGTCCCCGTCTTTGTATGTCCCCCTGTCTCTAAGTGTCCCCGCGTATGTGTGTCCCCGTTTCTATTATGTCCCCGCCTCTATAGTTATGTCCCCGTTTCTATGCATGTATCCCCGTATCTTTGTTTCACTGTCTGAAATGTCTCCATCTTTGTTTTATTTTCCTAACCCTGACGCGTAAGTTCCGTACGGAAAACCCTATATAAAGCCGGGTTCACATTAGACGCGTAAGTACCGTACGGAAAACACTAAATAAGTGCAATAAAGTAGGATACAAGTTTACGCATATAATATGGGGAAATTCGGACACGTGCGCAAATGTTTTCCGTTCTTTGTTTCACTTATTTATGGATTGCGCACGGGTTTCCGCATGGAGTATCCGCTTATGTGTGTACACGGCCATATCTCTTTACCCTAAACCTAACACAAACACTATCCTTATACGCACAGCCAGCATATATAAAGCTTTCACGCGAGGGGCGCGTCATTATTTCAAACGCTGCTCGCGACAGATATGGTTCAACCGGGGTTTTTTCCCTGTTCCGAGCCACTGCGAGGCAGAACTTCGCCGCGACTAGCCTAGCAGTCTAGACCCGATCCCTGGGATCGGTTGTTATGCCATTAACCCCTACCCCTACCCCTAATTCTGACCCTGACCCTGAACCTCATCCCACGGGGACACGTGGAGACGGGGGCATATATATCTATATTATTTATTATACACAGAGAGAGAGACGATGGCACATAGAGACGGGGATACATCGCTGTGATCCCGGCCCCTTTCCAGGAAGCCCCCCCACCCCCCCCCCCCCCCCCCCCCCCCCCCCCCCCCCCTCCCCCCCCCCCCCCCTCCCCCCCCCCCCCCCCCCCCCCCCCCCGTTGGCGAACATTTGAAAGAGGAAATTAGTCATAACTGCTGGTAGGAGAAAGTACACAAAGAGACCAGAAAGAAGTAAAGCGCGCGTGCGCACGCACACACACACGCATACACACACACACACACACACACACACACACACACACGCGCGCGCGCGCGCGCGCGCACGCACGCACACTCACGCGCGCACGCACGCACGCACTAACATACGCGCACGCACACACCTCCTTCTCCCACCACCACCCTGCTATCCTACTCATCTTCTACCATCGATCTATCATTCAGAGAGTGTGTGTGGTGGTGGGGGGGGGGGGGGGGGGGGGTATGAAGAGGACAAGGGGAGAGGGCCAATATCTCTGCTCTGTCATATCTGCGAACCATGTCTCGGGGCGAGGTAGGGGGGGGGGGGGGGAGGGTCAACAGGAGGGGGGGGGGGAAAGAATGACGGGGGTCCAGGGTTTGGTTTGTATATTAGGAATATCGTCGCGAAATGACTTGGCATAAAACGGTCAACTTTAGCATATTTGACATCTAAGTACTTGTAGCTGTGTCTCGGTATTTATTCTATGTTGTAGAGGTACATGTGTCTGAATATGACATTAATTGCTGCTACTATGAAGACTGATTTTTTAAGTGCTCATGCCAATGATAACACTTTCTTTTACAAAGTAACACCAACAAACCCCACTTGTAGATGTGTCTAAAACCATTTTTCTTTAAAGGCAAGACAGATAAAAAATAATCCGATAAATAGGGGGGGGGGGGGGGGGGGGGGGGGGGGGGGTAGTCTGCATCTGTGCCCATTTCTTTCACATTTGCTTTAAAAAATAAATGAAAAACTGTTGTGTGTAAAACAAAATATATAAAACAAATAAAAATAAGGAAATACATTAATCTGATGAAACCTACTAGTTTTGCTGGTTGGTGTCATTCTTGAATGCTGTTTTTGTTGTCTATTTGTTGATGAAAAATTGATTGTAAAGCGCTTTGGATTGATCTGAGGTAAAGCGCTATATAAATGTAAATTATTATTATTATTATTATTATTTTGTTCACTGTATTCTGTAGTCCCCCGTACACGAATCTGATGAAATATCTGTGTTTTTATATCAGACATTTTATGTAATTCGGTTGTTGTTGTGTTGTTGTTGTTTTTTTGGGGGTTAAATGAGCATTATGAACAAACAAGCGCGAAATCGCAATAGTTTGTGGCACGCGGTCTACTTTTACCACTCCAATCATGAGTTACCTCCCCTGGCTTTTCAATAATTTTAATCTGTAAACCAGAATGTTCTCTCTGCACCATTTCGTAACTTTTTATATCTTTTGGAAAACATTTAAAACTATGTATCCTACTTATACTCATCAAAAGAAGCACCGCATACTCGCCAGAAGTGTAGCCTCGATTTGAAGTGCGACAATTTTGGACCGACAGACCGACAGACCGACCGACAGACCGACCGACCGACAAAGTGAGTTATAGGTACAAACAAAAACAGTAGAATTGTTTTTAGACGGAAGTATTTCACGTGAATCATGGCTCACAGACATCGTGCAATCGTCTGCCTCGTTAGAGTTTACACACGAGCTTTGAAGATGTTCGCTCCCTTTTCACCCTGTTGAACGCTTAAAGACCCACCCGATCGCGTGTCAAAATCACGGGTATCACTGATAGCTGGTAAGTAATCTTGTTTTGACCAGGTTTGACTCCCATGCAAAATGCCCCCAAATTCAAAGCGAAACATCCTTTTAAAGAGCAGCCTCGATTTGAAGTTGGGGACATTTCGATGGCTTAGGTGTCAAAACGGACTATCTTTAGATAGTCCATTGACTTATTATTGATGATATTGCAAAAACTAAGAACTTGTATTGAAAAAGACTACCCCCCCCCCCCCCAAAAAAAAGGGGGTATATTCTTTTTGTATTTCTGCAATCTTTTTAAAATACAAGTTATTAGTTTTCGCAATAAGTTCAACAATACGTCAATGGACTATCTAAAGATAGTCCGTTTTGACTCCAAGCCATCGTTTTGCATGTGGGGTCACAGATACCCAGAAAAAACCCCGAGGGACTTAATGGTGGTGCGTTAGTATGTCTTTAACTCTTTGTTAGCGACAATGTTTCCTGATCACGGCAGGACCATGAGGGGGGGGGGCCTTGAGGTTTGTTGGCTGGGAGTTTAGTTGTACGGGGATTTTTTTTCGGGGGAGTGTGTGTTTTGAGTTAGAGAAGGGTTGGAAGGTCGTGTGTTGGGAAATCAGATCAGAGAGGAAGGGTGTCTAGAGGGTTAGCATAGGTGGTAATAAAACCAACCCCAAACAACTATGATGGAACTGGTATGGGGGAAATGAAGGTGATGTGTGAGGCTTGTTCGTCAATTAATCTGGTGGGGTGGGGGAGTTCCGGATGGGAGGCGGAGAGGGGGTGGGGTGGGGTAGAAGGTCATGGTTGTTCAAATAAATAGTTCGACGTGACGATAAAGAGAGAACGAGAGAGAGAGAACGAGAGAGAGAGAGAGAGAGAGAGAGAGAGAGAGAGAGAGAGAGAGAGAGAGAGAGAGAATCAGAATTGTATTTATTGACATTGACAAGAACAGTCCTTATGTCAAGGGGGATTGTCATAATTATTTGCAGCGTCGGGAATTCATGCAACAACGAAAATGAGTATTATACATAAAGGGCAAATTGAGTCAACGCTGGACACAATATAGCAACATATAATACAAGATATTCTATCAAGAAAGAACAATAACATTTACAGAAACTTGCTAACAACCAATTTTAGAATTGAGAGAGAGAGAGAGAGAGAGAGAGAGAGAGAGAGAGAGAGAGAGAGAGAGAGAGAGAGAGAGAGAGAGAGAGAGAGAGAGAGAGAGAACTCGAACTCGAACTCGAACTCGAAAATTTTAATGAATAGGCCTCACTGCCCGTATCATGTGGGAGGGTGGGGAGGGGGATTACATAAGGCATAATAACATTATTATCAAAACATTCCATAATTGGAAATGCAAACACAAACAACCAAGGAAATAAAGAGAGAGAGAGAGAGAGAGAGAGAGAGAGAGAGAGAGAGAGAGAGAGAGAGAGAGAGAGAGAGAGAGAGACAGACAGACAGACAGACAGACAGACAGACAGAGAGAAGGTGAGGGTTGGAATACTGGAATACAGTAGAACAAGCGCGAAATCGCAATAGTTTGTGGCACGCGGTCTATTTTTACCACTCCAACCATGAGTCACCTCCCCTGGCTTTTCAATCATTTTAATCTGTAAACCAGAATGCTATCTCTGCACCATTTCGTAACTTTTTATATCTTTTGGAAAACATTTAAAACTATGTATCCTACTTATACTCATCAAAAGAAGCACCGCATACTCGTCGTGTCTGTTGTAGTGTCTGTATTACGTATGTTTATTATTTTGTACGCTTTTAAAATACATCATGAGCGGCCTCAATTTGAAGTGTAGCCTCGATTTGAAGTGCGACATTTTGTCAAAATGTGCGACAATTTTGGACCGACCGACAGACAGACCGACCGACCGACAAAGTGAGTTATAGGTTTGTGGCTTGAGCCACAAACAAAAACGAACGGGGAAATGATGGGTCGCGTTGTATTTGCTCTGATACCCCACAGATCGGAATTTCTTAAAAAAACGAAGAAGGTAGGTAATGGACTTTTTGCCATTGCAAATATACATTCTTTGGAATGACGTTAACTTCCAACCGAACAGTCATCGTGGATTGCGTTAACCCTTTCACCGCCAGCCATCTTTGAGCCAAACATTTCCATTAAACTTACTTGGCTACAGCAAAGATTCCATCTGCAATATTGTGGGATTTCTTTGTGACCCATCTGAAATAGGGTCATTCCTTACTGTTCAAATTTAGGAACACAATATCATTGAATAATAGACCCTGATTTCAAGGGTTTTAATGACATGGGTGTTAAATCATTGTGGTGCAAACAATGTGACATTGGCGGTGAAAGGGTTACAGTTTTGCTTGCTCGGATAACTCGCAGAATGGAATTTCTTTAGAAAACAACGTGATGGACTTTTTTTGCCACTGCATGAAGTAAAACATCTTTAATTAATAACGTTAACACCCAACTGAAACCAGTGCATCAATGGTTAAATTAAAAGTTTTATGTTTGCTCTGGCAATCCACAGATTGGAATTTGATACAACACGAAGAAACTATTGGACTTTTGCCAATGAGGTTCACTTCCAACTGAAAACAGTTATCATGCGCTACATTAACCCTTTCACCGCCAAAGTCGTATTTTAGCACCGGTGATTTAACACCTATGTCACTAAAAGGTCACTAATTGGGGTACATTATCCAAAGACCCTATTGTCTTAGTTTTGGGAAGTAAGGATAGACCTTATTTTATATATTATTTCTACAGAAGAATCCCCGATACTGCAGAAGGGTTTTGTTGACTACCTAGGTAAATTTAATGGCATTTGTTGGCTAAAATATGGTTAGCGATGAAAGGGTTAGAGTTTTGTTTGCTCTAATAACTCACAGATTGGACATTCTTAATAAAACGAATAAGTTAGATTATGGACTTTTGCCATTGCAAAATACAAATTCTTTGGAATGACGTTATCTTCCAACTAAAAAAAAACCCAGTCATCATGGACTACATTAAAATGTCGCTTGCTCTCAGAATGGAATTTCTTAGAGAACGAAGAAGGGAAGTTGTGGACTTTTGACATTTGTCAAAATAAGTAAAACTTCTTTGAAAACAATAATAACGTTACCTTCCAACTACGGAAAAGCAGTCAATATGGACGCACCACGATTAAGTCCTTTGGTTGTTTTTTCTGGGTAGTTGTGACCCATATACACATGTCCCCAACTTCAAATTGAGGCTGCTCTTTAAAATTATGTTTCGGTTTGAATTTGGGGGCATTTGAGTGAGACCTGGTCAAAACAAGATTTATGTCCAGCTATAAGAGGGGGAAACCCGTGAAACCTGTGATTTTGATACGTGATCTGGTGGGTCTTTAATAACGTTAACACCCAACTTAAAACAGTTTATCAATGGTTACATTAACGTTTTATGTTTGGAATTTCATAGAAAAAAAAGTATTGGACTTTTGCTACTGCAAATAAAACTGCTTAAAGACCCCCTACGTCACGTGTCACATTACCACTTATGCTAGGGAGATTTCTTAAGATTTCTTACTAGCTATAAGAGGGAAAACACGTGAAAACCGTGATTTTGACACGTGACGTGGTGAGTCTTTAAGAAAATTGTTCACTTCCAACTGAAAACAGTTATGATGCGTTACAGTCAAGTTTTGTTTGATCTGGTAAACTCACAGATTGGAAATCCTTAGAAAACGAACAATTTAGGTCATTGACCTTTTGCCATAGCAAAATACAAGTTCTTTGGAATGACGTTATCTTTCCAACTAAAAACAGTCACCAACTAAAAACAGTCATCATGGACTACATTAGAATGTCGCTTGCTCTCAGAATGGATTTTCTTAGAAAAACGAAGAAGGGAAGTTGTGGACTTTCGACATGTGTCAAAATAAGCAAAACGTCTTTGAAAACAAAATAACGTTACCTTCCAACTACGGAAAAAAACATTCAATATAGACTGCATTGAAATGTTGTTTGATCGAATAACTTACTAGGGTAGGAAATCATTTATTGTACAGCTCTCGCGTTTCTATTGGCCCCGACTTCCGGTTACTGTCAACCAATGATCAACTTTATACTAGGTTCAGAGCGAAGTGCAAAATAAGCAAAACGTCTTTGAAAACAAAATAACGTTACCTTCCAACTACGGAGAAAAAACCCATTCAATATAGACTGCATTGAAATGTTGTTTGATCGAATAACTTACTAGGGTAGGAAATCATTTATTGTACAGCTCTCGCGTTTCTATTGGCCCCGACTTCCGGCTACTGTCAACCAATGATCAACTTTATACTAGGTTCAGAGCGAAGTGCAAAATAAGCAAAACGTCTTTGAAAACAAAATAACGTTACCTTCCAACTACGGAGAAAAAACCCATTCAATATAGACTGCATTGAAATGTTGTTTGATCGAATAACTTACTAGGGTAGGAAATCATTTATTGTACAGCTCTCGCGTTTCTATTGGCCCCGACTTCCGGTTACTGTCAACCAATGATCAACTTTATACTAGGTTCAGAGCGAAGTGCAAAATAAGCAAAACGTCTTTGAAAACAAAATAACGTTACCTTCCAACTACGGAGAAAAAACCCATTCAATATAGACTGCATTGAAATGTTGTTTGATCGAATAACTTACTAGGGTAGGAAATCATTTATTGTACAGCTCTCGCGTTTCTATTGGCCCCGACTTCCGGCTACTGTCAACCAATGATCAACTTTATACTAGGTTCAGAGCGAAGTGCAAAATAAGCAAAACGTCTTTGAAAACAAAATAACGTTACCTTCCAACTACGGAGAAAAAACCCATTCAATATAGACTGCATTGAAATGTTGTTTGATCGAATAACTTACTAGGGTAGGAAATCATTTATTGTACAGCTCTCGCGTTTCTATTGGCCCCGACTTCCGGTTACTGTCAACCAATGATCAACTTTATACTAGGTTCAGAGCGAAGTGCAAAATAAGCAAAACGTCTTTGAAAACAAAATAACGTTACCTTCCAACTACGGAGAAAAAACCCATTCAATATAGACTGCATTGAAATGTTGTTTGATCGAATAACTTACTAGGGTAGGAAATCATTTATTGTACAGCTCTCGCGTTTCTATTGGCCCCGACTTCCGGCTACTGTCAACCAATGATCAACTTTATACTAGGTTCAGAGCGAAGTGCAAAATAAGCAAAACGTCTTTGAAAACAAAATAACGTTACCTTCCAACTACGGAGAAAAAACCCATTCAATATAGACTGCATTGAAATGTTGTTTGATCGAATAACTTACTAGGGTAGGAAATCATTTATTGTACAGCTCTCGCGTTTCTATTGGCCCCGACTTCCGGCTACTGTCAACCAATGATCAACTTTATACTAGGTTCAGAGCGAAGTGCAAAATAAGCAAAACGTCTTTGAAAACAAAATAACGTTACCTTCCAACTACGGAGAAAAAACCCATTCAATATAGACTGCATTGAAATGTTGTTTGATCGAATAACTTACTAGGGTAGGAAATCATTTATTGTACAGCTCTCGCGTTTCTATTGGCCCCGACTTCCGGCTACTGTCAACCAATGATCAACTTTATACTAGGTTCAGAGCGAAGTGCAGTGGCAGACGGGAACTGCAGCTGATGGTGTCAATGCACGTTAACATTTTTCGCTCTTTCCCCATGGCAACACAGCGACAGATAGCCACCCGTAATGGTCTGTGTACACGTTAGCACTATTCACGATATATTTCTATTTCCCCATGGCAACACAGTGAGCTGCAAGTCATATTATGAGTGGGCTAACAACGTGTTGCCATGGAGAAATAGAAATATCTCGTTAATAGTGTTAACGTGTACACAGACCTTTAAGAGTGGGCTATCATTGTGGGTTGCCATGGGGAAATATAAATATATCGTTAACAGTGTTAACGTGTACACATAACCTTTACGCGTGGGCTAGCGCTGTGTTGCCATGGGGAAATAGAAATATCTCGTTAATAGTGTTAACATCTACACAGACCTTTTGAGAGTGGGCTATCACTGTGTTGCCATGGGGAAAATATAAATATCTCGTTAGTAGTGTTAACGTGTACACAGACCTTTTTTGTCAAAATCACGGTTTTCACGTGTTTTCCCTCTTATATCTGGTAAGAAATCTTATTTTGACCAAGTTTTGCTCCCATACAAATGGCCTCTTGCACACAAACGACACATCACTTTAAAGAGCAGCCTCGATCGTATACGAGGAAAGTCTGAATGTGGGCCACACCGACCCAGAAAAAAAAAGGGACTTAATCCAGCCGGCTCTGTGGGTCTTTAAGATTACTTGCATATTGTGGTGCTGCCATGGGGAAATAGTGGAAAATGTTCACGCGTACATAGATCTTGAGGACTTTTTGAAAACCAGCGGATGAAAAGCGGAGGAGACCTCAGTCAAAGCGAAACGTGCGTGCATGCAAAGTGCGGGATGCTTTTGATTTCGATGGTGCACTCTTAGAGTTAACTTAGTGCTGTTTGGTTTTCTTTTCTTTTTTTTCAAAAGAGTTCTTAGAAAGAGCTAGCTATGAATTAGGCATTCAGATAGTAAGGTTTGGAAGAAGATCGGAAGTTAAGAAGTCTTTGTGTCTTTTTTGTGTGTCTTTTTTCTCAGTCTCGCTCACTCATTCACATACACGCACATGTAGGCC
>CM065697.1:36179279-36186779 GCA_017654935.2 Phymorhynchus buccinoides
TATTCCTTTCATCCCTAAACAATGGGATATGGAGGATTATAAACAACAGAAGAAACGCAACTTGTAACAACAGAACGTTTCGAAGCAGGCAGAACCAAAGAAACGCAAAAGGAAAAGATAACAACCAACCGAACAGGGGAGAGAAGAAAAAAAAAAAGCTTGTGAAAAAAAAATACCGGCCGTTTTTATTCGCCTCAAATTGCCATCGAAATACAATTGACCCTGAGCGCTTGCAAGGAAACCTGAAGTCAGAGGGGAAGAAGAAAAGCGATGCATACGCACACGATTATATACAAGCAAGCAAGCGCGCGCATTCACACGCGCGCGCGCGCCAAGCACACACACACACACACACACACACACACACACACACACACACACACACACACACACACACACACACACACACACACGCTCGCACACATACACACAGGTGCACTTTCACAGAGGAGAGAGAGAGAGAGAGAGAGAGAGAGAGAGAGAGAGAGAGAGAGAGAGAGAGAGAGAGAGAGAGAGAGAGAGAGAGAGAGAGAGAGAGAGAGAGAGAGAGAGAGAGAGAGAGAGAGAGAGAGAGAGAGTAAGAGAGAGAGAGAGACGTTATGAATCAATAAAATGACGAACGAATGAGTGAAGCAATCAACCCTTCATTAATTAAACCAAACAATGATTGTTTGATTGATTGATTGATTGATTGATTGATTGATCACGCGAACGATCGATCGAATTAATGAATGGATGGATGGATGAAGCAGGAGAAAGAACGAATGGCAAAACAGAGAGAGATAGAGACAGACAGACAGACAGAAAGACAGACAGAGACAGACAGACAGACAAATAAGAACAAATATATGATTGATGGTTGTGATTCCATTGACCTATTGATTAACACAATTGCGGTTTTTTTATTTTTGTTTCATGCACACCAATGGATTTTCTGAACCATCACAGGTAAGTCATCAATGTGTAGTCCACGTTTGTTTGCACGTGTGTCCATTTCTTGTGTTGTTGTTGTTGCTGTTGTTGTTGCTGTTGCTGTTGTTGTTGTTGTTGTTGTTGTTGTTGTTGTTGCTGTTGTTGTTGTTGCTGTTGTTGTTGTTGTTGCTGTTGTTGCTGTTGCTGTTGTTGTTGTTGTTGTTGCTGACGTACCCTGGCTTATAAAAAAAACACCTCCAGGGATCATCCCAACCGCCAAAGCGCTTGAACACTACGGTACAATTGCATCAGCTATGGATGAGAGAACATTACGCGTGTGGCCTTTTGTGGATTTCCCCGCCACGTCGGCAGCCACACTCCGCCTTCGGGAGACCTTCTTGTGTAATTCGTGTAGACGAGTTTCTTTTAGTCCGGGTATTATACAGAGTTTTGAATTCTACCCCACCCCCACCCCCCAAAACAAATGTTTAAAGGTAAGGGGAAACTGAAAAAGAAACAAATTAGAAAGAAAGAAAAGGCTAAGAAGGATGAAAGAACTAAAGAAAGGAGGAAGAAATAACTAAAGAAAGAAGGAAGGAATAACTAAAGAAAGAAGGAAGGAATAACTAAAGAAAGAAGGAAGGAATAACTAAAGAAAGAAGGAAGAAATAACTAAAGAAAGAAGGAAGAAATAACTAAAGAAAGAAGGAAGAAATAACTAAAGAAAGAAGGAAGAAATAACTAAAGAAAGAAGGAAGAAATAACTAAAGAAAGAAGGAAGAAATAACTAAAGAAAGAAGGAAGAAATAACTAAAGAAAGAAGGAAGAAATAACTAAAGAAAGAAGGAAGAAATAACTAAAGAAAGAAGGAAGAAATAACTAAAGAAAGAAGGAAGAAATAACTAAAGAAAGAAGGAAGAAATAACTAAAGAAAGAAGGAAGAAATAACAAAAGAAAGAAGGACGAAATAACTAAAGAAAGAAGGACGAAATAACTAAAGAAAACAGGAAGATTTAACTGAAGAAAGAAGGACGAAATAACTCAAGAAAGAAGGACGAAGGACGAAATAACTAAAGAAAGAAGGACGAAATAACTAAAGAAAGAAGGACGAAATAACTAAAGAAAGAAGGACGACATAACTAAAGAAAACAGGAAGATTTAACTGAAGAAAGAAGGACGAAATAACTAAAGAAAAAATAAGGAAGAAATAACTAAAAAAATAAGGAAGAAATAACTTTTTAAAAAGTGGAAGAAATAACAAAAAAATAAGGAAGAAATAACTAAAAAATAAGGAAGAAATAACTAAAAAAATAAGGAAGAAATAACTTTTAAAAAAGAAGGAAGAAATAACTAAAAAAGAAGGAAGAAATAACTAAAAAATCTGGAAGAAATAACTAAAAAAGAAGGAAGAAATAACTAATGAAAGAAGGACGAAATAACTAAAGAAAGAAGGACGAAGGACGAAATAACTAGAGAAAGAAGGAAGATATAACTGAAGAAAGAAGGACGAAATAACTGAAGAAAGAATGAAGAAATAACTGAAGAAAGAAGGAAGAAATAACTGAAGAAAGAAGGTAGAAATAACTAAAAAATCAGGAAGAAATAACTAAAAAAGAAGGAAGAAATAACTAAAAAAGAAGAAGAAAGAAATCACTAAAAAAAAAAAGAAGGAAGAAATATCTATAAAAAAAAATAAGGAAAAAATAACTAAAAAAAGAAGGAAGAAATAACTGTTAAAAAAGAAGGAAGAAATAACTGTTAAAAAAGAAGGAAGAAATAACTAAAAAAAATAAGGAAGAAATAACTAATGAAAGAAGGACGAAATAACTAAAGAAAACAGGAAGATTTAACTGAAGAAAGAAGGACGAAATAACTATATAGAAAGAAGGACGAAGGACGAAATAACTAAAGAAAGAAGGAGGAAATAACTACAGACATAAGGACGATATAACTAAAGAAAGAAGGACGAAATAACTAAAGAAAGAAGGAGGAAATAACTACAGACATAAGGACGATATAACTAATGAAAGAAGGACGAAATAACTAAAGAAAACAGGAAGATTTAACTGAAGAAAGAAGGACGAAATAACTATATAGAAAGAAGGACGAAGGACGAAATAACTAAAGAAAGAAGGAGGAAATAACTACAGACATAAGGACGATATAACTAAAGAAAGAAGGACGAAATAACTAAAGAAAGAAGGAGGAAATAACTACAGACATAAGGACGATATAACTAAAGAAAGAAGGACGAAATAACTAAAGAAAGAAGGAGGAAATAACTAAAGAAAGAAGGAAGAACTGAAGAAAGAAGGAAGAAATAACTGAAGAAAGAAGGTAGATGTATACCTAACGAAATGAGGAAGAAAGAAAGAAAGAAGGAAGACGTGCACATTAAGAAAGAAGGAAGAAATAACTATATAGAAAGAAGGACGAAGGACGAAATAACTAAAGAAAGAAGGAGGAAATAACTACAGACATAAGGACGATATAACTAAAGAAAGAAGGACGAAATAACTAAAGAAAGAAGGAGGAAATAACTAAAGAAAGAAGGACGAAATAACTAAAGAAAGAAGGAGGAAATAACTAAAGAAAGAAGGAAGAAATAACTGAAGAAAGAAGGAAGAAATAACTGAAGAAAGAAGGAAGAAATGACTGAAGAAAGAAGGTAGATGTATACCTAACGAAATGAAGAAGAAATAAAGAAAGAAGGAAGACGTGCACATTAAGAAAGAAGGAAGAAATAACTGAAGAAAGAAAGAAGAAATAACTGAAGAAAGAAGGAAGAAATAACTGAAGAAAGAAGGAAGAAATAACTGAAGAAAGAAGGTAGATGTATACCTAACGAAATGAAGGAAGAAATAAAGAAAGAAGGAAGACGTGCACATTAAGAAAGAAGGAAGAAATAACTGAAGAAAGAAAGAAGAAATAACTGAAGAAAGAAGGAAGAAATAACTGAAGAAAGAAGGAAGAAATAACTGAAGAAAGAAGGAAGAAATAACTGAAGAAAGAAGGAAGAAATAACTGAAGAAAGAAGGAAGAAATAACTGAAGAAAGAAGGAAGAAATAACTGAAGAAAGAAGGAAGAAATAACTAAAGAAAGAAGGAAGAAATAACTAAAGAAAGAAGGAAGAAATAACTGAAGAAAGAAGGAAGAAATAACTGAAGAAAGAAGGAAGAAATAACTGAAGAAAGAAGGAAGAAATAACTGAAGAAAGAAGAAAGAAATAACTGAAGAAAGAAGGAAGAAATAACTGAAGAAAGAAGGTAGAAATAACTGAAGAAAGAAGGAAGAAATAACTGAAGAAAGAAGGAAGAAATAACTAAAGAAAGAAGGAAGAAATAACTAAAGAAAGAAGGAAGAAATAACTGAAGAAAGAAGGAAGAAATAACTGAAGAAAGAAGGAAGAAATAACTGAAGAAAGAAGGAAGAAATAACTAAAGAAAGAAGGAAGAAATAACTAAAGAAAGAAGGAAGAAATAACTAAAGAATGAAGGAAGAAATAACTAAAGAAAGAAGGAAGAAATAACTAAAGAAAGAAGGAAGAGGTATACTTATATAAAGAAGGAAGATACAACTGAAGAAAGAAGTATGTATACTTACAGAAAGAAGAAAGAAATAACTAAAGAAAGAAGGAAGAAATAACTAAAAAAAGAAGGAAGAAATAACAAAAGAAAGAAGGAAGAAATAACAAAAGAAAGAAGGACGAAATAACTAAAGAAAGAAGGACGAAATAACTAAAAAAAACAGGAAGATTTAACTGAAGAAAGAAGGACGAAATAACTCAAGAAAGAAGGACGAAGGACGAAATAACTAAAGAAAGAAGGACGAAATAACTAAAGAAAGAAGGACGAAATAACTAAAGAAAGAAGGACGACATAACTAAAGAAAACAGGAAGATTTAACTGAAGAAAGAAGGACGAAATAACTAAAGAAAAAATAAGGAAGAAATAACTAAAAAAATAAGGAAGAAATAACTTTTTAAAAAGTGGAAGAAATAACTAAAAAATAAGGAAGAAATAACTAAAAAATAAGGAAGAAATAACTAAAAAAATAAGGAAGAAATAACTTTTAAAAAAGAAGGAAGAAATAACTAAAAAAGAAGGAAGAAATAACTAAAAAATCTGGAAGAAATAACTAAAAAAGAAGGAAGAAATAACTAATGAAAGAAGGACGAAATAACTAAAGAAAGAAGGACGAAGGACGAAATAACTAGAGAAAGAAGGAAGATATAACTGAAGAAAGAAGGACGAAATAACTGAAGAAAGAATGAAGAAATAACTGAAGAAAGAAGGACGAAATAACTGAAGAAAGAAGGAAGAAATAACTGAAGAAAGAATGAAGAAATAACTGAAGAAAGAAGGAAGAAATAACTGAAGAAAGAAGGTAGAAATAACTAAAAAATCAGGAAGAAATAACTAAAAAAGAAGGAAGAAATAACTAAAAAAGAAGAAGAAAGAAATCACTAAAAAAAAAAGAAGGAAGAAATATCTATAAAAAAAAATAAGGAAAAAATAACTAAAAAAATAAGGAAGAAATAACTGTTAAAAAAGAAGGAAGAAATAACTAAAAAAAAAGGAAGAAATAACTAAAAAAAATAAGGAAGAAATAACTAATGAAAGAAGGACGAAATAACTAAAGAAAACAGGAAGATTTAACTGAAGAAAGAAGGACGAAATAACTATATAGAAAGAAGGACGAAGGACGAAATAACTAAAGAAAGAAGGAGGAAATAACTACAGACATAAGGACGATATAACTAAAGAAAGAAGGACGAAATAACTAAAGAAAGAAGGAGGAAATAACTAAAGAAAGAAGGACGAAATAACTAAAGAAAGAAGGAGGAAATAACTAAAGAAAGAAGGAAGAAATAACTGAAGAAAGAAGGAAGAAATAACTGAAGAAAGAAGGAAGAAATGACTGAAGAAAGAAGGTAGATGTATACCTAACGAAATGAAGAAGAAATAAAGAAAGAAGGAAGACGTGCACATTAAGAAAGAAGGAAGAAATAACTGAAGAAAGAAAGAAGAAATAACTGAAGAAAGAAGGAAGAAATAACTGAAGAAAGAAGGAAGAAATGACTGAAGAAAGAAGGTAGATGTATACCTAACGAAATGAAGAAGAAATAAAGAAAGAAGGAAGACGTGCACATTAAGAAAGAAGGAAGAAATAACTGAAGAAAGAAAGAAGAAATAACTGAAGAAAGAAGGAAGAAATAACTGAAGAAAGAAGGAAGAAATAACTGAAGAAAGAAGGAAGAAATAACTGAAGAAAGAAAGAAGACTAACTGAAGAAAGAAGGAAGAAATAACTGAAGAAAGAAGGAAGAAATAACTGAAGAAAGAAGGAAGAAATAACTGAAGAAAGAAGGAAGAAATAACTGAAGAAAGAAAGAAGAATAACTGAAGAAATAAAAGAAAGAAGGAAGAAATAACTGAAGAAAGAAGGAAGAAATAACTGAAGAAAGAAGGAAGAAATAACTGAAGAAAGAAGGAAGAAATAACTGAAGAAAGAAGGAAGAAATAACTGAAGAAAGAAGGAAGAAATAACTAAAGAAAGAAGGAGAAATAAGAAATAACTAAAGAAAGAAGGAAGAAATAACTGAAGAAAGAAGGAAGAAATAACTGAAGAAAGAAGGAAGAAATAACTGAAGAAAGAAGGAAGAAATAACTGAAGAAAGAAGGAAGAAATAACTGAAGAAAGAAGGAAGAAATAACTGAAGAAAGAAAGGAAGAAATAACTGAAGAAAGAAGGAAGAAATAAAAAAGAAGGAAGAAATAACTAAAGAAAGAAGGAAGAAAGAAGGAAGAAATAACTGAAGAAAGAAGGAAGAAATAACTGAAGAAAGAAGGAAGAAATAACTGAAGAAAGAAGGAAGAAATAACTGAAGAAAGAAGGAAGAAATAACTGAAGAAAGAAGGAAGAAATAACTGAAAGAAAGAAGGAAGAAATAACTAAAGAAAGAAGGAAGAAATAACTGAAGAAAGAAGGAAGAAATAACTGAAGAAAGAAAGAAGGAAAGAAATAACTGAAGAAAGAAGGAAGAAATAACTGAAGAAAGAAGGAAGAAATAACTGAAGAAAGAAGGAAGAAATAACTGAAGAAAGAAGGAAGAAATAACTGAAGAAAGAAGGAAGAAATAACTGAAGAAAGAAGGAAGAAATAACTGAAGAAAGAAGGAAGAAATAACTGAAGAAAGAAGGAAGAAATAACTAAGAAAGAAAAGAAAGAAGGAAGAAATAACTAAAGAAAGAAGGAAGAAATAACTGAAGAAAGAAGGAAGAAATAACTGAAGAAAGAAGAAATAACTGAAGAAAGAAGGAAGAAATAACTGAGAAAGAAGAAATAACTAAAGAAAGAAGGAAGAAATAACTAAAGAAAGAAGGAAGATAATAACTAAAGAAAGAAGGAAGAAATAACTGAAGAAAGAAGGAAGAAATAACTGAAGAAAGAAGAAAAAGAAGGAAGAAATAACTGAAGAAAGAAGGAAGAAATAACTGAAGAAAGAAGGAAGAAATAACTGAAGAAAGAAGGAAGAAATAACTGAAGAAAGAAGGAAGAAATAACTGAAGAAAGAAGGAAGAAATA
>CM065697.1:36196779-36209279 GCA_017654935.2 Phymorhynchus buccinoides
GTACCAGCAATTGGGGATTCTTTTGTGACAGATATAAAATAAGGTCTATGCTTACTTCCCCAAACTAAGACAATAGAGTCTTTGGGTAATAGACCCCAAATTGATGCCTTTTAGTGACATAGGCGTTAAATCACTGTGGTGCTAAAATGCGACTTTGGCGGTGAAAGGGTTAAGCATCACCTCATGCTAGGAATGTCAATACGTTTCTGTCCTTTGCCCCTACCTCAATGTTTAGAGTGGCACAGAGGTAACGCGTTCGCCTTCTGTCAAGTAAACCCGAGTTCGAACCTGGGTACAGGGGATTTGTCCCCCTCACTTTCCACGAGGCCTTACGGTCTGAACGTGGAGTCTTTCGGATGGGACGATAATCGGAGGTCCCGTGTGCCCATGCACTTAGCACACGTTAAGCCCAGTGGCAACAAAAAAGTTGTCATTTGGTAAAAATTTAAAAAAATACCCCCACCCCCACCACTCCTTCCTTCCTCATCAGTCACACAAAAATTGCATGCAAAAAAAAAAAAAGGGTGGTGCGCCTCTGGCTGCGACGCGCTCTCCAGATGGGAGCAACCCGAATTTCACAGAGACGCCTCTGTGACTATAAAGTACCTAATACATAATACCTAATACAATGGGCAAAGGAGTATGATCTATTTCGTCTCTGTGTGCTCATTGTCCTTTGTCCCACCACAGGCAATCTTGTACTTTCGTCACCTCCTCATGTTTACGACCCTCAATCTCAAAGTCTGCTGCTTTCAGTTTTATGAAAATAACCTCAGGCTGATGCCTAACCCTATCCTTCTTCTTTCTCCTCTTCTTCGATCGCTCAGTACTGTTTCCCGTTGATTACGAGCGCAGATGCGTCATGCTGCCGTTATGCGCCTAAGTAAGAAATAATAATTAGGCCCAGCGTGGTCCGACTTCGTCTGTAGGAAATCTTTTTTGAAAGTGTTTCTTGAAAAGACACAAAAAAAGACATGAGAATGGACCGGGAAAGACAGAAAGATAGTTAGATGACAGCGAGCAAAGGGAAATAATGGTTACTCTGTTTTAAATGTGCACATTTCTAAGTTCATGTAATGAATTTTAATAATTACTAGCGCAACGCCGAGTACCGGTAACGCCTAGTACCAGTAACGCCTAGTAACGGTAGCGCCAGGTACTGGTAACGCTGAGCACAGCAAATTTGAAGCGATTCGCTTAAGAAAAGGCAGAGTTATAAGGCCCCGTTTCCTGTTGGCGCTGCTCTGAGAGTGATGCGCTCTCCCTCTTAACGGTAACGCCTGTTAACGGCAACGCCAAGTACTGGTAATGCTGAGTACAGCAAATTTGAAGCGATTCGGTTAAGAAATGGCGGAGTTATAAGGCCCCGTTTCCTGTTGGTGCGGCTTTGAGAGTGACGCGCTCTCCCGATTCTCGTTAGGTTTGCTGCCAGGCTTTGCCCAGGCCATAGCAAGCCTGACAGCAAATTGGCAGCGAATCGGTTAAGAAACAGCGGAGTTATTCGTGAAAAGGTGAAGCGGCGTATAGCGCGCGCGTTTATGAACCGATTCGCTTCCGGTTTGGCACACCGATAGTCAGCGTCCCCGGTCATCTACCTACCAAATGGGAAGGCAATCGGCCCAGAAACGCCGGAGATACGGCCGCCGAGAGGCCGGCGGATGCGCTTTTCGCGCATTTGCGAAACCGCGCAAATGATACGGCCGCCTCGGTTGCCATTGCCATCACCCCGTTAGGGCTCACAGCAAATTTGAAGCGATTCGGTCGAAAAACGGCGGAGTTATAAGGCCCGTTTCGTGTTTCAGACACACACACACACACACACACACACACACACACACACACACACACACACACACACACACACACACACACACACACACACACACACACACACACACACACACACACACACACACACACACACACACACACACACACACACACACACACACACACACACACGGACAGTTGGCTTTTTACTATATGATTTGATTGGTATAATTTAGTTTCACACGTTTGATTAATGTTCTTTCTTTCAGTTATGTTGTATCTCTGTCATGTTGTTGCACCTAACCTGAATTTCTCTTTGGGGATATATTAACCCTTTCACTGCCAAAGTCACATTTTAGCACCACAGTGATTTAACACCTACGTCACTAAAGGCATATCAAGTTTGGGTCTATTACCCTAAGACCCTGTTGTCTTAGTTTTGGGAAGTAAGGATAGACCTGATTTTATATATGTCACAGAAGAATCCCCAATGCTGCAGACATTATTTTGTTCTCTAACCAGGTAAATGTAATGGAAAGTTTTGGCTTAAATATGGCTGGCGGTGAAAGGGTTAAAGTATACTTGAACTTGAACTTGAACTTGAAAAGGCAGAGTGAAAGATTAGAGGAAGTTACAAGCTCAGAACGTCCAGAACGTGGGGGAACTATTTGTCCAAAAGACCCCCCCCCCCCCCCCCCACCCCCCGGTATCGCCACGGGGGTAACCCTATCCTAAAAATGGCGGAATTCTGCTTCTCGATGAAAATGTTCAAGGCAAACATTTGAGGGAGGGTGGGTGGGGGGTGTTAAAGTACGAGACAGCCTTTTGTAATACCTTCAGCTCCCTGGAGGAAATGTTGTTTCAGTTCAGTTCAGTATTTTAATTTAACGTCTTTTCACGCAATGGTGATATTAGACCAAAAAATAAATAAAAACATATAAATTTAAACGATAATTAACAACATTAATGCATAGAATACAATTTCTAGTATATAAAAATAAGCGTCAACAGATCATACCAAGTTTGCTATCGATCATGCTCATAAGTCACTAAATCAATAGACTTATTATATAATAAAAAGGCAAGTGTGTGTCTGTGTGTGTGAAACACAAAACGGACCTTATAACTCCGCCGTTTTTCGACCGAATCGCTTCAAATTTGCTGTGAGCCCTAACGGGGCGATGGCAACGGCAACCAAGGCGGCCGTGTCATTTGCGCGGTTTGGCAAATGCGCGAAACGCATATCGGCCGGCCTGTCGGCGCCCGTACCTCCGGTATTTCTGGACCGATTGCCTTCGAATTTGGCAGGTAGATGACCGGGGACGGTGACTATCAACGCACGCGATATACCTTCACCTTTTCACAAATAACTCCGCCGTTTCTTAACCGAATTGCTTCAAATTTGCTGTCATGCTTGCTGCGGCTGGGGTAAAGCCTGGCAGCACATTTGAAGAGAATCGGAAGAGCGCGTCACTCTCAGAGCAGCGCCAACGGGCAACGGGGCCTTATAACTCCACTGTTTCTTAACCGAATCGCTTCAAATTTGCTGTACTCAGCGTTACCAGTACTTGGCGTTACCGTTACTAGGGAGAGCGTATCACTCTCAGAGCAGCACCAACGGGAAACGGGGCCTTATAACTCCGCCTTTTCTTAACCGAATCGCTTCAAATTTGCTGTACTCAGCGTTACCAGTACTTGGTGTTACCGTTACTAGGCGTTACCGTTACTAGGGAGAGTGCGTCACTCTCAGAGCAGCGCCAACGGGAAACGCGGCCTTATAACTCCGCCGTTTCTTAACCGAATGGCTTCAAATGTGCTGTACTCAGCGTTACCAGTACCTGGCGTTACCGTTGCTAGGCGTTACCGGTACTCGACGTTGCGACGTTGGGCTAGTTTCTATTAAGTGGTGTTAAAATTGGGCATTCTTTTAACAGATGTAAGGCCTCTGCAACTAGGGTTATTAACGCCCTTGACAGTGAGTGTGATGCCCTTGCTGGTCAGTACTCACAAGGGCATTCACACTTGCGAAAGGCAGCCATTTAGTGGCATCAAATAGTGTTATTGGCGATAATTATTCCCCTGTTTGGTCAGTACTGAACCATCTTCACCCACCCACCAAGGGCATTCACTCTTGCAAAAGGTGTTCGTTGCAGACCCCAATTATAGATGAAGAAAAACGTTTTCAGCAAGACACACATTTGGCAATGCCATTTTCTCGTTCATTTCGTTTTACAAACGCAGCAACAGCTTTAAATCGTTCTCGCAAAAGTCACAAACCACTGCTAGACTGAAACTCTTCTACCCTTTTAAAACTTTGAAACGACATGAAGGGAAATGGACGAAAGTCTTTAATTTAAATCGCACTCATCTCTCTCTCTCTCTCTCTCTCTCTCTCTCTCTCTCTCTCTCTCTCTCTCTCTCTCTCTCTCTCTCTCTCTCTCTCTCTCTCTCTCTCTCTCTCTCTCTCTCTCTCTCTCTCTATTTCTCTCTCTTCCCCCTCTCTCTCTCCTCTCTCTCTCTCTCTCTCTCCTCTCTCTGTCTCTTCTCTTCCCCCTCTTTTCTCTCTGTTTCCTCGCTCCATTCCTCCCTCCCCTCCCCCTCTCTCTCTCGCTCTCTCACTCTATCTCTCTCTCTCTCTCCTCTCTCTCTCTCTCTCTCTCTCTCTCTCTCTCTCTCTCTCTCTCTCTCTCTATCTCTCTCTCTCTCTCTCTCTCTCTCTCTCTCTCTCTCTCTCTCTCTCTCTCTCTCTCACACACACACACACACACACACATTGACACACACACTCGCGTCTTGACCATTATTTTTTCACTGGAAGGACGTCATTTGGTTCTCAAATGCAAATAAAACCTTTGAAACTCTTGTTTTTTAAGGCACTTTTCGAACCCTATCAAACCAGAAAATTGCAGACTGCTGATGCCTTTCTTTCAGTGCAGTACTAGCAGAACTTAAATAAAACAGCGCAGCACATTAAGAGTTTGAAAAAGTTGCTTTCATCTAAAACACTGTTATTATGCATTGTCAACTGTAGAAGGCTTATTTATCTGTTGTTTTGACGCTGTAATCTTCCCAGCAGGTTCCTTGTTTTCGATGATGGCTAAGTTTTTGCTTTCTTTTAAGTTCCCAAGTAAAAGGTACGTTCTTGTCACTCACCTCATCCCCTCTCCCTCTAAATGAACCTCTCTCTCTCTCTCTCTCTCTCTCTCTCTCTCTCTCTCTCTCTCTCTCTCTCTCTCTCTCTCTCTCTTGCCTTGCCCCCCCCCCCCCCCATCTCTCTATTTTCATCTGTCTCTATTTCCCTCTCTCTCTATCTAGCCCTCTGTCTCTGTCCCTCTCTATCTATCCATTTATTTCTCTTTTTTCTCTCTTTTTCTCAATCTCTCTGTGCCTCTCTCTCTTTCTCTCTCTCTGTCTTCCTCCCTCTCCTCTCTCTCACTCTGTCCCTCCAAACTCTCTCTCTCTCTCTCTCTCCTCTCAAGGATCTCTCTCTCTCTCTCTTCTCTGCCTCTCTCTCTCTCTCTCTCTCTCTCTCATTCTCTCTCTCTCTCTCTCTCTCTCTCTCTCATAGTCTCTTAGTCTGTCTCTGTATTTTTTTCTCTCTCCGTCCTTCTCTCCCTGTTTCTGTCTAACTCTCTCTCTCTCTCTCTCTCTCTCTCTCTCTCTAAAAAGACTCTCTCTCTCTCGTCTCTCTCTCTCTCTCTCTCTCTTTCGTTTTCCCCCCCTCTCTCTCTCTCTCTAACATCTATATATCTCTCTCTCTCTCTCCTCTCTCTCATCTCTCTCTCTCTCTCTCTCTCTCTCTTCTCTCTCTCTCTCTCCCTCTCTATTCTCTCTCGACTTACTCTCTCTCGTGCTCTCTCAAGTAATTAGTCTCTCTCTCTCTCTCTCTCTCTCGGATTAGTGTCTCTCTAGTCTGTCTCTGTATTTATTTTTCTCTCCGTCCTTCTCTCCCTGTTTCTGTCTCTCTTCTGTCTCTCTCATTTCTCTCTTTCTCTCTCTCTCTGTTATTTGATAGTCTCTCTCTCTCTCTCTCTCTCTCTCTCTCATTAAAAAAAACATTTCGTATTCTCTATTCTCTCTCTCTCTCTCTCTCTCTCTCTCTCTCTCTCTCTCTCTCTCTCTCTCTCTCTCTCTCTCTCTCTCTCTCTCTCTCTCTGTCTCTGTATCTCTTCTCTCTCTCTCTCTCTCTCTCTCTCTCTCTCTCTCTCTCTCTCTCTCTCTCTCTCTCTCTCTCTCTCTCTCTCTCTCCTCTCTCTCTCTCTCTCTCTCTCTCTCTCTCTCTCTCTCTCTCTCTCTCTCTCTCTCTCTCTCTCTCTCTCTCTCTCTCTCTCTCTCTCTCTCAGCAGTTGGGGACCAAAAGTTGGACAACATTATATAATAGCGTGCAGCACGTACCTAAGTCCTCCCTCCCTCTCTCTCTCTCTCTGGGGACGGGGCGCTGTTGCTCAGTATATGGCGAAGTCTTTACTCTCTCCAGTTCTCAGTGAAAATGCCAGCACTGTAGGGAACGGCGATTACCGGCACAAGTAAACTGGGTCGAGTTTCTCTCGCTAACGGTCGTCGCGCGAATACCGCTTACGCCAAACGGGGCCTTAACCCTTTCTCCGCCAAAGTCGCATTTTAGCACCACAGTTATTTAACACCTATGTCACTGAAAGGCATCAAATTGGGGTCTATTATCCAAAGACCCTGTTGTCTTAGTTTTGGGAAGTAAGGATAGACCTTATCAGTTTTGGGAAGTAAGGATAGACCTTATCTTATATATGTCACAGAAGAATCCCCAATACTGCAGATGGATTTTGTTCTCTACCCAGGTAAATTGAATGGATTTGTTTGGGCTGAAATATGGCTGGCGGTGAAAGGGTTAAAAACACTTTAGAACACGTTTGCGGAAGAATATTAAAAGCTCTGGTCTGATTGGTCCCACAAAATTTATTATTTTAACCAAACTTTAATGGACCAATCAAATGTATTCACCCCATGCTAGTCACGTGATAGTTCGCCAAGAGATACTTTGGGAGTAGCCACAAAACGTTTTTTTGGCAAACGTCGGGGAAGGAGGTGTTTCTTAGTACCGTGTTTGCTGGATTTGAGCTCACGCTACGTAACGTTAGCCCTTGTGAAACGGCCCCCTGGAAGTGTATTATTTTGCATCCCAGTAGACATTTCTTCCTTAAACGCATACTGAGAATGAAAACGCCTGCAATAACGCGTATGCGTGCAGACGCACGCGCACAGACACACATACATATATTTATGTAGGCATCCATTATTAACACACTTTGCTGAATGCTCACACCTCTCTCTCTCTCTCTCTCTCTCTCTCTCTCTCTCTCTCTCTCTCTCTCTCTCTCTCTCTCTCTCTCTCTCTCTCTCTCTCTCTCTCTCTCTCTCTCTCTCTCTCTCTCTCTCTCTCTCCTCCCCTCCTCTCTCTCTCTCTCTCTCTCTCTCTCTCTCTCTCTCTCTCTCTCTCTCTCTCTCTCTCTCTCTCTCTCTCTCTCTTCTCTCTCTCTCTCCTCTTTTAAGTTTGCATGTGAATCACCGTTTTGAATGGGGCCTTGGCCTTAGCAAATAAATTATTGTTCTCGTTCTCTCTCTCTTTCTCTCTCATTTTTAATCTAAACTCTCTCTCTCTCTCTCTCTCTCTCTCTCTCTCTCTCTCTCTCTCTCTCTCTCTCTCTCTCTCTCTCTCTCTCTCTCTCTCTCTCTCTCTCTCTCTCTCTCTCTCTCTCTCTCTCTCTCTCTCTCTCTCTCTCTCTCTCTCTCTCTCTCTCTCTCTCTCTCTCTCTCTCTCTCTCTCTCTCTCTCTCTCTCTCTCTCTCTCTCTCTCTCTCTCTCTCTCTCTCTCTCTCTCTCTCTCTCTCTCTCCCCTCCCCCCTTTAACATACCGCTTGAAAACCGAATTTACAATCCGTAAAAGACCCACCAGGCCGTGCGTGACAATCACGGGTTTCGCGGGTTTCCCTCTCTCGCTGGTAACAAATCTTATTGTGACCAAGTGTGGCTCCCATGCGAATTCCCTCATGCACGAAAACGAGACATCACTTTAAACAGCAGCCTCGATCGTATATGAGGAAAGTCTGTATGTGAGCCACACCGACCCAGAAAAAAAACAAGGGACTTAATCCAGCCGGGTCAGTGGGTCTTTAACGCTTTTAACCGCCAATGTCGCATTTTTGCACCACAATGGTTTAACACCCATGTCACTAAAAGGCATCAAATCAGGGCCTGTTATCCGAAGACCCTATTTTCTTATTTTTTGGAGGTAAGGATAGGCCTAATGTTATATATGTTACAGAGGAATTCGCAATATTGCAGATATTTTTTTTTCTCTACCCAGTTAAATGTAATGGTATTTTTTGGCTGAAAAATGTCTGGCGGCGAAAGGGTTAAAGCAAGCTTCTTAAAGGACAAAGTCATGCCCCTCCGGGTCACACTCAATAAAATACACCATGCTCCGCAGTCGGCCGTTATTCCATCGAGTAAGCCTACTCTCTTTCCCATCGTAAGTAACATCCAACACCTCACTATCAAATTACCCTTTCAGTGGTCGCATTAAACTCTCTTCCCCCACTCTCTGAAACTTTAAAACCACAATGTAACCGCGAGTTGGGAAACGCTGCGACGTGGGTTGGGAGGGTTGCTTAAGGACAGCGTTATGGGACGCTCTTGAGGGGGAGAGAAAAAAAAGTTGGCCAACTTTTTATTATAGTTTTCGCAAATGTTTTCTTGCAGCGTTTCGAACGCTCTTTGATAGAGATTCCTGGGGGTTGTTTCCTTCAAAGCACCAAGACGGTGGTGAGTGGTAGGAATCGAATTCTGAACTGTAATTTTCTGCATGAATTTGAAGTGTCATTGGCAATTTTCGACTCGGTGCAATGGCACACGTGTCTGACCGATCTTTCTGTATTTTTTTAAAAAGTTCTTTTAATCTTTCTCAACCCATTTAAGCCTACTAACTGTTTTAGTCGAAACCAAAAAAAACCAATTCCATAAATCAAAAGTTCTAAGCAACACTCGAGTTATTTGGTATTTGGTATGTTCTAGTCACAGAGACTTATCTCTGTGAAATTCGGGCTGCTCTCCCCCGGAGAGAGCATCGCCGCAAGTGCAGCGCCTACCCATTTAAAAAACAATTGGAGGGGTGGCACAGAGTGAGGAGGGGTGTGTGGGCACACTTGGAAAACCTTCCTATCAATTTGGCCATACCAGGCAGCGGGATTTCTCCCTGCTCTTACCGACTTTCAACTGCCGTGGGATTTTTACGTGCGTAAAGCGCACGGGGTCAGACTAGCTTTAAGTCCCCTTCCGAAGAACTGGACGTTCAGTTCGATTTTCCTTGTCAAACTAGAAAGAACGGGCGAGGAGGCCGGGGGATTCGAGCCCGGGTCACTCACGCTGCAGTCGCGCATTACATTTAGCCTGGCGAACGTCTTAACCACTCTGCCACCTTTCTCCCCGTATCTCCCTCTCTGGACAGAGGCTTGGTTCTCCGTAGTTTGTGTGTCCAGTGTGGTACCACAGTATAGCAGGTTTGTGTGTCCAGTGTGGTACCACAGTAGAGCAGGTTTGTGTGTCCAGTGTGGTACCACAGTAGAGCAGGTTTGTGTGTCCAGTGTGGTACCACAGTAGAGCAGGTTTGTGTGTCCAGTGTGGTACCACAGTAGAGCAGGTTTGTTCGCACACAGCGTTACAAGCTGAGCAATTCAGACCCATGACCATCGAAATCCGTAAAAAGCTGTGTAGCTGAGGGCGATCACGCGGCAAAAACAGGACCATTATTTCGGGTCCTGGTAGGAGGAAGTAATGACTAAAAGAGCACAAATTCGTTCCTATTGTTCTAGAATCGGTTGGTAGAATGTCAAACACTATTTTGTAACGGAGTTTATGCTGTGACAATTTGCTCATCATGGATCAGTAATCGAACATGTAAAGCCGTTGTACCGGAAAACGTGCACCGGCAAAACCTTACAGCTTTAAAAAAAAAAAAGACCCAGTTAATTTTTTTGTTTCTTCCGTGCGTCCAAATATTTGACGTTTCCTGGGCCAGGGGTAATCCTACGGTTGTGACGCTATGTTTGAACATGGCTTTTATCACTGCTTGACATCAGCCTGTAGAAAGGGCCAATAGTAAATGAGAGCTGTACTATACATGACATTCTACAGTATTGGAATATCATGCTGCAGCTTAGTCTTTCGTGATTCAACGTGGTGCCAGCCCTGACATGGCCTTAGTTGTCGACGGGTCTGTAATTTTAATCTTAATCTTAGTCTTTCGTGGAAGACTATGGCTCTCTAACTATGGGGGGCATTTTGCACTGGTTCTAGTGCTGCAGCCAATGGGATTGGTTGGCTTTTGGGGACCTTCCCCCAACGAAAGGGGGAATATAAATATACATAATTATGTACATAAAAAAACAAGTAAATAATAACAGCACATACACAACATAATACAACATCAACAATAACAACGAATTTATTCAGTTACTTGTTCTCCTTGAGGTATCCACCGCTAGCATACTATTGTGTTCTGTTTCATCATTCTCTCTAGCTTTTTTTTTATATTTCCGGTGCCCATTTTATTTGTTTATTTCTTCCTATCTTTCTTTCTGTCCTTTTTTTCCTTTGTAGTGATGCTTGTCCAACAATGGACGGTCAACGTTACGGGGTGCCAAGGGGATGGATGTCTTCTAAATTGCAACCGTTGTTTCCAATGTAAACACTCTGGTAAAGTTATGGACATACATAAACTGAAAGATTAGGCTTGGCCTAAAACCTCAATCCTTGTCAAATAAAGTTTTCTAGTCTTCCTACAGTCTTCCCCCTCCCCCCTCTCTCTCTCTCTCTCTCTCTCTGTCTCTCTCTCTCTCTCTCTCTCTCTCTCTCTCTCTCTCTCTCTCTCTTCTCCCTCCCTCCCTTGTCCCTCCCTCAGCTCTCTCTCTCTCTCTTTTCTCTCTCTCTCTCTCTACTCTACTCTCTCTCAAGTCTCTAATCTCTCTCTCTCTCTCTCATCTCTAACAACGAATTTATTCTCTACTTGTTCTCTTGAGGTATCCACCGCTACACACTCTTGTGTAATGTTTCAAAATTCACTGTATACCTTTTTCGCATATTTCTCTCTCTCTCTCTTTCTCTCTCTATCTCTCTCTCTGTCTCTCTTTCTCTCTCTCTCTCTTCTCACACAACACACACACACACACACACACACACACACACACACACTACACAACACGTTGTTTCACACATGTAACACACTTTTTCGAGTTCTCTCTCTCTGGTCTCTCTAAACTGGAAGACTCTCTCTCTCTAAACTCTCAATCCTTCTCTCTCTCTCTCTCTCTCTTCCTCTCTCTCTCCCTCTCCCTCTCTCTCTCTCTCTCTCTCTCTCTCTCTCTCTCTCTCTCTCTCCCTCCCTCTCTCTCTCTCTCTCTCTCTCTCTCTCTCTCTCTCTCTCTCTCTCTCTCTCTCTCTCTCTCTCTCTCTCTCTCTCTCTCTCTCTCTCTCTCTCCTCTCTCTCTCTCTCTCTCTCTCTCTCTCTCTCTCTCTGTCATGCCATGCTTTTATGTCCCGTTTAAAGCAAAGCTCTTAAGAGAAAGAACTCAAATAGCCCCCTCGGGTCTCACTCAATAAGTGCCACGCTCCTGAGTCGCAATCCCTCCATCGGTAACTCTCTCTCCTATGGTGAAAACACCTTGGTATCAAATCACCCTTTCTACAAGTCCCCAAAGGCTCTTTTGTTTCCCCTCCTACTTTTAACCCAGAGGCCAACATTCAGAATAATAGGAACAATACGTCCCCCAAAAACTCATGAAAAACTTTTTCAACTGAAAGCGAAGCGATTTTACGAATGCAACAAAACAGATGAGTCTTTCTCTACTCTTCCTTGTGTTAATATAGCTTTTAAAGGTGCACCCTGACGGATGTGTTTTTTGCAAGAAACACGTTGAGATCATCAAGAAAGCACCCTTTACAAATATCGCAGCACTCACTTTGCTCTGGTTTCCCAGAAATCAAACCGTCAAATCGGCGATTCCTCCTTGGCGGAGGTGCTGGAAGTCAAATTCTTACAGAGAAAGAGAAGGCATTTGTCTTCTCTTTTCTAATGGCCGCCTGAGTTTAGACCAAATCGTTTGCACGAAATTTTCACAATACAAGCCTTTTTATTTATTTATATGTTTTTAAATTTTATACAGTTTACCTAAAGGAGTTTCGCTCACAACAAAGGAAATAGCTCCAATTTGTTTTGTTTCTACTGCACTACAAAAAAGAAAAAGCTTCACCACCCTCCACCCACCCCATCAAAAATGGCTTCTCTCTCCGGCATCTCCGCCAAGGAGGAATCGCCGTTTTGACGGTTTGATTTATAAGAAACCAGAGCAAAGTGAGTTGCGATCTCTGTAAAGGGTGTTTTCCTGGTGATCTCGACGTGTTTCTTACAAAACCTCATCCGTCAGGGTGCCCCTTTAAAGGCCCAGCGAAGACCACAGCATAATGATGGTGTGTTGACTTGTGCTGCCCAGGAGATATTTGCGCCTCTAAAGGCCTAGCTAGCCACGCTGTATACGATTTGATTCACCAGGATCCGATTTTGACATTGGTGAGGCATGCTTCACGTGAAATTCTACTGTCTAAACAAATCTGATAAAATCCTAGTCGTGAAGTGTGTGGACCAGATTTGCCCATCATGACAAGGGCAAGTCTTGCTCTCCAGTGACGGAGGGAGTTTTCCA
>CM065697.1:36214279-36226779 GCA_017654935.2 Phymorhynchus buccinoides
TTCTGAAAATGCAGAGAACTGTGCTTTCTGAATGCAGAGAAGATGACTGTGCTTTCTGAAAATGCGAAGAACATGTGCTTTCTGAAAATGCAGAGAACTGTGCTTTCTGAAAATGCAGCCGGAGAACTGTGCTTTCTGAAATCGCAGAGAACTGTACTTTCTGAAAATGCAGAGAACATGATTGTGCTTTCTGAAAATGCAGAGAACATGTGCTTTCTGAAAATGCAGAGAACTGTGCTGTCTGAAAATGCCAGCCGTTTGGAGAATAAAATCCACAATACAATATGAGCACAGAGAAAGTTATTACCATGCGCAAGCTTAGACATGTACAAGAGGTATTGTTCAAAGGATACTACGCATGTGCGCATCATACTCATGCTTATATTCAAGACCAAACGCCCACACTCGCAAACACGTAGGCTGAGTGCATGCATGATCACGCATGTACGCGTGAGCGTTCATATTAACCCTTTCACCGCCAATGTCGCATTTATGCACCACAATGGTTTAGCACCCATGTCACTTAAAGGCATCAAATCAGGGCATGTTAACCCGAAGACCCTATTTTCTTAAGGTAAGGATGGGCCTAATGTTATACATGTCACAGAGGAATTCCCAAAGTTCCAGATCTTTTTTGTTTTCCTCTACCCAGTTTGGTTTAATGGTATTTTGTGGCTGAAACATGGCTGGCGGCGAAAGGGTTAAAGCGTATTTCTGTATTCAAACAGTTATATGAGGTTTATAAAGTGTCCATCTGTTGTCATAAACGGAATCCTCTCTCTCTCTCTCTCTCTCTCTCTCTCTCTCTCTCTCTCTCTCTCTCTCTCTCTCTCTCTCTCTCTCTCTCTCTCTCTCTCTCTCTCTCTCTCTCTCTCTCTCTCTCTCTCTCTCTCTCTCTCTCTCAGAAACGCGCATTAATCTGACCTCACGATTTGCATGAGTCTGGAATCTCTCTGTCAGGTCACTTAGCCCCCTGATCGTTGCCTAGTTTACAGTCCCGTAACCCTTCACCTCTCAATTTGCATACGAGAATCATTACTGTAGGTATAGGCTACCCACCAGTAATAAGTACCTCGCCAGCTCAATTTGCTAGGGATCTCTTCCCATACTATATACGGACTGGCAGGACTGAGCAGTAGACCCCCCAATCTCTTATTGAACCGAAGCTCATTTATCAGGCGGGGCTGGCAGCGGCGAGGACGGGCCATGAAAAGTCCATCTGAGGCCCATCTCTCGCTCGCTTGGCTTCCTCCTCCTCCTCCTCGTCCTCCTCCTCCTCCTCCTCCTCCTCCTCCTCCTCCTCCTCCCTCCTCCTCCTCCTCCTCCTCCTCCTCCTCCTCCTCCTCCTCCTCCTCCTCCTCCTCCTCCTCCTCCTCCTCCACCGTGCTAATCCCCCCTTCTCCGAGGAGAGGGTCGACGAGTGGGGCGATGAAGCGTGAAAATGATAACGAACCTTGTCGAGTGTCACCATCATCAAACGCGCTTCTCAGAGAGGCCGGAAAACCAGAAGTCCTCGTTGCTTCGCTCGATGTCGTTCGTACACACTGCTATTGCCATCTACCCTGCTGGTTTGTGGTTTTCGTTTATTATTATTTCGTTTTGAATTTGGGGGCATTTGTATGGGAGTCAAACCTGGTCCAAACAAGATTTCTTACCAGCTATAAGAGGGCAGGCACGCGAAACCCGTGATTTTGACACGCGATCTGGTGGGTCTTTAAGGGAAAGTGTGTCCTAGATTGCTTTCACCATTTTATTTACTAGGAGGTCTTAGGACTCGTCCACGGCACCAAGGCAAGATCAAATCGCCAGACAAAATGGCCAACGCAGCACACGCCATCTCTAGAAGAGCAGCACGGCATTCCGTTGATGAATGATATGATCTTTATTGTTCAGTACCAGTAGAAACATTCTTCTATGCTCTGGCTTCAGTTCACGTATTTCCATAGTGGGATATATTAAGGGTCGGTAGCTTCGCGAGAGAAGTACCGCATGTACAGAACACAGTCACAGCAGTGGTCATCTGAGAGAAAGCATAAACGGTTGTCCTCTCTCTCTCTATATATGTCTCTCTCTCTGTCTGTCTGTCTCTCTCTCTGTCTGTCTCTCTCTCTCTCTCTCTCTCTCTCTCTCTCTCTCTCTCTCTCTCTCTCTCTCTCTCTCTCTCTCTCTCTCTCTCTCTTACTCTCTCTCTCTCTCTCTCTGTCTCTCTCTCTCTCTCTCTCTCTCTCTCTCTCTCTCTCTCTCTCTCTCTCTCTCTCTCTCTCTCTCTCTCTCTCTCTCTCTCTCTCTCTCTCTCTCTCTCTCCCTATACTTATTTTCCTTTTCTTTCTTTTTCTGTATTACTATTTATGTTCCCCCATTCCCCCCAATGTTTATGTGCCCATGGCCTAAAGACATTAAAATATTTCAAGTTTCAAGTTTCTCTCTCTCTCCCCCACTCCCTCACCGGGCACTCACTTTGACCACGGAGTGATGTAGAATCGGCTGGCCGCGGGGGGTCTGTCGCAATAAAACCACGATTCAGTCTGCCTGATTTCCTGGTTAGATGGACTGTGATGGTACACTTCGTCTTCTTCTCCTTCTCCCATCGCTCAGACAGTTCCCTGTCAATTTATGAGCGCAAATGCGCCATGCTGCCACTATGCGCCTAACTAAGAAATAGTTAGCAAGCCCAGCAAGTCCGACTTCGGCTCGAGGAAAACTTTTTTGGAAAGCATTTCGTGAAACAAAAAAGGGCAGGAGAATGGACCGGTAAGGGCAGAAAGATAGTAGATGACAGTAAAGGAAAGGAAAAAAAGACAGAGTCAAAGAGATTGACAGATTAGAGGAAGTTACAAGCACAGAACTTCCAGAAGGTGGGGGAACTATGTTATGCAAAAGACCCCGGTATCCCCACGGGGGGGGGGGGGGCGAGGGTGCACAAATCGCTACGTGATGAAAGTCCCTTTAACGTCCTCCGGTCTGGAACAGCTAGGCACATAATACGGGACACTAAGAACTATACAGATAGCAGGATCATCCTGGAAGTACTGCAATGCCAGGAAAGTCCCCGATGTTTTTGGATTATTAAGATAATGAGCAACTTAGGACGCGGATTTGACCGTCAGGGGGCAATCAAACCACTAGGGGATTATCACGCGATATTCGTAGTTGGGCGTAGTGAGAGAGAGAGAGAGAGAGAGAGAGAGAGAGAGAGAGAGAGAGAGAGAGAGAGAGAGAGAGAGAGGGAGGGAGATAAGTCCCACCCTCGCTCTATCTCCCTCCCTCCCTCTCTCTCTCTCTCTCTCTCTCTCTCTCTCTCTCTCTCTCTCTCTCTCTCTCTCTCTCTCTCTCTCTCTCTCTCTCTCTCTCTCTCTCACTACGCCCAACTACGAATATCGCGTGATAAGCCCCTAGTGGTTTGAGTGCCCCCTGGCGGTCAAATCCGCGTCATAAGTTGATCATTAAAATCGTAACTCATGCTTAGAACTGTTCATTATAATGTGTCTAGGCATCCTTGATCAACACGTGCAGAAAGTTGTTGAATTGTAATATTCATATTTCTCTCGCTTTACGGGCTGTTGTCGCGGGTGATGGAAAATATTATGCAAAGTGTCATCAACGTCGTTATTTCAAGTCTAGGTATTAGGTACTTTATAGTCACAGAGGCGCCTCTGTGAAATTCGGGTTGCTCCCACCTGGAGAGCGCGTCGCTGCCAGAGGCGCGCCACCCAATTTTTTTTTTTTTTTTAATTTTTGCATGCGATTTTTGCCACTGATGAGGGAGGGGGGTAAATTTTTACCAAATGACAACTTTTTCGTTGCCACAGGGTTTAACGTATGCTAAGTGCATGGGCACACGGGACCTCGGTTTATCGTCTCATCCGAAAGACTCCACGTTCAGACCGTTAAGGCCTAGTGCAGAATGAGAGGAAAAAATCCCCTGTACCCAGGTTCGAACTCGGGTTTACTTGACACGAAGCGAACGCGATACCACTGTGCCACTCTACACCGCCTACGTCATCTACGTGACGACACCCCCCACCGGTCCATTCTCCTGCCTTTTTTTTTTTCATGAAACGCTTTCAAAAAGATTTCCTCCTCCAGCCGAAGTCGGACTTGCTGGGCCTAACTAGTTCATAGTTAGGCGCATAACGGCAGCATGACGCATCTGCGCTCACAATGGACATGAAACTGTCTGAGCGATCGAAGAAGAAGAAGAAGTCTATGTGAGAACAATAAATAAGATTTAAATCTATGATATTAATCAAGGCCTCCGTATGGAAATTCGTAAAACCAAACATCAGTTTCTTAAGGAACAAAACCACCATCCAAAGACAAAGCAAAAACATCATTTTCTATGCAGGATTCCGCAGGATTCAGGAGTGAAAAGAATCTAATCCAAGCTCTTTAACTGAGCAATTGGCATTTACGTATCATGGCCTGTATTCACGTTGATATACTATGAAACTTATCATCATGATATCTTAGAAGTCCTTCTATAAGTAGTAGGCATCATGGTATCTTAGAAGTCCTTCTAAAGTCCTATTAAATTCTACTACTTTAGAAGGACTTCTAAGATATGATGACAAGTCTCATACTAGCTCAATGTGAATACAGGCCCTGGTCTGTCCTTTTCTGATATATATTATTATTATTATACATCGATAAACAGACTGGATTAATAAGAAGAAAAAGGTGATGAGTGGTGTTTGCGTTAAGGGCCAGCCACACGTCCCCTAAAATCGCACGACTGTACGATACGATTCCAGACCTGTTTACTCTTTTCGAGTAGCATTCTACTCAATTTTGAACCTCTACTACTCTTCGAAACTGAAAAGAACTCTCTTCAATTCTTGATGACTACTCATTTTCAGTGAACATTATTTGATGGTTTAATGAATAAAACTGCACATTTCGCACCCAAACAACTCATTTCAGCTATCCAGGACTACTCGAGACTTGTGTCAACAGGTCTGCGATTCAATCACGTGCGCCGATCCCATACGTTCTTGGAGACCACGTGATCGAATCGTATCGTACAGTAATGCGATTTCAGCGGACGTGTGGCCGGCCCTTAACTGTAGAAATGCTCTTTGACAATCGTTCTGACCTCTTGAAAATTTAATTCGCTTCCATTGCCGAATGATAACGCCCCCCCCCCCCCTCCCCCCCCAAAAAGGCACATGTCTTCACCGGGATGCATTACAAAATGGCATTCATCTAAGTTAATTAACCCATGTTGGATCAAATCGATACTGGGGAGATTTCTTTCTTTCTTGTTTGTTTGTTTGCTTGTTTTTTGTCTGTTAACAGGAAATGTCAATCGAATTACCTGGTTTCCCTCTGTCCGTCTGGTTTCTTTCCATTTCTCTTGTCTCTCTGTGTTACCCAACTTTTTCCGTTATCCCCCAAATTCATTTTTTTTTCTCTGTCTCTCTCTCTGTCTCTCTCTCTCTCTCTCTCTCTCTCTCTCTCTCTCTCTCTCTCTCTCTCTCTCTCTCTCTCTCTCTCTCTCTCTCTCTCTCTCTCCCTCTCTCTCTCTCTCTCCCCTATCTCTCTCTCTCTCTCTCTCTCTCTCTCTCTCTCTCTCTCTCTCTCTCTCTCTCTCTCTCTCTCTCTCTCTCTCTTCCCCCCTCTCTATCTCTCTTTCTCTCCCCTCTCTCTCTCTCTCTCTCTCCCCTATCTCTCTCTTTCTCTCTTTCTCTCTCTCTCTCCTCTCTCTCTCTCCTCTATCTCTCTCTTTCTCTCTCTTTCTCTTTCTCTCTCTCTCTCTCCCTCTCTCTCTCTCTCTCTCTCTCTCTCTCTCTCTCTCTCTCTCTCTCTCTCTCTCTCTCTCTCTCTCTCTCTCTCTCTCTCTCTCTCTCTCTCTCTCTCTCTCTCTCTCTCCCTCTCTCTCTCTCTCTCTCCCCCTCGCTCTCTATCTCTCTCTCCTATCTCTCTCTTTCTCTCTCTCTCTCTCTCTCTCTCTCTCCTCTCTCTCTCTATCTCTCTCTCTCTCTCTCTCTCTCTCTCTCTCTCTCTCTCCCCTCTCTCTCTCTCTCTCTCTCTCTCTCTCTCTCTCTCTCTCTCTCTCTCTCTCTCTCTCTCTCTCTCTCTCTCTCTCTCTCTCTCTCTCTCTCTCTCCCTCCCCCTTCTCTCTCTCTCATGTCGCTTCTCTTGACAAGGTTTCGCTGTTTAGATATATTGAACAAAATGTCGCGTCGGCCAAAAACCAATAGGAAACGAAAAATAAACCTTGACACAGCAAATATTTGAAGGTTTCTCCAAACACAGCACTTGTAGGGAAGTTCGTCGAATTCGTTTCAACAGAACTGTAGGTTATGTAAACAGCCTGCAGACTCGAATGCTACCAGCCGTCGTGGCACGGTGGTTTACTCGCGGACTAGTGGCTGGGGATTATTGGGTTCGATTCCTATCAGGGTCTTGTGGGTTTTGTATTTTTGGTATTTTAGTATTTGGTATATTCGGGCTGCTCTCCCCCGGAGAGCGCGTCGCCGCAAGTGCAGCGCCTACCCAATTTTTGTGTTTTGGGAGTGGGGGGGGGGGGGGGGGCTCAGGGTGAGGATGGGGTGTGGGCACACTTGGAAAACCTAGCTATCAATTGGGCCATACCAGGCAGCGGGATTTCTTTCTGCTCTTACCGACTTTCCACTGCCGTGGGATTTTTACGTGCGGTAAGCGCACGGGTCAGACTAGCTTTAAGTCCCGATCCGAAGGACTGGACGTTCAGTTCGATTTTCCTGTCAAACTAGAAAGAAAGGGCGAGGATGCCGGGATTCGTACCCGGGGTCACTCACGTTGCAGTCACGCGTTACATTTGGCCGGCGAACGTCTTAACCACTCTGCCACCTTTCTCCCTTCGACCCAGACCGGCTCCTACCCAGAGTAAGTGTGCTGTGGGTGGACTCGATGGGAAAGCTGAAACCACTCCGTCGAGCCTCATCCACTTTGTGCAGATGCGTATTGTGTGTGAGTGTGCCTGACCAGCACTGCAGGTGTCTGTTCCTCGCGGGCCTGGTTGACGCCAGGATAGATTGGATAGGGAGCGTAGATGACAGCCCTGTCACAGCACGGGTCTCAATCCGTAATGGACCTCACAGCATCAGCATCATAATTATCATCATCACCAAACAAACGAGAAAACTAACGGGAAAAAAACACAACATGGAAATGAATTAACCCCTTGACTGCCACCAACGTATCACATACTGACTCGATGACATCACTGATGATGTCATCAGATGACGAGGAATAACTCTGATATGCTGGTTTTTGCTCCAACACAATCAAGAGAGTTATATCCCCAGACCATGTTGCATGATTTGACCAATGATTTTTTCTCTTTTTTTTTCTCTGGCACGTGAGTGCTTGTGTCATTTTTAGCTTCACGTTTTCTTTACTCACCCCCAGCCCCCCCCCCCCACCCCCCCCCCCCCCCCCCCCCCCCACCCCCCCCCCCCACCACCCCCCCCCACCCCCCCCCCCCCCGTTCCCCCCCCCCCCCCCCCCCCCCCCCCCCCCCCCTCGTTTGTTGCTTTCAGAATGAAGAGGCCGCGCGGCCCACTTGTTGAACTGCAGAACAGCTATAGCAGTCCAGCTGTGACATTTGTGAGGCGTGATTCGCATGAAATGTAGTACTGTCTACAAGAATATGATAAAATCCTACTAGTTTCTTTCACTATGATTTATGCGCGCACGCGCACGCGCGCATGCACACACACACACACACGCATGCACGCACGCACATACACACACACACACACACACACACACACACACACACACACACACACACACACGCACACACACACGCACACACACGCACACACACACACGCGCACACACACACACACACACACACACACACACACACACACACACACACACACACACACACACACACACACACACACACACACACACACACACACACACACACACACACACACACACACACACACACACACTACGCGAATCTAAAGAAATATCCGTGTTTCTGTATATCAGATGCAGACATTAATTGATCAGAATGGTGTAGGCCTACAGGAGTCTACATGCATAAATGGTAAACGAAAATGCTTGAATTTCACCGGAATCCTGTAGACAAGTAGTATTTCACCAGAATCGTGTCTCACAGACGTCGTCACAGTCGTACGACTGACATTGGATGTGCGCGTCAGCCCCATTATGGCTTAAAGGGGCACCCTGACGGATGCGTTTTTGCAAGAAACACGTCGAAATCACCAGGAAAACACCCTTTACAGAGATCGCAACACTCATTTTGCTCTGGTTTCATAGAAATCCAACCGTCAAATCGGCGATTCATCCTTGGCGGAGGTGCTGGAAGTCAAATTATTTCAGTGAAAGAGAAGGCATGTTCCTTCTCTTTTCTAATGGCCGCCTGTGTTTAGACCAAATCTTTTGCACGAAATTTCCACGATACAAGCCTTTATATTTTTTTAATATTTTGTTTTTGTACAGTTTACTAAAAGAGTTTCGCTCACAACAAAGGAAATAGCTCCAATCTTTTTTTTCTTTTCTTTTTTTTACTGCACTCCAAAAACCGAAAAAGCTTCAACCTCCGCCTCCACCCACCCCAACCAAAATGGTTTCTCCCTCCGGCATCTCCGCCAAGGAGGAATCGCCGTTTTGACGGTTTGATTTCTAGGAAACCAGAGCAAATTGAGTGTTCCGATTCTTGAAAAGGTCGTCTTTCTCGACGTGTTTCTTGCAAAAAAACAAACTCATCCGTCAGGGTGCCCCTTTAACGTTATTTCCTTTACAGCGTGAGAAGGACTTGTTTTGCAACAGCGCAACACGACACAATATTAAATTGCTCGTGCGCATCCCTTCTGAACTTGAAGTGGAGCTGAATAATCGAGTGTGTTTACGCTCGCGAGCCTTCCGACTTCCAGTTCCTTTTGTTAAACATTATATTAATTTTGCAGCAAGGTTTTCGTATTTGTCCTTTGCCGATCTACGATCGCAAAGGAGTATGTTTTCGTGTGTATGTGTGTGATGTGTGTGTGTGTGTGTGTGTGTGTGTGTGTGTGTGTGTGTGTGTGTGTGTGTGTGTGTGTGTGTGTTGTGTGTGTGCGCGCATGCGTGTGTGTGTGTGTGTGTGTGTGTGTGCGCGCATGCGTGTGTGTGTATATGTGTGCGTGTTTGCTCTGACCTAAGTGTGCAAGTATTTTCTCTTCAAAAGTATATTCACAGATTTCAGATAACTTTGAAAACTAATAATAATCATCATCTATTACCTACCATCATCTATTACCCCACACCCCCACCCCTCCCCCACCCCTACTACCTCTTCGTCAGTATGGATACTCTTGCAATTGCAATACCAGCGAATTAATATAATAAAGTCCGTCATTCGCAGAATTGCCCCGGCATATTCTGGACAAAAGTTGATGCATTTGTATTCGGAGTAAACGATGTGTAGGAGGCTACTACAGTACATGACAGATAGAGGGCAAAAGTCTTTTCACTGTGTCTTTGACTTGACTCGCTATAATGCGACATTGACAAAGAATGATCAATTCATTTTATGTGCCTAACATTCAGAGGTGATCGCTCACGTTCAACTTTAAGAACCCGTTCGTTGACGAAGACTTAGACCCTTCACAAAACTTTGCTTAACTTAAATCATTTTATAACTTTTTAGTCCCCGAGCCGAAGGTTCGGGGAGCTATTGTTTTTGTCTGGTCCGTCCGTCCGCCCGTCCGTCCGGTGTCCGGCGTGCCTCCGTCCGTCCGGCTATTCGTCCGTTTTTCTCAAAAACTATTCAGTCTATCATCATCAAATTTGGTATACTAGTTTGCCAAGATGCAAGCTATCCACTGGTGTATTTAGTTTTACATTAAGGTCAAGGTCGCGCCAGTTACGGGGTTCAAACCCCGAAACACATAATCGCTAATATCTCGCGAAGTTTTGCATGTATTTCAATGCAGTTTTTTTCACAACATTTCTTGATGAATGATCTATAACACAGTTGTCATGAATTCTTCTGTGCGCGCGTGTGCGCATGATCACGCGCGCTCAAATCACGGGTCCGAACCCCAAGGCTATATATATAAAAAAAACTATTCAGTTACGTGCTGTTTTGATGCGTTTTTATGTAGTTACGTGCTGTTTTTATGTATGTGTACAGCCGACACATTCCGATTTCGGAGTAGCTCGGCGATGCTGCGAGGGGACTTTGCAGCCGCTCGGCGTTGCACTTGTTTATTATTAATAACGTTATTATTCCAGAAGACAACTACACAAAAAAACTACTATAACATTGACACAAAACGCCAGCGTTTTTGGCAAAGGTGATCCACATTCGAAGCTGTAGTCAAGGCGATAGTAGGAATTGATATGACAACATTTTGAGAATACTTCTCAACTAAATAACTTTTCCTATTTATCTCAGTCAAGCATTTACCGACCAACGCTCTTGTATGCCATTGTGCTCGAGTCTACACACCATTGAAGAAATCTCTGCAGTGAATGAATGCGCCACTTTATAAAAGTGTCCACAAAAAAACCTATCAAGTTTCCGTTATCATCAAAATCGTAGAACTTTCGTACAGCCCAACACAAAAAGGCGAACAAATGATCTTGAGATCGAGCTTCTAGAAGCTTAACCCTTTCACCGCCAATGTCGCATTTATGCACCACAATGGTTTAACACCCATGTCACTAAAGGCATCAAATCGGGGCCTGTTATCTGAAGACCATACCTTCTTCATTTTGAGAGGTAAGGATAGGCCTAATGTTATACAGGGAATACAGGAATTCCCAATATTGCGGATCACTTTTTTTTTCTCTACCCAGGTACGTTTAATGGTATTTTGTAGCTGAAAAATGGCTGGCGGTGAAAGGGTTAAAAAGTGTCTTCAGTTTCCATGCCTTACGAAAAGACCAGAAAGGTCGATTGTTAGTGTCGCTCTACGGCATGGACTAAGTCGTTATGTGTAGAGCAAATACGCAGTCATACTTCCCTTTTGGTACGATGTTCTGACAATTTGTACAGAGACAGAAAAAGAGAGAAAAGAGAGAGAGAGAATGTGTGTGTGTGTGTGTGCGTGCGTGCGCGCGTGCGTGTGTGTGTGTGTGTGTGTGTGTGTGTGTGTGTGTGTGTGTGTACGTGTGTCTGCGCGCGCGTGTGTGTTGTGTGTGTGTGTGTGTGTGTGTGTGTGTGTGTGTGTGTGTGTGTGTGTGTGTGTGTGTGTGTGTGTGTGTTTGCATAATGTAGCAGAGAGTGGGTACAACAACAAAGTGTATGCATCGTATGTGTTCCCAGTTTCATAACGTAAGTAAAGTTTGTTGAATATTAAACTAAGTTTGCTCTGCTGTCTCTTTTTGTCTGACTATGTATGCGTCCTCTCTCTTTGTCTCTCTCTCTCTCTCTCTCTCTCTCTCTCTCTCTCTCTCTCTCTCTCTCTCTCTCTCTCTCTCTCTCTCTCTCTCTCTCTCTCTCTCTCTCTCTCTCTCTCTCTCCCTCTCCCTCCCCTTCTTAACCCTTTCACCGCCAGCCATCTTTGAACCAAACGTTTCCAGAAAATGTATTTTGGTTACAGAAATATTTAATCTGCAATATTGTGCGATTTCTCTGTGACACATTTAGAATAGGATCAATCCTTACTGCCCAAATTTAGGAGCACAATATTATGGAATGGTAGACCCTGATTCAAGAGTTTTAATGACACGAGTGTTTAAATCATTGTGGTGCACTATTGCGACATTGGCGGTGAAAGGGTTAAGCAAACAAATGGTTATGAATGATCATGGCATGTTCCTGTTGTGGTGTAGAGTGAGTGGCACAGAGGTATCGCGTTCGCCTCGTGTCAAGTAAACCCGAGTTCGAACCTGGGTACAGGGGATTTTTTCCTCTCACTCTGCACGAGGCCTAGTCTTTCGGATGAGCCAATAAACCGAGGTCTCGTGTGCTCATGTACTTAGCACACGTTAAACCCGGTGGCAATAAAACAAAGTTGTCATTTGATCAAAATTTACCACCACCCCTACCCCCCCTCCCCTTCCTTCTTCAACAGTCACACAAAGATCGCATGCAAAAATAAAAAAATAAAAAATTGGTGGCGCGCCTCTGACTGCGACACTCTCTCCAGGTGGTAGCAACCCGAATTTCACAGAGACGCCTCTGTGACTGTAAAGTACCTGATACCTACTAATAATACATAATACCTATTGTAGTTCGTGTACTGCGCAAGTTGCAAAATGACAGTTTAACTGTCATTTTGCTAACTGTCATATTACTCGTTGCCCAGTTCGCGTACTACGCAACAACAAAAAGTTCTGCGCAGTTCACGTACTGCGCAGCGGTCTTGCGTAGCTCACGACCTTGGGCAACAGCGTTGCCCAGTTCACGCATTACTCAAAATCGTGAACTCCGCAGCAACATATATTACGCGCAGTAACACACATACATTTTATTGTTTTTAATGTCCACTACTGTGACATACAAAGGACCACATTTGTATGCTATTTTATGGGAAAGAGCTTGGTAATGG
>CM065697.1:36239279-36241779 GCA_017654935.2 Phymorhynchus buccinoides
AATAAACAAAAGCACAACAAAAGGATTTGACGGCAACACTCCGATTTGGAACACAAACAAATGAAACGAACAAGAATTGATGTTGAAATAACAAATGCCAAAAGTATCCTTCTAGGAGGAAGCAATCAGCACCACGAGGAAACAATTGCATGTTGAAACGTTTTCTTTGGGTTTTTGTTTGTGGCTCAAGCCACACACCTATAACTCACTTTGTCGGTCTGTCTGTCGGTCGGTCGGTCGGTCGGTCCAAAATTGTCGCACATATTGTAAAAGAGAAAAAAATACTTGGGCATAAAGTAACATTTCAGTTGTTATATCTACAGTCCTTAGGTAATGAAAGCATTGTATACTGAACAGAGCACATGAATCTTCATTTTAACCCTTTCATCGCCAATGTCGCATTTTAGCACCACAATGGTTTAACACCCATGTCACTAAAAGGCATCAAATCAGGCGCTGTTATCCGAAGACCCTATTTTGTTAATATTGGGAGGTAAGGATATGCCTAATGTTATATATGTCACAGATGAATTCGCAACATTGCAGAAACAAAATTTCTTCTTTACCCCGTTAAGTTTAATGGTATTTTGGGGCTGAAAAATGGCTGGCGGCGAAAGGGTTAAAGCGTACAAAATAATAAACATACGTAATACAGACACTGCAACAGACACGACGAGTATGCGGTGCTTCTTTCGATGAGCATAAGTAGGATAAATAGTTTTAAATGTTTTCCAAAAGATATAAAATGTTACGAAATGGTGCAGAGATAACATTCTGGTTTACACACAGATTAAAATTATTGAAGAGCCAGGGGAGGCGACTCAGTGTATGTAATGATTGGAGTGGTAAAAATAGACCGCACTTCAAATCGAGGCTGCTCTTTAAAATAATGTTTCGTTTTCAATTGTCGCACGCCACAAACGATTGCGAATCCGCGCTTGCTTTTCAATTAGCCATGTGTGGTTTAGAAGAGATGCTATATAGATAGCACAATATGCTACGCAGAATCTCTATAAACACGCATGGTTTCTTTATTGACCTAAGATGCAGATTAAAGATATACCACTGACGCACTACGATTAAGTCCCTTGGTGTTTTTCTGGGTAGCTGTGACCCACATACAAAATAATGTCCCCAACTTCATATTGAGGCTGCTCTTTAAAACTATGTTTCGTTTTCAATTTGTCCATTTTGTGTCAACATCACGGGTTTCACGGGTTTTCCCTCTTATAGCTGGTAAGAAATCTTAGCTTGACCAGGCTTGACTCCCATACAAATGTCCCCAAATTGAAAACGAAACATCATTTTTAAAGAGCAGCCTCAATTTGAAGTTGAGGACATTTGTATGTGGGTCACACATACCTAGAAAAAAAACAAGGGACTTAATCGTGGCGCGTCAGTGTGTCTTTAAAAGAGGACAGAGTTTGTGCATGGCGGACAGAGAAAGGTAGGCTGTTCCAGATGCAAGATATGATTGTGTCTAGTCTCTAATAAATTATTGATATCGCGCGCACTTTTCTTTCTCGTTATTTCTCTTTACCGTGTGATTGTGTATCGATTACTTCGTTCAATTGTCATGTTGCTGGTATTTGTTTTGGTGTGTCCTTTTATTGAAGTAAAACCTTTTATGTCCCATTGTTTAGCGTAATGTTTCAAAGCATTGTATACCTTTTGTGCGTACTCTCTCTCTCTCTCTCTCTTCTCTCTCTCTCTCTCTCTCTCTCTGCTCTCGCTCTCTCTTCCTCTCTCCTCTCTCTTGCTCTCTCTCTCTCTCTCTCTCTCTCATCTCCTCTCTCTCTCTCTCTCTCTCTCTCTCTCTCTCTCTCTCTCTCTCTCTCTCTCTCTCTCTCTCTCTCTCTCTCTCTCTCTCTCTCTCTCCTCTCTCTCTCCTCTCTCTCTCTCTCTCTCTCTCTCTGCTCTCTATCTCTATCTCCCCCCCCCTCTCTCTCTCTCTCTCTCTCTCTCTCTCTCTCTCTCCTCTCTCGATCTCTCTCTCTCTCTCTATCTCTCTCTCTCTCGATCTCTCTCTCTCGCGATCTATATCCCCCCCCTCTCTCTATCTACCCCCTCTCTCTCTCTCTCTCTCTCTCTCTCTCTCTCTATCTCTCTCTCTCTCTCTCTCTCTCTCTCTCTCTCTCTCTCTCTCTCTCTCTCTCTCTAAGGCTTATGCATGCTAATGGCAATAACAAATCTATTTGAATTTGATATATATATCTCTCTCTCTCTCTCTCACTCTCTCTCTCGGTCTCTCTCTCTCTCTCTCTCTCTCTCTCTCTCTCTCTCTCTCTCTCTCTCTCTCTCTCTCTCTCTCTCTCTCTCTCCATCTCTCTCTCTTCCCACCCACCCTTCCTGCTCTATCACTTTCTCTTTGACATGCGAAAGTGACGGAGGTGGGGTGGGGTGTGGTAAGGAAATTAATGGACTAGGTTCGAAATCAAATTATGTGGATTTTTTCCCGAAATATATGACATGCACACATTCTTAAAGACACACTGACGCA
>CM065697.1:36246779-36249279 GCA_017654935.2 Phymorhynchus buccinoides
TCCAAACCATCGAAAAAGGTCTGTAAGGTGACAGGTCCGTTTTCTCTCCCTTTTCGAAGAAAATTCAAGCCGTGAAGCAATGAATAAGGACGTGTGTGAGAAATGGACAATGAATGTGCTGGCTGTCTTGCGAAGAGATTGCGTTGCAGCGGGTGAATGTCTTCAGCTAAGCGCCTACTACGAATATCAATGCGATGTCTCCTTGGAAGGCTTTTGCCCTTGACCTGCTTAGACTACAAAAATCCATCTAGGTCCTTTTTTTTCATGCCAGAGGTAATGGGTTTAACACCAACAGGTTCCACAAATAAGGACAAGAACATTATTTGACCCGTTAGTCAGTTGACTCCCTTGTTACTACTGACAGTATGAATAATTTATCCCACACCACCTTCAGGGGATTTTTGTACGGAATGGATGGGTTCCGTGCGAAGGAGACCAGATATGTCCTCAACTTCGATTGTAAAGCCCCGGGGGTCTTTTGTGGGACTGTCTGGGTGTCTGGTTTTGCTACGGCGCTTATGTATTACTGTCAGCTCCGATTTCCACTGCAGCCCCCTTTTTGCTTTGATCCCCCCCTTTCCTGCCCCCCCCCCCCCTTCCCCCTTCCCTCCCTCCCCCTCTCCCTCCCCCCTCCTCCCTGGTTTTCCTCTTATCCTGGTGGTTCTGGCACCGAATGGATATCCTTGCATATTATTACTGTCTGATTTTGTTTTTGTTTCACCCAGTCTTCTCTTTTGTTTCGTTTTGGTTTTGGATTGTTTTGGGGTTTTTGTTCGGTTTCTTCTTCTTCTTCTTCTTCTTCTTCTTCTTCTTCTTCTTCTTCTTCTTCTTCTTCTTCTTCTTCTTCTTCTTCTTCTTCTTTCTCTTCTTCTTCTTCTTCTTCTTCTTCATCATCATCATGGCTCGCTCTGACAGCTTCATGTCATTATGAACGCAGATGCGGTCATGCTGCGGTTATGCGCCTAAACAAAATAGGCCCAGCATGTCCGTCTTCGGCTGCAGGAAATATTTGTCAGAATTGTTATTATTAAAAAAACAAAAAGGCAGGAGAATATGGATCAGCAAGGCAGAATGATAGTAGATGACAGCAAGCAAAGGGAAAAGTCAGGGTAAAAGAGAGTGACAGATGAGAGGAGGTTACACGTACAAACATAGAACTTCCAGAAGGTAGGGGAACTGTTTGTGCAAAAGACCCCCGGTATCCCCACGGGGGGTAGAGGGGAGGGGGGGGGTGTCCGGTCACTATCCTTGTTGCCTTTGAAGTAGTTTTGACTCCAGTGCTGTTCGTTCATAGGTCTCGAATATGACTGATTGGTTGGATAAATAGCGACGAAATACATCGTTATACATGTCATAATGTCATTGCTTAATTAGGCCTGCTTTTTTAACCATTTCACCGCCAAAGTCGCATTTTAGCACCACAGTGATTTAACACCTATGTCACTAAAAAGGTATTAAATTGGGGTCTATTATCCAAAGACCCTATTGTCGTAGTTTTGGGAAGTAAGGATAGACCTTATTTTATATTATTTCGCAGCAAAATCCCCAATACTGCAGATGGATTTTGTTCTCTACCCAGGTACATTTAATGGAATATTTTGGCTGAAATGTGGCTGGCGGTGAAAGGGTTCAAAATAAAACATATATTTTCCCGCTTTTTGTTCGTAAATTCCGTTGATTTTTCATTATGGGATTAACCTTCTAAATATAATTCGGTTCACTGTAGTGTTCCAGAAAGGCCAATTGGTTAGAAGTTAGTAAGAATTTCTAAAGACTTAAATACCTTTTTTTTCTACTCATTAAGGATTTCATTCTGCCTTACAGCATGCTACAGTAGTTCTGTTTTATCGTCTCCCTCCCTCTAGATGTAATTAGTTGATTTAACCCTTTCACCGCCAATGTCGCATTTTAGCACCACAATGGTTTAACACCCATGTCACTAAAAGGCATCAAATCAGAGCCTGTTATCCAAAGACCCTATTGTCTTCATTTTGGGAGGTCAGGATAGGCCTAATGTTACATGTCACAGAGGAATTCGCAATTATTGCAGATATTTTATTTTCTCTACCCAGTTAAGTTTAATGGTATTTTTGGCTGAAAAATGGCTGGCGGCGAAGGGGTTAATGTAGATGTACATCAGTGTCCAAACTAAAACCTGCATCCTCTCTATCTCTCTCTCTCTCTCTCTCTCTCTCTCTCTCTCTCTCTCTCTCTCTCTCTCTCTCTCTCTCTCTCTCTCTCTCTCTCTCTTGTTTACTAGGAAGAAAGTAGCATAAAGAAGCGAACATAAACACGTTGTAAGAATAGGATTATTAAGTTATATTGTTCATTTATTCCAGTATTGTCTACCTAGAATGTTAAATGGTTGTTTCCCCCTTGCCATAAGGGAGTTTGTTTGCTAATGGCAATAAAACAGATTTGAAATTTGAAATAAATCTCTCTCTCTCTCTCTCTCTCTCTCTCTCTCTCTCTCTCTCTCTCTCCTCTCTCTCTCTCTCTC
>CM065697.1:36251779-36261779 GCA_017654935.2 Phymorhynchus buccinoides
GGGGGGGGGGTGGGGGGGGGGGGGGGGGGGGGGGGGGGGGGGGGGGGGGGGGGGGGGGGGGGGGGGGGGGGGACGCAGGAGAATATGAAACGAGGCAACATCAGAGAGACAACGAGAAAATAGGTACCCCGCACAACCCAGATATATACATAAATCCGTAGAGGAATCCATTGCCTGGACCAACCAACCCACCGACATTATGATAGCAGAAGAAAACGAGACGTCTGAAGATACAGACTCTCCAATACTTATTTAGTGTGACGTGAAGGAAGCCATTCAATTCCCAATCATGGAAAGAGGGGGAAATTTAATGTCCGACCGTTGGATCTTGGGTAGAGTTGGGTCCAGTCTTCGAGGAGTCCTATAGAGGCTTATTTGTTCGATTGAGGATGGGAGATAAGTTAATAAATGTGTATTTCGCTAATGAAATCTTAGGTTGTAAGGGGCCCACGATCTCTCTCTCTCTCTCTCTCTCTCTCTCTCTCTCTCTCTCTCTCTCTCTCTCTCTCTCTCTCTCTCTCTCTCTCTCTCTCTCTCTCTCTCTCTCTCTCTCTCTCTCTCTCTCTCTCTCTCTCTCTCTCTCTCTCTCTCTCTCTCTCTCTCTCTCTCTCTCTCTCTCTCTCTCTCTCTCTCTCTCTCTCTCTCTCTCTCTCTCTCTCTCTCTCTCTCTCTCTCTCTCTCTCTCTCTCTCTCTCTCTCCCCATCCCTCTCTCTCTACTCTCTCTCTCTCTCTGATATAATATATTGACACTCTCTCTCTCTCTCTCTCTCTCTCTCTCTCTCTCTCTCTCTCTCTCTCTCTCTCTCTCTCTCTCTCCACCCACCTCTCTTCTCTCTCTCTCCACTTACCTCTCTCTCCACCCACCTATCTCTCTCTCTCTCCCCCCACCCACCTCTATCTCCCCAGACTCTCTCTCTCTCTCTCCATCCCCTCCCCCCACTCTCTCTCTCTCTCTCTCTCTCTCTCTCTCTCTCTCTCTCTCTCTCTCTCTCTCTCTCTCTCTCTCTCTCTCTCTCTCTCTCTCTCTCGGGAGGAGAGAGTGAAATTTGGTCTGTAGTTTTATTTTTCTCCTCCGACTAAGACTGGATTGTGTGGGGTTTTGTGTGTGTAAGAGATCAAGACAAAGATGCCAGTCGCGTTATTATTATGCTTTGATAGCCAGATTCAGACTGTGCGTTGTTTTCTTCAGGGAATAAGGGTCAGAGCCTGGTCTAACGCATCGTTCGTGTGGAGATGTCTGCTAAGCACTGCTTTGCCATAGTAATGTCCTCCTTTCGCTGCTAGACGTGTCTGCCTCAGAATACACCAGGAGTTTTACAGGCTCTTTGTCCAGGGTTGAGTTTCTCTAGACGACGGTCGCCGTGCGCATAACTGTTACGCCAAAAGGGGTCTAAGAAACACTTTAGAAAACGTTTGCGGAAGAATATTACGAGCTCTTGTCTGATTGGTCCGAAAAAAAGTATTATTTTAAACAAACTTTAATGGACCAAGACAAGAAATGTATTCACCCCCTTACTAGTTCCGGGTAGTTCGCCGCTTGGTCGGTGTTTGGCAAGAACAAAACGCCACGCGAACTATCGGCAAACGAGGGGTGTTTCTTAGACAGTTTTGTTTTTCGATTTGAGCGAGCGCAACGTAACGTTAGCCCTTGTGAAACGGGCCCCTGAACTCTAAGCTGAACTCAGTTTAACCTTCGCTCATTAACACGTCTGAAGAGTGTCTATGTCGTATGACAGTTATTCCTTTGCCCCTTTAAATGAGAGCATCCTTTGTGTTCTTCGGCCGAGAGAACGTAAAACTATAATTTTAGTTTGTGTTCTCCTACGGGTATGTTACAGACATGGCTGGAAAAGATGAATATATTTCGTCTTCATTTATTGATGGGGTGTCTTTTTGACGGACTTGGGCTTGACCTCGTTATGTGTCTTTATATTATTCAACGGATGGTTAATTTATCAGAGTTCGTGTTTTTAGCGTCAACAAAGGTGTGTTTGTGAGTAGGCAGTTGAAGAAACTTTAAATGGTTTCATTACTAGTTTTTTTGTTGCTTACGTTCTGAGTAATTGGGAGTAATCTATTATCTGCCCTTTGGGGAAATCTACAGTCTTTCGGATGAGACGATAAACCGAGGTCCCATGTGCCCATGCACTTAGCACACGTTAAACCCAGTGGCAACGAAAAAGTTGTCATTTGGTCAACATTTACCACCACCACCACCCCACCCCCACGCACCCCTTTCCTTCCTCATCAGTCACACAAAAATTGCATGCGAAAAACAACAATTGGGTGGCGCGCCTCTGGCTGCGACGCGCTCTCCATGGGGGAGCAACCCGAATTTCACAGTGACGCCTCTGCGACTATAACGTATACCCTAATACCTAATAGCTGAAGAAGGGGTCGTTTTCAAAGAGACGAGATGGGTCATAAGCGTCAAATTGTAAAGCCCAATATCATACCAGGTAAAAGAGCATACAGGAATGGTGTAAATGTCTGGGTCAACATGTTATGCATAATATCTACGAGGACTGTCAACTCCGATTTCATTGCAGCCTTTGCTGACCCCCCCACCCCCCCCCCCCCCCCCCCCCCCCCCCCCCCCCCCCCCCCCCCCCCCCCCCCCCCCCCCCCCCATACACACACACTTGTAACTTCCTCTAAAATTGGGTTTGAAGCCATATTTATTTTTACATTTTTACTTGACAGAAGCGCTTCAGATGTGTGTCGTGGTGTATGACGTAGATTAGAAGACATCCGAGCATAAATTATTTATTGGCTTGCTTGCTGACTTTGACCTTGTTTCTGATTTCGTTTCGCCAGTCTCCGCTTTCATCGTTGTTCTTATCCTTCTTTGTTCTTGGGTTTAGTTTTCTCGTGTGTGCCTTATTCTAGTATTATTGTTTGTGATAGATCTAGAGCCTGGACGTCAGTAATGAAACCAAGATGTGCCACCCCCCCCCCCCCCCCCCCCCTACCTATCTCGGTTAATTGTATTTTTCCGTTATTGCCTTTCTTACCATACATAAAGCTGTATTTTAGGAACATTTTTAGCTAATAACCTTTTTGGAATACTAACCCTAACCCTAACCCTAGCCCTAACCCTAACCCTACCCCCCCACCGTATAAGACGGAAAAACGCAACGAACCACAACTGTGACAAATCGCGGTGTACTGCAGTACATAGTGGGGGGTAGGGTTAGGTTTAGGGGTAGGGTTAGGGTTAGGGTTAGTATTCCAAACAGGTAATTAGCTAAAAATGTTCCTAAAATACAGCTTTATGTATGGTAAGAAAGGCAAAAAGGGAAAAATACAATTAACCGAGAAATGCAGGGGGGGGTGGCACATCTTTACCTTTACCGAAACCTTTTTTGGGGATGGTTCATAAGTAATGTTTCTTACTGGCTGGTCGATTGCGAATTTACCAGAATAAGATGTATCATTCCTGACTGGCTTTGTAATGTATCAGGAATGTGGGTTAGACTGGTCATTCCTGACTGGCTTTGTAATGTATCAGGAATGTGGGTTAGACTGGCTTGATTTGTTTGATTGCCTCGTTGGTGTATTGCGTAGTACGTTACCAATTGCCCTGTAAAATAGAGATTTACCTATCGAATTGGGTGGGTGGGGGGTGGGGGTGGCACACGAGTTTTAACATACAAATGCCCAATCAGAGATAGTAAGAAAATAGGAAAGGAAGCAATGAACATGTGTGACCCCGCACCACGAAAGGGACATTAAGTCGCTGGGCAAGTTTCTCACAACAGGCTTGCAAAGTCAAAAATCTCTTTTTTAGAAAAAAATCAATTTTGAGTTATGAGTATTTTTGTGCTAACATCTCATGTTTCATATATTACAATCTTTGTTGTGGTCTCTAAATACTCCAAAAAGTGCTTTAAAATGAGTTGGTTGATGCATTTTCTTCAGCTAGGCTAACGTTTAGACAGTGATTTCTCAAAATGGCCGACGGTCATCCTACCAAATTTACATGCTGATAACTTTAAAACCGAAAAAGTTACAAGAATGTTTAGTTTTTGGTGTTTTTTTAATTTGAAAGAGAACTGTTTGAAGTTTCCAACTGTACCATTTTCTCAGAATGGTTATTTTGACACTTAATGTCCCTTTCGTGGTGCTGGGTCACATTTAGCAATGCAATACACAGGCTGTTGAACACAATCTTAATTAACTCTTCTAGCACCATGGGCGAATGCATTCGCCCAGTACATCACTCCACACTCCCACCAAATGCAAAGACATTCACTGCCAAATGCATTGCCATGTGTTTGTCTATTATTAGAGCTTGTGTCAGTGATTTGTTTTTTCGTTAACCCTTTCACCGCCAATGTCGCATTTTAGCACCACAATGGTTTAACACCCATGTCACTAAAAGACATCAAATCAGGACCTGTTATCCAAGTACCCTATTTTCTTTATTTTGGGAGGTAAGGATAGGCCTAATGTTATAGATGTCACAGAGGAATTCGCAATATTGCAGATATTTTATTTTCTGTACCCAGTTGAGATTAATGGTATTTTTTGGCTGAAAAATGGCTGTCGGCGAAATGGTTAAAAAGCAATACACGCGCGCCCGAAAAAACAATAGTTACTCCCCTCTTGTCGGTTAAGATGCAACGGACAACCAAGAACGTCGAAACAAAATACTTAGCGCTAGACGAATTAAAGACACACTGACGCACCACGATTAAGTCCCTTGTTTTTTTCCTGGGTAGCTGTGACCCACATACACATGTCCCCAACTTCAAATTGAGGCTGCTCTTTAAAAATCATGTTTCGGTTTGAATTTGGGTGCATTTGCATGGGAGTGAGACCTGGTCAAAACAAGATTTATGTCCAGCTATAAGAGGAAGAACAACGTGAAACCCGTGATTTTGACACGTGATCTGGTGGGTCTTCTTCCTCTTATTGAGAGTTCCTCAATTCGTACAGAGCACACGCAGCATGACGCTATGGTTCTTGAACGATTCTTTGTTTAGGCTCTTAGTTAGAAACGAAACAAGCAGGATGTATTTACATCCTAGCCAGGTTGTAATTAACCCTTTCACCGCCAGCCATATTTCAGCCAAAAAATGTCCTTTAAATTTACCTGGGTAGAGAACAAAATCCATCTCCAGTATTGGGGATTGTTCTGTGACATATATAAAATAAGGTCTATCCTTACTTCCCCAAAACTAAGAGAATAGGGTCTTTGGATAACAGACCCCAATTTGATGCCTTTTAGTGACATACATGTAGGTGTTAAATCACTGTGGTGCTAAAATGCGACTTTGGCGGTGAAAGGGTTAATGCATTTGGTTTTTGGATGGCGAGTGTGCATAAGTATGCATAATTGTGTAAGCTTCTTTCCTTCTTCCGCTTCTTTCTTCTTCCACCCACTTCTCCATCCCACCCACTCACCGTTCGTTCTCCCCTCCCTGTGCATTGTTATTGATCCGGGGTGCGTAGCGCTATCGCTACGTATCGAAAGAACCAGCCGTGGTTACCACTACTACCTATAGAGAACAACTGATGATGACTGTGCCAATCTGTCAGTTTGAAATCCCTATCCCTAACCCTAACCCGAACCCTTTTCGTAACCCAACCCTATTCCTTACCCTAAATGTAACCCTATTTTAACCCTAACCCTAACCCTTAGTTGCCGTAGTGATTTAGCCCAGTAGTGTTATCGGCTGCACCTCGATTCAGCGCCCTTCATTGTAACCTCGTTTCAGCGCCATTTCAGTTTCGGCCAAGATTTCAATGTTCAATTTCAAAGTATAGCAGGACGCTGGTGTCAAACTTAAAAGACATCATTCCATTTTGATCAATGAACCCTAACCCTAACCCTCTAACCCTAACCCTAACCCTAACAACTTACTTTACTTCGATATTAACGCTCCCGGGGACTTGTCGGCGAGTGGCGCTGAAACGAGGTGAAATCGTGCAGCCAAGCGTGACTGGCGCTGAAACGAGGTGCTCCCGTGTTATCGATACGTCGTGATAGCCGTACTGATATTATCGATACGTAGCGATAGCGGGATGTCCACCCATTGATCCGTACAGTCTGCACGGAATTGGAGCACACATTACGCTATGCCAACCATGCTCTCTTCTTCTTGCCTTTTTCTTTCATTCTGGCAATAATACATTCTGCTCCCTCTCCCCAAACAGGAGAGAAGAATGAATCAGAAGTGGAGAAGAAAAGCAAAAAGCAAAAACGTATGGGGCTCAAAAATGATAAAATACCAGTTAAGTAGTTAACTGGCTTTTCTTATTCCAGTTAAGTAGTTAACTGATATAATCAACTTCCGCTTCCGGCAAAAGAAAAGTCAGTTAACTGTTAAGTGGCATTTTGTCAGGAAAACCAACTCCTTCCTTAACTGTTTTTTGCAACACGAAATCCCATTGGATGTACTGCAGATCAGCAATCTTTTCCCATTTACACTGTGAAAGAGTTTCATACCTTCAATATACTTTTTTCTATCACCAACCGTGATCGTAGAGAGCGGATTGGTAATGTTTTCACTCGTGTCTGAGGTGGTGTTTGTATGTATGTATGTATGTATGTATGTATGTATGTATGTATGTATCCTCTCTAGCGTTTGAACGGATGGACTTAGGGTGCTCAAATTTTGCATGCGGGTAGGTAGTAGGCAGATCGAGGCCCAGTTCGATCATGAAGGTCATGGGTCAAAGGTCAAGGTCACTGGAGCCGAAAACGCTGCCGAAAGCTGGCCAGTTGCTTCCCCTTGCAAACTTTATATTTGTATAGGTTACTTTTCTAGCTGGCCAGTTGCTTCCCCTTGCAAACTTTATATCTGTATAGGTTACCTTTATTTTCTAAATAATGGTAGCATATACAAACGTGACATTTTGGAAATATGTACAGAATATACAGGACTAACACCTGCAAAAGTTTCAAAGCGTCCACTTTATTAGTTTTGAAATCTTTGAATTTTAAAATAAATGCATGTTTTGTCAAGCCACATACTCATAGAGCATTTTTTGCTCTATGCATTGACCATATTACACCTAATTCATCGATTAAATACTTGTAGCAGTGCCATAGCCGATGAGGTTGAACCGAGGCGTGGTTACTGCTACACCTATCTGTATTAATTTTTAAAAATCGGGACTTTACTGGTTTCGTACTGCCTCCGGGCATTGCCTCCAGTATTGTTCCCAACATATTTGTATTTACAAATGTCCCATATGTGTCTGATTCAGACCAAGAGGACGTAAAACACAATTTTCGTTGCGACCTCTAATTCATTGCATCTGTTCTTATCAGCTTAATATCTGATACGCTCCCTATCTGGGGGCTTCGATATTAAACTTTTTGAAAATACAAGTAAAAGAGTAAGTCGGCACGATATGAGGCGCACGGTTGGTGATTTAGCGTCTTAGCGCTCTAGTTAGCAATGTGTATCATGGATCAGACCTGCAGTACCTCCAGGATCTGCTCAGAGCTTTGAATGATGGTTCATCCTATATGTGCTGTCTTGCAGCCGAGTGTACGTAAAACCTACATTTCATTCATTCAAACGCCGACCAATTACAATGTGTGTTACAAAGCCTTCAGAAAATAATCGCTCTCAGACGGAAAAGCAACTTAAGAGTTAAGTGATATTTCGAAATAATAATAATAATAGTACATTTATATAAATGTTAGTTAGCTAGTATAAACGATTTCCGCTTTCCGTAAAACAAAGTCAGTTAACTAGTTAACTGAATTAGAAAAGCCTGTTAAGTAGTTAACTGGTATATTATCAATTCTGAACCCCATAAAAACGAATGAATTCCTGCTTCAATTTGGGAGGGCTGGCAAAGCAAGACTCGGGGGGGCCCCAGTGTTTGACAATGGCGATGTTTGAAAATGATTATCTTCCTTATTGGCTGCATGCTGTTTCACTATCATTGCATTCCGCTCTTTGTCCCCCTATCCACAGAGTCCTTCTCTCCCCATCTCCTATGCCTCTTCTATTCATTCTAGAAGATCTGTTCAACCTTATCTCGGTTCTCTCTTTTTCTTCTTCTTTCTCTTTTTCTTCTGTCTCTTGCGCTCCGTTGCTCTTTCCGGTGTGGCATTCTCAAAATGGATTTGTTCTCAACATGTCTGCGCATGTGCGAAGAGTTAGGGATAGGTTTAGGGTTAGGCCGGGTTCACATTAGACGCGTAAGTTCCATACAGAAAACCCTAAATAAGTGGAAGAAAGAAGGATAACAGTTTGCGCATATAGGGGAAATTGGGATACGTGCGCAAATCTTTTCCCTTCTTTGTTTCACTTATTTATGGATTGCGCACGGGTTTCCGGATGGAATATCCGCTTATGTCTGTACACGGCCTAGGGGTTAGGGTTAGGAATATGTTTAGGGTTAGGGTTAGGGATAAGTTTAGGGTCAATTTAGTGTTGAATGCACAAAAGATAAAATTTGATGGTACGTCATGATCGGTTTCGCGCAAGCGCAGACATGTTCAGAACAAATCCATTGTGGGAATGCCACACCGGGTTCTGGTTCTCTTACCATCTTTTGGCATCCGCCAGCTCCTTTCTTCCTTCCTGCCATTTTTTGATCTCTGAAACGTGCAGCACTAAGGCCACTGTAGATTACAGGTTACAGCCAGAGACTATTGACTGAGGACCAACGGGTCAGAGCTTAGGGTAGGGTACAGAAGAGTGGCTATAAAGGAAATGGCAATGAAGACTATTGACTGAGGACCAACGGGTCAGAGCTTAGGGTAGGGTACAGAAGAGTGGCTATAAAGGAAATGGCAATGAAACTTCAAAAGTTGTTGAGTTTATAGAAGACCTGGTATTGATAATTCAGCCAGCTGATAAAGTTGGGAAAGTTTTGTAGGGTCATATTATTGACATTGATCTTAGGTTCAAAGATGAAAGCAAGAAGGGTGGTTTTAGCTGTGAACATCAATAACAAAAATTTTTTTTTTAAATGGGCCACATATACACAAAGAAAAAGGTTAAGCACCCCTTAGCTATTACAAGGCTACCATTATTCCGTTATAAGCAGGGTTGAAGCAGTCATCCAGGCACAGGGAGGAAACACACGCTACTGAACTTTGATTTGCCAAATGAGTTTTGGACACTCCTCATGACGTTTTCCCACAATAATTAACTTTTGATATAGCCATATGAAATTGTTACGTTGATACTTAAACATGGTATTTTTTTAAATTGAAAATGACCCCTTTTTGTTTCAGAATATCAGAATGCACTTGTAAAACCATACATTAACTTATGCGTTTTCTTATAGTCAGATAGTCAAACTTTCATTTACCAATCAATGTTGTTTCATTCTTTATTGATTATTTGCAATAAATCTCGATTTCATCCTTCTCATCTACAGCAAAAAAAGTGGTGGGGTGCTTAACTTTCTTCTTTGTGTATAGTTATGCTGGACACCGAGAGAAACGCAAAATACTGCAGGTAGGTGCGGTTATGGTCGTAGCAACACAGAGGGAAATGGTCATATTTTAAAGGTAACTTAGTTACATTCATTGGGTGGCGATAAAATTTCATACTACCAGGGTTTAGAGTTGCGCGAGGAAAATAACACAAGTTACAAAGCTCGCATCAACGTTTATGGTCGCGACTATGAGAATGGGATTACATCGTTTCCGTGTGCGTGTGCGTTGTCCAATGGACAATAAAGAAACTTATTACTTATTATGACTTATTACATCGATGGTGGCATCAAAGCTTACGACCAGAGCAGAATACTAATCCAGAGGCGGTTATGCAAATGATGATAGTCCCGTTGAGAGACATTAGAACTACAGAGCTAAGAGCCGGGACCGGTTATTTCACTATGCGGAAGAGATGGGGGAAAACCTATTGAAAAGTTAAAGTGACTTAGTTTCCCATAAAAGATAGGGAAGGGGTTCATAATGCCCAAGAATTGATCTTAAATGGATATTTGTAATGTTATGGCAGTGGTGCACACTTGGTTTGGAGAAGATTTCAGTTCCAGTCCCCAGTATTGATGTTC
>CM065697.1:36269279-36271779 GCA_017654935.2 Phymorhynchus buccinoides
TGGAGCCTCAGTCACGGGGGAACAGGTGAGTTTTGAGGTTAGATTTGAAGGCTGAGAGTGTCGGTCGTTGACGGAGGGAAAGAGGAAGTTTGTTCCAAGATGACGGCACCGGCACGGCAGGAGTTTTCGGAGCATGTAGCGAATTCTGCCGTTGCCGTCCCACGAAATGGGGACGGCACCATGAAATCTGATGAGAAAAATGCCTCGGTCAGCTATGGAAAGGGGGTGGGGATTTCGGTCAAGGTCGTGTTTGGATAGTATAGGGCGCCATCTCTTTCAAACAGAAAAGGCGCCTGCCGTTTCCGTTTGCGTGGGTTCAAAACTTCGGGTTTCGTCATTCACGGAAACCTAGGGCGACAACGACAAAAAAACGCTTCCGTGACGTGGATGTGGATTTCCAGCTTCACGGAATGGATGGGTCTTCGTGTGAAAGAGACCAGAGAGGTTCTCCGCTTCGAGTATAACACCCCGAGGTCTTCTTCTGGACTCTCCACCCCCCCACCCCCCCCACCCCGCCCCCCCCCACCCCCCCCCACCCCCCCCCTCCTAGTTTCGGGGCCGTCCCGGGTGTCTGTGTTTCAACCCTACAACACTTGTGTATTACCGTCAGGTCCGATTTCACTTTTCGGTCTTTTATTCGGCTTTGATTCCCCTTTCCCACTCGCCTGCTCCTTTCTACCTCTTCTCCCCTCTATAACCGGTCTGGCACCACAAGGACATCATTGCATATTACTGTCAGCTTCTATTTTCACCGGTTTCTCCCGGCTTTGATTGGGTTTTTTTCTATTGTCTGCCCCTCACCCCCGCTACCCGTCCGCTCTCCTCCCCCCCACCCCCTAACTGGCAGGGGGGGGGGGGGGGGGATCATTGTATTGTATTGCTCGCTGAGTCGACGTGGCCAGGTCGTGAGTAGGGGTGACTTCTCGGGTGAATCATAGTAAGGAATGTAGTAATCTTCTTCTTCGCTTTCTTCTTCTTCTTCGTTCGCTCAGACAGTTTCCTGTCATATGAGCGTAGATGCGTCATGCTGCCGTTATGCGCCTAACTAACTAAGAAATAGTTAGGTCCAGCATGTCCGACTTCGGCTCAAGAGATCTTTGGGAAAAAGTAAAGATGTGCCCCCCCCCCCCCCCCCCCCCCCCCCCCCCCCCCCCCCCCCCCCCCCCCCCCCCCCCCCCCCCCCCCCCCCCCCCCCCCCCCTCCCCCCCCCCCCCCCCCCCCCCCCCCCCCCCCCCCCCCCCCCCCCCCCCCCCCCCACCCCCCCCCCCCCCTGCATTTCTCGGTTAATTCCATTTTTCCGTTTTTGCCTTTCTTACCAAACATAAAGCTGTATTTTATGAACATTTTCAGCTAATTATCTTTGTGGAATAATAACCCTAACCCTACCCCTACCCCTACCCCTACCCCTCCCCCCCCCCCCCCCCCCCTACCCCCCCCCCCCCCCCCCCTTTATCATGACTGCAATTAATTATTGAACATGAAAATGTTCATAAAATACAGCTTCATGTTTGGCAAGAAAGGCAAAAACGGAAAAAATGGAATTAACCGAGAAATGTAGGGGGGGGTGGCACATCTTGACCTTTACCAGCAAAGGGTGAAAAGGGAAAAGGCAGAGTCAAAGAGAGTGACAGATTAGAGGAAGCTACAAGGACAGAACTTCCAGAACGAAAACTTAGCTTTACGTCCTCCCGGCCGTAGCCATTATGAACTTCCAGAAGGTGGGGGAACTATTTGTACGAAAGATGCACCCTCCCCACGGTATCCCCACGGGGGGGGGGGGGATGAAGGAAGTAATGCTCTGGTGGGGTTATGCCCCCGTGGTTGGTTTGTCGATAAGAAGTGTCGTTTCCGGTTGGTCTTTCATTCGTTAGAGGTCGAAAGTAGGCGGTACTGAATAGGTTAATTTCTTGATCCTAAATTCTTACTGACTACCATTTGGTGATGGTAGGGGTGGGTGGGTGTTTTTCGTATGTTATGTATATCTATAGGGCTTGTAGAATAAATTCGTCAGCCTTTAATGATGTTTTGTATGTCAGACTGAAATCATTTAGTGGAGAAACAGTGCCTGAGATAAACAGTTAGGTAGCAGTGGTGGAATAACACATGAAAGTATTCATGACCTTTTGTCCGTGGATGTTGGTTTTAATGCTTTGGTTTTATAATGTTTATATGGGCAAGTATGTGTGTGCTTATATATGTTTTGTTTTTCTGTTTTTATATATATAATCTATGTGAAAGTGTGTGTGTGTGTGTGTGTGTGTGTGTGTGTGTGTGTGTGTGTGTGTGTGTGTGTGTGTGTTGTGTGTATGCGTCATTCATTTAACGTCTGTCCTCTAATCGTGATATTATAAAGTCTGTGTATTCTCACGAATGCGCGCGCGCGCGTGTGTGTGTGTGTGTGTGTGTGTGTGTGTGTGTGTGTGTGTGTGTGTGTGTGTGTGTGTACGCATGCGAATTTGCGTGTGATTTCAAACACCACCACCACCACCACCCAAAAAAA
>CM065697.1:36289279-36296779 GCA_017654935.2 Phymorhynchus buccinoides
ACACGCACACACACGCACACACACGCACACACACACACGCACGCACGCACACGCACACACACACACACACACACACACACACACACACACACACACACACACAGGATGAGGACTGGGTGTAAAGAAGCTTATTCCTTTTATCCTCAATAAAGATCATTTTGACTTGACTTGACTTGACTTGACACACACACACACACACACACAGACACACACACACACACAAACGCACACGCGCACCGTCTATATCACAGTGCCCTTCTTCACCGACACAAACGCGCCCGCATTGATACTCAATTAACATGATCAACTTCCGACAAAAATGCCGAAACATGACAGAAAATTTCAAGATGGAATATTGATGTGCAAAATGGCCCATAACTAATGCCTCCCCCCAAAAAAAAAAAAAAAAAAAAAACAAAAAAAACCACCCACTCACTATTCTATGACACGAAGGTTACTAAAGCGAAATGGAGATTGCATAATTTTGGAAGAAAATAATGTTCTTGGGTTTCTTCAAATGTCAAACGAATATCCGATCTTTCTCTCTGTCTCTGTCTATATATGTCTGTCTCTCTGTCTGTTTCTGCGTTTGTCTGTCTATGTCTCTGTCTGTTTGCCTCTCTCTCTCTCTCTCCCGTCTCTCTCTCTCTCTCTCTCTCTCTCTCTCTCTCTCTCTCTCTCTCTCTCTCTCTCTCTCTCTCTCTCTCTCTCTCTCTCTCTCTCTCTGTCCCTCTCTCTCTCTCTTTTCTCTCTGTCGATGTCTCTTACTGCACCTCCCCCCCCCCCCCTCTCTCTCTCTCTCTTTGCCGAAATAGGTGGCACATAGAGATGAAATAGGGGACACATAGAGATGAGGATACATAGAGATGAAATAGGGGACACATAGAGATGAGGATACATAGAGGCGATAATAGGTGACACATAGAGATGAGGATACATAGAGATGAAATAGGTGACACATAGAGATGAGGATACATATAGACGAAATAGGGGACACATAGAGATGAGGATACATATAGACGAAATAGGGGACACATAGAGATGAGGATACATATAGACGAAATAGGGGACACATAGAGATGAGGATACATATAGACGAAATAGGGGACACATAGAGAAGAGGATATATAGAGACGAAATGGATGACACATAGAGATGAGGATACATAGAGATGAGGATACATATAGATGAAATAGGGGACACATAGAGATGGGGATACATAGAGATGAAATAGGGGACACATAGAGATGGGGATACATAGAGATGAAATAGGGGACACATAGAGATGGGGATACATAGAGATGAAATAGGGGACACATAGAGATGGGGATACATAGAGACGAAATAGGGGACACATAGAGATGGGGATACATAGAGATGAAATAGGGGACACATAGAGATGGGGATACATAGAGATGAAATAGGGGACACATAGAGATGGGGATATATAGAGATGAAATAGTGGACACATAGAGATGGGGATACATAGAGATCAAATAGGGGACACATAGAGATGAGGATACATAGAGATCAAATAGGGGACACATAGAGATGAGGATACATAGAGATGAAATAGGTGACTCATAGAGATGGGGATAGATAGAGACGAAATAGGTGACACATAGAGATAGGGATACATAGAGACGAAATGCGTGACACATAGATATGAGGATACAAAGAGACGAAATGAGTGACACATAGAGATGAGGATACATAGAGACGATATAGGGGTCACATAGAGATTGCGAAATGGGTGGCACATAGAGATGAGGATACATAGAGATGAAATAGGGGACACATAGAGATGGGGATACATAGAGATGAAATAGGGGACACATAGAGATGGGGATACATAGAGATGAAATAGGGGACACATAGAGATGGGGATACATAGAGATGAAATAGGGGACACATAGAGATGGGGATACATAGAGATGAAATAGGGGACACATAGAGATGGGGATACATAGAGATGAAATAGGGGACACATAGAGATGGGGATACATAGAGATGAAATAGGGGACACATAGAGATGGGGATACATAGAGATCAAATAGGGGACACATAGAGATGGGGATACATAGAGATGAAATAGGGGACACAGAGAGATGAGGATACATAGAGATGAAATAGGGGACACATAGAGATGGGGATACATAGAGATGAAATAGGGGACACATAGAGATGAGGATACATAGAGATGAAATAGGGGACACATAGAGATGAGGATACATAGAGATGAAATAGGGGACACATAGAGATTGGGATATATAGAGATGAAATAGGGGACACATAGAGATTGGGATATATAGAGATGAAATAGGGGACACATAGAGATTGGGATATATAGAGATGAAATAGGGGACACATAGAGATTGGGATACATAGAGATGAAATAGGGGACACATAGAGATGGGGATAGCATAGAGATGAAATAGGGGACACATAGAGATGGGGATATATAGAGATGAAATAGGGGACACATAGAGATGAGGATAGGGGACACATAGAGATAGAGATGGATACATAGAGATGAAATAGGGGACACATAGAGATGGGGATACATAGAGATGAAATAGGGGACACATAGAGATGAGGATACATAGAGGCGAAATGAGTGACACATAGAGATGAAAGGATACATAGATGGGGACGATAGATAGGGGACACATAGAGATGGGGATACATAGAGATGAAATAGGGGACACATAGAGATGAGGATACATAGACGACGAAATGGATGACATATAGAGATGGGGATACATAGAGACGAAATGGATGACACATATAGAGATGGGGATACATAGAGACGAAATGGGTGACACATAGATAGAGATATAGATGGGGATACATAGAGACGAAATGGGTGACACATAGAGATGGGGATACATAGAGACGAAATGGACACATATAGACATACATAGATATAGGTGACACATAGAGATGGGGATACATAGAGACGAAATGGGTGACACATATGAGAGACGAAATAGGTGACATATAGAGATGGGGATACATAGAGACGAAATGGGTGACACATAGAGATGGGGATACATAGAGATGAAATAGGTGACCCATAGAGATGGGGATAGATAGAGACGAAATAGGTGACACATAGAGATGGGGATACATAGAGATGAAATAGGTGACTCATAGACATGGGGATACATAGAGACGAAATAGGTGACACATAGAGATGGGGATACATAGAGACGAAATGGGTGACACATAGAGATGAGGATGACACATAGAGACGAAATGAGACGACACATAGAGATGAGGATACATAGAGACGATATAGGGGACACATAGAGATGAGGATACATAGAGACGAAATGGGTGACACATAGAGATGAGGATGCATAGAGACATAAGGGAGACGAGGAGCATAGAGACGATAAGGGTGACACATATAGATGATGAGGATACATAGAGACGATAAGGGTGACACATATAGATGATGAGGATGCATAGAGACGATAAGGGTGACACATATAGATGATGAGGATGCATAGAGACGATAAGGGTGACACATATAGATGATGAGGATACATAGAGACGATAAGGGTGACACATATAGATGATGAGGATACATAGAGACGATAAGGGTGACACATATAGATGATGAGGATGCATAGAGACGATAAGGGTGACACATATAGATGATGAGGATGCATAGAGACGATAAGGGTGACACATATAGATGATGAGGATGCATAGAGACGATAAGGGTGACACATATAGATGATGAGGATACATAGAGACGATAAGGGTGACACATAGAGATGATGAGGATACATAGAGACGATAAGGGTGACACATATAGATGATGAGGATGCATAGAGACGATAAGGGTGACACATATAGATGATGAGGATACATAGAGACGATAAGGGTGACACATATAGATGATGAGGATACATAGAGACGATAAGGGTGACACATATAGATGATGAGGATACATAGAGACGATAAGGGTGACACATATAGATGATGAGGATACATAGAGACGATAAGGGTGACACATAGAGATGATGAGGATGCATAGAGACGATAAGGGTGACACATAGAGATGATGAGGATACATAGAGACGATAAGGGTGACACATAGAGATGATGAGGATACATAGAGACGATAAGGGTGACACATAGAGATGATGAGGATGCATAGAGACGATAAGGGTGACACATATAGATGATGAGGATACATAGAGACGATAAGGGTGACACATAGAGATGATGAGGATACATAGAGACGATAAGGGTGACACATAGAGATGATGAGGATGCATAGAGACGAAGTAGGTGACACATATAGATGAGGAGGATGCATAGAGGCGGTAAGTCACACATAGAGATGAGGATGCATAGAGACGAAGTAGGTGACACATATAGATGATGAGGATGCATAGAGACGATAAGGGTGACACATAGAGATGATGAGGATGCATAGAGACGAAGTAGGTGACACATATAGATGATGAGGATACATAGAGGCGAAATAGGGGACACATAGATATGAGGATGCATACACACGAAATAGGTGACACATAGAGATGGGGATACATGGAGACAAAGTGGATGACACATAGATATGGGGGTACATAGAGACGAAATAGGTGACACATAGAGATGGGGATACATGGAGACAAAGTGGATGACACATAGATATGGACACATAGATAGGGGTACATAGAGATGGGGATACATGGCGACAAAGTAGAGACACGAAATATGGTGACACATAGAGGGGACACATGGGGGTACACATAGAGATGGGGATACATAGATACGAAATAGGGGACACATAGAGATAGGAATACATGGAGACAAATATAGGGGACACATAGAGAGAATACGGGGGTACATATGGGTCACATAGAGTGGGGGGTACATAGAGACGAAATAGATGACACATAGAGTCGGGGGGTACATAGAGACGAAATAGTGGATGAGTCACATAGAGAGATATGAGTCGGGGGTACATAGAGACGAAATAGGGGACATAGAGTCACATAGAGAAATAGGGGACATACATGGGGGGTACATAGAGACGAAATAGGGAAGACATAGAGTCGGGGGTACATAGAGACGAAATAGGGAAGACATAGAGTCGGGGGTACATAGAGACGAAATAGGGAACACATAGAGTCGGGGGTACATAGAGACGAAATAGGGAAAATAGGGGGGACATAGAGACGAAATAGGGGGTACATAGAGTCGGGACGAAATAGAGGAAATAGGGAAGACATAGACATAGAGACGAAATAGGGGACATAGAGTCGGGGGTTCGAGAGACGAAATAGGGAAGACATAGAGTCGGGGGTACATAGAGACGAAATAGGGAAGACATAGAGTCGGGGGTACATAGAGACGAAATAGGGTACATAAGACATAGGGGAGTCGGGGGTACATAGAGACGAAATAGGGAAGACATAGAGTCGGGGGTACATAGAGACGAAATAGGGAAGACATAGAGTCGGGGGTACATAGAGACGAAATAGGGAAGACATAGAGTCGGGGGTACATAGAGACGAAATAGGGAAGACATAGAGTCGGGGGGTACATAGAGACGAAATAGGGAAGACATAGAGTCGGGGGGTACATAGAGACGAAATAGGGAAGACATAGAGTCGGGGGTTCATAGAGACGAAATAGGGAAGACATAGAGTCGGGGGTACATAGAGACGAAATAGGGAAGACATAGAGTCGGGGGTTCATAGAGACGAAATAGGGAAGACATAGAGTCGGGGGTTCATAGAGACGAAATAGGGAAGACATAGAGTCGGGGGTTCATAGAGACGAAATAGGGAAGACATAGAGTCGGGGGTTCATAGAGACGAAATAGGGAAGACATAGAGTCGGGGGTTCATAGAGACGAAATAGGGAAGACATAGAGTCGGGGGTTCATAGAGACGAAATAGGGAAGACATAGAGTCGGGGGTTCATAGAGACGAAATAGGGAAGACATAGAGTCGGGGGTTCATAGAGACGAAATAGGGAAGACATAGAGTCGGGGGTACATAGAGACGAAATAGGGAAGACATAGAGTCGGGGGTTCATAGAGACGAAATAGGGAAGACATAGAGTCGGGGGTACATAGAGACGAAATAGGGAAGACATAGAGTCGGGGGGTACATAGAGACGAAATAGGGAAGACATAGAGTCGGGGGTACATAGAGACGAAATAGGGAAGACATAGAGTCGGGGGTACATAGAGACGAAATAGGGAAGACATAGAGTCGGGGGTACATAGAGACGAAATAGGGAAGACATAGAGTCGGGGGTACATAGAGACGAAATAGGGAAGACATAGAGTCGGGGGTTCATAGAGACGAAATAGGGAAGACATAGAGTCGGGGGTTCATAGAGACGAAATAGGGAAGACATAGAGTCGGGGGGTACATAGAGACGAAATAGGGAAGACATAGAGTCGGGGGTACATAGAGACGAAATAGGGAAGACATAGAGTCGGGGGTACATAGAGACGAAATAGGGAAGACATAGAGTCGGGGGTACATAGAGACGAAATAGGGAAGACATAGAGTCGGGGGTACATAGAGACGAAATAGGGAAGACATAGAGTCGGGGGGTACATAGAGACGAAATAGGGAAGACATAGAGTCGGGGGTACATAGAGACGAAATAGGGAAGACATAGAGTCGGGGGTACATAGAGACGAAATAGGGAAGACATAGAGTCGGGGGTACATAGAGACGAAATAGGGAAGACATAGAGTCGGGGGTACATAGAGACGAAATAGGGAAGACATAGAGTCGGGGGTTCATAGAGACGAAATAGGGAAGACATAGAGTCGGGGGTTCATAGAGACGAAATAGGGAAGACATAGAGTCGGGGGTTCATAGAGACGAAATAGGGAAGACATAGAGTCGGGGGTACATAGAGACGAAATAGGGAAGACATAGAGTCGGGGGGTACATAGAGACGAAATAGGGAAGACATAGAGTCGGGGGGTACATAGAGACGAAATAGGGAAGACATAGAGTCGGGGGGATAGAGACGAAATAGGGAAGACATAGAGTCGGGGGGTACATAGAGACGAAATAGGGAAGACATAGAGTCGGGGGTACATAGAGACGAAATAGGGAAGACATCGAGTCGGGGGTACATAGAGACGAAATAGGGAAGACATAGAGTCGGGGGTCGAAATAGGGAAGACATAGAGTTACATAGAGACGAAATAGGGAAGACATAGAGTCGGGGGTTCATAGAGACGAAATAGGGAAGACATAGAGTCGGGGGTCATAGAGACGAAATAGGGAAGACATAGAGTCGGGGGTTCATAGAGACGAAATAGGGAAGACATAGAGTCGGGGCTGTCATAGAGACTTTAGGGAAGACATAGAGTCGGTCTTTCATAGAGACGAAATAGGGGAGACATAGTCGGGGGGAGACGAAATAGGGAAGACATAGAGTCGGGGGTTCATTCTTTCTAGAGTCGGGGGTTCATAGAGACGAAATAGGGAAGACATAGAGTCG
>CM065697.1:36301779-36306779 GCA_017654935.2 Phymorhynchus buccinoides
GCATGGGCACAAAAAAATCTAGTATATAATTATGATGCTTCTTGTAGGAACGACGCAGCATGCAGCGCTGCCGACAGGGAAAATGGTAGATAGATAGGGGGAAAGAGCCAGTCTGGGGGGAAATTGTTTGATGCATAAAAGGTTGGAAGGTTGACATGGAGAGGACTTTTCTTCTCTTACTTCGAGGTAAAAAGGGGAACTTTGTGGGGGTGGGGGGGGGGGGCGGGAGTACAAGAGACAGGGCATGTGTGTGTGTGTGTGTGTGTGTGTGTGTGTGTGTGGGGGGGGGTGATGATGAGAGGAGGAGGGGAGTGGAAGGGAGAGTGTGGATAGGTGTGGGTCAAGTCAAGTCAAGTCAAAATGATCTTTATTGAGGGTTAAAAAATAAGCTAACAAGGCTTTTTTTTCATCCTGCCCAGGTGGTGGGTGGTAGCATAAGTTGCACGTCTTATTGAAGTAGGAGTACAGTTTCTAGTATGTGTATTTAAATGGGCGGATTTGTAAAAAAGGCCTTCAATGTGCCTAAATCTTTTACCCATTAAAAAGTTCAATCAATCAATCTTCTTCTTCTTCATAGTATGTATATTATGCGCGTGTAAAGCGACTGATCTATATTGATATTCGTCGGGAAAGCTCGAGGCAGGGGGCTGGGTGGGATGGTGGAGGTTAGAGAGAGAGAGAGAGAGAGAGAGAGAGAGAGAGAGAGAGAGAGAGAGAGAGAGAGAGAGAGAGAGAGAGAGAGAGCAGGGTGAGTATTTGTGGAGGGTGGAGGAGAGGGGAATAACGTGGCGGAGGTGGTAAACTAAGTTGCTTCGGGGGAAGGGGGGGGGGGGGGGGGGGGGGGGGGGGGGGGGGGGGGGGGGGGGGGGGGCGAGACAGAGACAGAAAGGGTGGTGGCGAGAAAAGAGAATGAGGGTTGAAGGAGTTGAGGGGTGGTGGTGGGGGTGGGGATGCGGGCTTAAGATTATATGTGTGGCTTGTGGTAGCGCAATTTACTAACAAATCTCCTTTGAAATAATGGGTTGCATACTACTAAGAGGAGTAGACTCGCACGTATAGTTTGCGAGGCAACTGATCAATCGATGTAAGTCTGGAAACCACGAGCCAGGGGAAGGGAAGGGGGGGGGGGGGAAGAGATGAGAGGGATAGATGGGGGGTATGGTAAGTGTTGGGGGAGGGGGTGGGGAAAGGGGGAGGGGGCGAATGAGTGGTGGAGGTGGTAAACTACGTGCGAATCCCGTTTGAAGTGTGGGTAGTGACCGGTAAGCCTATGGCGACTTGACGAACGAAGTGAGGGGTCTTGCACTTGTTACTTCCAAGGGGAGGGGGGGGGGGACAAAGCATGATCAGTTCGATTTAGTGGATTGCCCTTTAAAAACAAATCCCTTTAGTGTGCGCTTTGTAATGTGGCTACGGTCATTTTCATGAACATAATTATTATAGCAGAAAGAAGAATTAGGAGGAGGAGGAGGAAAAGGAGGAGGAGAAACAATTTGATTCGTACGAAAATATTTCACGAACAAATTGCATTTAGCAAGATTTAATCATATTAATAGCATGTCATTTGCGTAACATAAACTGGTCGTGTGTATGCGCATGACACTGGAGCGAATTATCATTTCCTTTTTTTTAATTTCCTCGTTGTTGGTAATTGAATAGCAGAATAAGCAGCGTAAATATTATACTTTTACTAGCTTCTTTGAGCTTAACCCTTTCACCGCCAGACATATTTCAGCCCAAAATGTCCGTTAAATTTACCTGGGTAGAGAACAAATTCCATCTGGGGATTCTTCCGTGACATATATAAAATAAGGTCTATCCTTATCAGCTTCCCAAAACTAAGACAACGGGGTCTTTGGATAATGGACCCCATTTTGATGCCTTTTAGTGACATAGGTGTTGAATCACTGTGGTGCTAAAATGCGACTTTGGCGGTGAAAGGGTTAATTGTCGGCAGATTTTCTTAGAGGACGAAGACGACTACAAAACTAATCTTAAATCGGTTTATACTAATAATGTTTTCATTTAGTTTTGTTTTTTAGTTTGAGTTGTATTCGTGTGTTGGAGTCGTATTTGTGTGTGTGTGGGGAGGGGGGGGGGGGGGGCACGCGCTTGCTAATGGCTCTGGGTGTGTGTGTGGGGGGTGGTGTATATGTGCGTGCATGTGCGCGCGCGAAGAGTTTGACAGCGCGTATGAACCCGCTCGTGACCACGCATGTGCCGCAGTTCTGAACGCGTGCGCGGACGCACGTACAGCGGACAGCTTGTCACGTGTGCGCGGGCGGTCCAATCACGAAGCGAGCGTGGCTCGTGCGTTTTCAATTACCCAACTGCCCACTGCGAGTCGCTTGCTTTTTGACCTGACCTCGACTCCCCCCCCCCCCCCCCCCCCCACCCCACCCCCCTCATTTTTGCCCTCTCTCCCTTTCCGCTGTCTCATAGACATCTTGTCTGTCTTTGTGTCCGTTTGTCTGTCTGGGTCTGTCTGTCTGTCTCTCTCTCGCTCTCTCGCTCCCCCCCCCCCCCTCTCTCTCGCTCCCCCCCCCCTTCTCTCTCTCTCTCTCTCTCACACACACACACACACATAATCTCTCTCTCTCTCTCTCTCTCTCTCTCTCTCTCTCCTCTCTCTCTCTCTTCTCTCTCTCTCTCTCTCTCTCTCTCTCTCTCTCTTCTCTCTCTCCTCTCTCTCTCTCTCTCTCTCTTTCGGATTCTCCTTCCCTAACCCAACCCAGCCCCACCCTCTGTCTCTCTCCTTCCCTCTGTGGTTTTTTTTTGGGGTCTGTCTCTTTCGCTTTTTTCTGTCTCATTCTATTTCTTCGTCTCTCTCTCTCTCTCTCTCTCTCTCTCTCTCTCTCTCTCTCCTCTCTCTCTCTCTCTCTCTCTCTCTCTCTCTCTCTCTCTCTCTCTCTCTCTCTCCTCCCTCATCATTCATTCGTTCAAAAATGGTTTTTGAATACTTCGGTTCACCTCTTATCATTTTCAAGGCTGCCCATCATGGCATTATTAGTTATGTCAGGAGGGGGTGGGGTCAAAAATGAAGAGAGGTCAAAAAAGAGAGAGGTCAAAAATGGAAGAAAAATTCCCAAAGGAACACTTCAAAACTTTAAGAAGAAAAATTAGCAACGACAGTTTTTAAAAAAATCATTGAATACAATTTTTCCGCACACGCCTGTTATCTGTTTAATGTTCCCTTTTCCTAATTGGTTTTGTTTGAATTTGAATTTTGTAAAGGAAAATCAGTTTCTGTCTAATGTCATGCGTACGAGGATGTTGTCTTTCTTTAAAACAAATATGTTTCTGATTTTCTGTTCTCTCAAATTTGGAGGTAACGTTCGATTCGGGTGCAGATACAAATCGTTCCGGCCGTATATGTCCGGAATTAATAGATAGCTGTCAATATGATGCATTTGCTTCAAGGGAAGTAAATCTGTGTGCACACCATACCTTGGTCATTTCTAAGCTCACTTCGCTCCCTTAGACCACAATTATGCCTCTGAGTTTGATTTTGCAGTGGTTTGTTGTGGGAGAACCAATCGGTGTGGAGAGGGTGTTTTTTTTTAATATATAGTCTATATATAAAATAGTCTAATCTACCACTTCCTTATTTTTCTCAAAAACTATTCAGTCTATCATCATCAAATTTGGTATACTAGTTCGCCAAGATGCAAGCTATCCACTGATGTATTTAGTTTTACATTAAGGTCAAGGTCGCGCCAGTTACGGGGTTCAAACCCCGAAACACATAATCGCTAATATCTCGCGAAGTTTTGCATGTATTTTAATGCAGTTTTTTTCAAAACATTTATTGTGTATGGTTTGTTTGTGTGTATGGCTGGAGTGATTTGTGAGGGTTTTTTTAACGATTCAAAATTGTTGCGATGCGAATGAGTTAATCCATAATCATAAACTGTCGATCGTTTTTACCAGTTTAATCTTATTTACATAATAGTTCCCGTGGTAACTGTTAAAGACGCACGCATGGTTACAGCGCCAGAAGTCTTTTGTTTTGCCCCTTTCAGAGAACTTTCTTTTTTCACCAAGGATTTACACAGGATAAATAGAAGATCAGTCAAGTATGAACATAATGCCAATCACCCGAGCATGTCAGCATGAAAAGTGGTTTTTTTTAAAGAGAGAATTAGGCATAATTACAAAACTTCAAAATCTGCATTGTTAAACATTCGGGACTTTCCTGGTATTGCACTGCCTCCGGGCATTCCCTTCAGGATCGTTCCCACCATCTGTATATCTAATAATGTCCCAAATGTGTCTGTTCCAGACCGGAGGACGTTAAACAGAATTTCATTCAATTACAAAACTTATACCCGGTTTTACACATCTGTATTGTTTTAAAAAATCGGGACTTTCCTGGTGTTGCACTGCCTCCGAGCATTGCCTCCAGGATCGTTCCCACCATCTTTATGTCTACTAACGTCCCGTAGTGTCTGTTCCAGACCGGAGGACGTTAAGCAGAATTTCACCATTTCAAAACTTACACCAATCATCGAATCTTGTCATAATTTATTTTATTATAACCTAAAGTATGAAAAGAAGTACCAGAAGTCTTGTTTGGTTATTAAACATTACATATCTGTATGGTTTTAAAAAATCGGGACTTTACTGGTGTTGCACTGCTTCCGGGGGCATTGCCTCCAGGATCGTTCCCACCATCTTTATATCTACTAGTGTCACATATATGTGTCTGTTCCAGACCGGAGGACGTTAAGCAGATTTTCACCATTACATAGCTTACAACCAATCATCAAATCTTGTCATAGAACCTAAAGTATAACAAAGAAGTACCAGAAGTCGTATTAACTTTGGTTATCAGATATTACATAATTATCTGCATAGTTAAAAATTCGGGACTTTACTGGTGTTGCACTGCCTCCGGGCATTGCCTCCGGGATCGATCGATCCCACCATCTTTATATCTACTAGTGTCCCATATGTGTCTGTTCCAGACCGGAGGACGTTAACCCTTTCACAGCCAATGT
>CM065697.1:36334279-36336779 GCA_017654935.2 Phymorhynchus buccinoides
TACTCCGAAATTCGAATGTGTCGGTTGTACACATACATAAATACGCATGCAAACAGCACGAAACCGAATAGTTTTTGATATATAGACTTAGGGTTCGGACCCGTGATTTGAGCGCGCGAGATCATGCGCACACGAGCGCACAGAAAAATTCATGACAACTGTGTTATAGACCATTCATCAAGAAATGTTGTGAAAAAAACTTGCATTGAAAAACATGCAAAACTTCGCGAGATATTAGTGATTATGTGTTTTGGGGTTTGAACCCCGTAACTGGCGCGACCTTGACCTTAATGTAAAACTAAATACATCAGTGGATAGCTTGCATCTTGGCAAACTAGTATACCAAATGTGATGATGATAGACTGAATAGTTTTTGAGAACAACGGACGAATAGCTGGATGGACGGACGGACGGAGGCACGCCGGAGGCACGGACAGATCAGACAGAAACAATTATAGCTCCCCGAACCTTCGGCTCGGGGACTAAAAAGGGACAAATATATATATATATATATATATATATATATATATATATATATATATATATATATATATATATATATATATATATATATTATATAATAAAGTCAATATAAGGTCAGTTCTGTACCTTGAAAAAGAGGGGTTACCCCCTCGAAAGCTTGGATAAAAAATTGGAACTTACAAAGGATTTGTTGTGTTTTTTTCTTCAGAGTATATATATATATATATATATATATAGCATGAAAGAAAAATCTCAGTGAATAGCCAGCTCCGTACCCCTACTCTGAAGGACTGAAAAGTTAGTGCATTTGAAATGCAGAATAGTTTGCTTTGATAAAGCTTTTCTGTGTCCAATGTCTTTATTTGTGAACCTCAGAAACAAAACCAGTTAACGTTAACTTTGAGTATATATATATATATGCATGGGAGTAGTACAAGATCTACAGTTTGGGTGTTTCTGATTACAACTGTGGCGTTTTACCTATCAGGTGTGTTGTTTTGGTTGCTGCTGGGCCTTTTTGTTTGTTTAGTTTTTGTTTGTTTGTTTGTTTGGTTGTTTTTTTGTAGGCTTATTTGGGCTTTTGCCGTACATGCACTTTGAAGTATGTGCACATACACTGTACTACACATAATCATTATGTCTATGTTAAAACAATTATGCCCAAACACAAACACGTGCGCGCTCCTGCTGAGGTTTGTGTTCATTCACTCACATACACGTAATATATGTGTGTTATCAAGTGAAGTGTATTTGTCTCCTGCGCCAGTGCGCGCTTGCACAGCGCACGCACGCACACGCACACGCACGCACACACACGCACGCGCACGCGCACGCACACGCACACGCGCACACACGCACGACACGCACACGCACACACCACGACTATTGCGCTGGGCTGGTTTGTATTTTTGTTTGTTTGTTTGTTTGTTTTTGGGGTTTTTTTGTGTTTTTTTTTGTCACCAAGGATACGCACCACGCACACGCGCACCACACACACGACCACGAAAATCTATTTTTACACACACACACACCATTGAAACTTGACATGAACTTATGCCCGTTCTGATGATGGCATACCGATCACCACCACCACCACCACAGCGAAATCATCATGAGAGGAAGGCACCCCTTTATTTCGTCATAACCGAAAATCTTTCAGGGGCCATAATTCCCACACCGTTGTGTAGAGTCTTCAAATTCTTCAGGATGCTGGGAGTCAAGGGGGCGGGGTATGCCTTGGAATGTGGTAGGGGGGGGTTTTTTAAGGGGTGACAGGGGGATTTGGGTATACCCTAGAGAAGAAAAACATGGAAGAAAAACCATTAGAAACCAACACCATCATAGAAACTACTCCCTTTCAGGACTTCTATTCCATTCGAAACTTCTGTTTCATCAGTGAGCGAGGACGCTGATTGCTTGGCATCTTTTAATCAGGCTGAAAATGTTGAACAGTTCTTTGATCTTTGCAGGACAGGCCGAGCTTTGTTCCTTTGATCCTCTTAAAGGTGGACCCTGACGGATGAGGTTTTGCAAGAAACACGTCGAGGATCACCAGGAAAACACCCATTACAGAGCTTGCAACACTCACTTTGCTCTAGTTTCCTAGAAATCAAAACGGCGATTCCTCCTTGGCGGAAATGCCGGAGAGAGTAGCCATTTTGGATGGGGTGGGTGGAGGCCAATCCCATTGTGGTTGAAGATTTTTATTTTTATTTTGTAGTGCAGTAACACAAAAATTGGAACTATTTCCTTTCTTGTGAGCGAAACTCCTGAATCAAATTTAAAAAATTTAAAAGGCTTGTATTGCGAACATTTAAAGTACTTCAGTAATTGACAATGGTGCTTAACCCCTTGACTGCCAGAGAAAATTAAAGAAAAAATCATTGGGCAAATCATGACACGAAAAGGACAACTGATAGAGCCAATCTGGCAAAATGGTCTGAGGATATTACTCTATTGACTGTGTTAGAGCAAAAACCAGCATATCAGAGTTATTCCTTTTCATCTGATAACATCA
>CM065697.1:36359279-36361779 GCA_017654935.2 Phymorhynchus buccinoides
AATTCTCGCGCGCGCTTACACAAGCATATGCGCATAAATATACATGCACATAATTATGCAAAGTTAAGATGAAGAGAGAGAGAGAGAAGAGGAGAAGAGAGAGAGAAGAGAGAGAAGAGATGAGAGAGAGAGAGAGAGAGAGAGAGAGAGAGAGAGAGAGAGAGAGAGAGAGAGAGCTACGAGAGAGAGAGAGAGAGAGAGAGAGAGGTTTGCATTGCAGTGAAAATGCCCCCGTTCTTTTTGGAGCTATGAGTGCAAAACAAAAAGGAAAAAGCCCACACGTTTCAGGTGATGAAAGGAGGGTTTTTTTTGGGTAAAAAATAGACAAACCAAGCTAGTGTGTTTGTATATTTTAGCTTAGATCTTTTGTTTGTTCTATACTTAGCCCCCCCCCCCCCCCCCCGACCCCCCCTAGACCATCTATAATACCCTTTAACCCTTTCACCGCCAGCCATATTTCAGCCAAATTTCCATTAAATTTACCTGGGTAGAGAACAAAATCCATCTGCAGTATTGGGGATTCTACTGTGACATATATAAAATAAAGGTCTATCCTTACTTCCCAAAACTAAAGACAGTAGGGTCTTTGGATAATACACCCCAATTTGATGCCTTTTTAGTGATATAGGTGTTAAATCACTGTGGTGCTAAAATGCGACTTTGGCGGTGAAAGGGTTAATAGACGATTTTCGGAGAGAGAACAAACTAGGGGAGAGCGCTTCGTGAAAATTAGAGTTAATTACCTCGACTTACTCCGTCAAAACTATAGCAACCATGGCGGCATGGCGTCGAAGCTTGAAACCGCAGGATTCGAGTCAGCGACTTGCAAACATTTTTGTGTTTTTTTTGGACAAATGAGGGGCGGCCAGGATCCGCAAACCGATAGAACTTGCGAAAATGTGACGTAAAAATATAAATGACATCAAATTTAGAATGACGCACGGTGTTCTAAGCGATGTATGTCTACTCAAACACACGAGGCTTGAGCTGGGGATCTGCCTGATGGTAGAGTAACTTCCCCTGTTTGTAGAGATAGGTATTAGGTACTTTATAGTCACAGAGGCGTCTCTGTGAAATTCGGGTTGCTCCCCCACCTGAAGAGCGCGTCGCAGCCAGAGGCGCGCCACCCAATATATATATTTTATTTTGCATGCGATTTTTGTGTGACTGAGGAAGGAATGGGGGGGGGGATAAATTTTTACCAAAATGACAACTTTTTCGTTGCCACTGGGTTTAACGTGTTGTAAATGCATGGGCACACGGGATCTCGGTTTATCGTCTCATCCGAAAGACTCCACGTTCAGACCGTAAGGCCTAGTGCAAAAAAATGAGAGGAAAAAATCGCCTGTACCCAGGTTCGAACTCGGGTTTACTTGACGCAAGGCGAACGCGCCACTCTACACCCATTTGACCGATTGAAATAGGCAAGATCACTCGCACACACCATGAAATTACTCCCCTTAATTATGTCCGAACAATTCCTATTGAGAAAGCTGTTTACCCATGTCGTAATTTGAATCTCTCTCTTCTTCGCCAAAAAAAAAGAAGACATTGTAAGTTCTACCCGTTCTATGTCTTGCAGGACTTTAAGTCTTTTGTGTGAAAGCCAGAAGGTAACACAGATATGCCTTGTCGCGTGCAAATTTGCAGCTCGCTACTATGAGAGTGTGTATCAAGACACTATCTGAACGATCTTAGATGGAAAAAGTGCTGTCTCTATAGGGGATTTGAAGAATGAAAATATCACTTTTTCCGTCAAACAAATCACCAATATGTTCTGTCCCGGATAGTACACTTGACACTTGGAGCGCAAGTGAAGCTATAGTGCGCGTGCACTACAACTGCACTTGTAGAGCTGCAAATTTGCACGAGCTGCAAATTTGCACACGACAGGCCTATCCATTCAAACTTTGTATTATTTATCGCGGTGCCATAGCCGATGAGGTTTAACCGAGGCGTGGTCACCGCTACAGCTATCTGTATTAAAATTAAAAAAATCGGGACTATACTGGTTTTGTACTGCCTCCGGGCATTGCCTCCAGTGTTGTTCCCACCATATTTGTATTTACAAATGTCCCATATAAAAAGTGTCTGATTCAGACCAAGAGGACGTAAAACACCATTTTCGCCTTCGTTCGCACTTTGTATTATTTGACACTGTACATAAAGTCATTTCCGAAAGCAATAGATTTTCAGATTAGCAATAGTATTACTATCTTTATTGTTCATATCTTGTTCTGTTGTTAAATATTGTATTCTGAGTGCAAAATGTAGATTGTTTCATGCTGTGGATCAATAATCTCCCTGTGTTCTCTTCAAGTTTTGTTTCACTTTTTGATTTTGTTTTCTTTTGATTTTTTGATTTTATTTCAATGTATAATTATGTATGTAAGCCTAGCGCCTATGTATAATTTCTTCTACGCAGCCGTCAAGTTAAATTAAACGTGTAATGGTCATCTTTAACGAGCACACTAGTATAAGCTTTAAGCTTGTTGCTGCT
>CM065697.1:36376779-36389279 GCA_017654935.2 Phymorhynchus buccinoides
AAATTTGAAAACGTAGCCCGTTTTAGCCAGCAATGGAAGTTTTATCGACCTTTTCATAGTGTGTGTTTAAAGACCCACCAGATCACGTGTCAAAATCACGGGTTTCACGTGTTTTCCCTCTTATAGCTGGTAAGAAATCTTGTTTTGACCAGGTTTGACTCCCATACAAATGCCTCAAATTCAAAACGAAATATATAAAAGAGCAGCCTCAATTTGAAGTTGGGGGCATTTGTATGTGGGTTACAGCTACCCGTAAAAAAATAAGGGCCTTAATCGTGGTGGGTCAGTGGGTCTTAAAGACTATTGTTGTCGAATTACTCTGTGTGTGTGTGTGTGTGTGTGTGTGTGTGTGTGTGTGTGTGTGTGTGTGTGTGTGTGTGTGTGTGTGTGTGTGTGTGTGTGTGTGTGTGTGTGTGTGTGTGTGTGTGTGTGTGTGTGTGTGTGTGTGTGTGTGTGTGTGTGTGTGTGTGTGTGTATGCGTACGTGTGTGTGTGTGTGTCTGCGTACGTGTATGTGTGTCTATGTGTGTGTTACTCAATTTAACGTCCTTCCACTAAAAGTGATTCAGACAAAATTATATTGTGTTGTGATGTTGGTGTGGTGAGTGTATGTGCATGTGCCTGTGAGTGTGTGTATGCATTAAAGTAAGTAACAGGATATCTATGCAGGCTTAATCATAACTCTCTCCACCTCCGACCTCATTAAAATGTTAAACGTACACTTAAAGAAGATAACCGAACAATGAACAATGTTAAAGATACATACTAAGTGAACTACTTAATAAACATTTACAAACAGAATCAAGAATAGAATAATTGTTTAGAATACTGGGTAGAGACAATGGTGTCGATCCATCAGTAAAACCGTCAATACCCGAATTCTGGAAAAGTTCTCTTGCTTTGGACAATGAATCAGTAAATGACTGACACTCAAGGATTCACCACACATACATTTAACATTATTGCAATATTTGGTCAACAGAAGTCTATGGATTAGACTTTCAATCTCCCTGGACGAGAAAGTAACGCGTTTTTGTAATGTTTTCCCGTTGCATCTATCATTACATTTAATACAGTTATTATAATATTGAACGTCTGAGTTCATCAATAAAGTTTTGACATTTTCTTGAGATGTTTTGTTTATAATTGAGAAACATTCTGTCAGATCTAAAAGAACATTTATTGATACAGCGTCATTAATATTTTGAGCTGCCTTTTTTGCAGCTTGGTCTACCCGTTCATTTGCTGATATTCCACAGTGAGAAGGCACCCAACAAAAAGTAACAATAATGCCTTTCAAAGAAAGAAGGTGTATTATATGATTAATTTCGAATACCATGTCAAGTCGTATACATGAATTGGGAGACCTAATAGCATACATTGCTGCTTTAGAATCAGCACATATTAAGATTTGACTGTTATTTATAGGAAAGCTTAGAATGAAATCCAAAGATTGAAGTATAGCAAGCAATTCAGCGCTAAATATAGACAACTTTTTACCAAGATAGAATAACTGTTCTACTTTTAAGCTGGGAATAACGAAAGCTGCTCCCGTGTTGTATTGTCTAACACTGAACCATCTGTGAAAATTTTTAAATGATGATTGTAATTGTTTTCTAAATGCGTGTACACAGACGTTCTTAAAATATTGGGAGAATCCTTCTTAGATAAATGAGTGTGATCAATATCAAAGATAGCTTTAGATTGCTCCCATTTCGGAATAGGAGAAAATGTGGGTTTTTTAGCAATGTTATTTGTTTCTATTTTAGTATCACGTAGAAGATCGGAGGAAAACGAATAAATAGATTTTGTTGATTGAATATTCTGTGCACGTTTTCCAAAATCCTTTTCGGATTTTAAACATACTTCTTCTGAGCAAAAATTGTGTTGTGTGTGCGTGTGCGTGTGTGCGTGTGCGTGCGTGCGTGTGTGTGTGCGTGCGTGCGTGTGTGTGTGTTTGTGTGTGTGTGCGTACGTGCGTACGTGCGTGCGTGCGTGTGTGTGTTTGTGTGTGGGTGTGTGCCTTTCTATCATTATTCATCTTCGCTGTTTTGTTGTCATTGTGCTTACACTACTACGGTTTCACACGAAAATGCATTTATGTGTCTTCCATAACAGAGCAACAAACAAACAACTACACGACAAGACAGTGTAAAGTGACGTTATGTTATTCACAAGAGACACAACAAAACAAAACTACAGGATATTTCGGCGAATGCGCCTTTATCGACATCGACAAACAAGAAAACAGCAAATAATATAGCAAAATGAGCAAAAAGCAGGCCACTAAAGGAGCAAAAAACCAACAAGATCAAAATTAAACAAGCGCGGATTCGCAATCGTTTGTGTTGTGACACGCTTTTCTTTCTCTTTTACAATATGTGCGACAATTTTGGACCGACCGACCGACCGACCGACAAAGTGAGTTATAGGTTTGTGGCTTGTTGTGCCACAAACAAAAACAATACTTCCCCTCTATAGTCCAATGCGTAAATGAAGCAACTCAGTTGAAACCAAAGAGCAAGGCATGCATTTGTGAACACAAATCAGAAAGAAAGAAAGAAAGAAACAAGCGCGAAGTCGCAATAGTTTGTGGCACGCGGTCTATTTTTACCACTCCAATCATGAGTTACCTCCCCTGGCTTTTCAATAATTTTAATCTGTAAACCAGAATGTTATCTCTGCACCATTTCGTAACTTTTTATATCTTTTGGAAAACATTTAAAACTATGTATCCTACTTATGCTCATCAAAAGAAGCACCGCATACTCGTCGTGTCTGTTGTAGTGTCTGTATTACGTATGTTTATTATTTTGTACGCTTTTAAAATACATCATTTTAAAGAGCGGCCAGAAGTGTAGCCTCGATTTGAAGTGCGACAATTTTGTCAAAATGTGCGACAATTTTGGACCGACAGACCGACCGACCGACCGACCGACAAAGTGAGTTATAGGTTTGTGGCTTGAGCCACAAACAAAAACATAACAGAAGTAAAAAGAGTGAGACAGATGCAGAAGGGGGAGATACAGAGAGAAAGGAACACAATCAGACAGACAGTTGGACAAAGAGAAAGAGACAAAAGTAATGGAAAGAGATAAGAAAAAAGACTGAGAAAAATAGGCCAAAATATTGGAATCACTTTTAAACATGAAAATCGAAATGACACTTCTCGTTTACCCTTTCACTCAATCATTTGATCAACAACCCCCCGACGACTTTCTTTTCAACTATAAAAAAAAAAATACAAGCATCAACTAATAATTTTTTGGAACAACTCTAAAACAAACAAAACAAACAAAATCAGAACTTTTCAAAACTTTCCCGGTGTGTAATTGAGAGGGGGTTGGAGAAAAGTCTAGTTGTGACAGAACAAAAGTTTCATTATACTTTTTTTTAACAAGAATTGGAGGGGAGGGAGTGGGGTTTAGAGGAGAGAGTGAGTGAGGAGGGGTGAGTGAGGAGGGGTGAGTGAGGAGGGGTGAGTGAGGAGGGATTAGTTTGGAGAGTTACGGGCGAGCAGTGTTTCTCAACTTCATCAAACTTTGACAAAGTGGACTTGCGGAGGTCATCAGGTTGCTTTCTGCTCATTATATAGTATCTTCCTCTTCTTCTTCTTCTTCTTCTTCTTCTTCTTCTTCTTCTTCTTCTTCCTCCTCCTCCTCCTCCTCCTCTTCTTCTTCTTCTTCTTCTTCTTCTTCTTCAGAGCATAGGTCATTGTAGATACTGAAGCTGATCGGTAAGAGGTTGTCACACGCCACGTGTGTCTGATTGGGTTTCTCTGATTTTTTTGATTTTTTAGTTTAATATTTTATTTTTCTCATTAGCGTTTTGCTGGTTGGCTTTGCTGGAGTGCATTTCAGATTTGTCCAATGCTCTCTCTCTCTCTCTCTCTCTCTCTCTCTCTCTCTCTCTCTCTCTCTCTCTCTCTCTCTTTGCGACTTTATTTCATCTCTTTTGATCCCAATCTTTGCTTTGGTGTGTATGGGTGTTGTTGTAATTGGCTTCACTTAATTCAGACTTCTCTCTACCTCTGCCAAGTTAACTCCCTTAGAAGTTTTCCATCTCTTCCCTATGGTTATCATAGATGTTTGGTTTCTTCGTTTTGCTTCTGAGGTCGTTGCAAGCACGTTGAGGGGGATTGTGTTTCTTCAGAAACATCGATACGACTAGAGTTCCCTGGTGTGTATACAACAAACAAACAACTACACGACAAGTGTAAAGTGACGTTATTTTCTTCACAAGAGAAAAAAGCGAAACTACTGGATATTTCGGCGAATGCGCCTTTATCAACATAGACAAACAAGAAAACAGCAAACAGCAAATATAGCAAAAGGAGCAAAAAGCAGGCAACAAAAGGAGCAAAACATCAAGTAGATCAAAACACAATACTTCCCCTTTGGGTTTTTACATAATTAAACACATGCATTCAATAATAGTAGACGATAAAGGCAAGACGGAAAAAACGCAATGAACCAGGACTGTGACAAATGCTCCGCGGTACTGCACTACATACGGGGGGGGGGGGGGGGGGGGGGGGGGGGGGGGGGGGGGGGGGGGGGGGGTGGGGGGGGGGTTGTCCTATTAGATAATGGCCTATATCATGACTGCAATTAATTATTCAACAAAAATAATTAGCTGAAAATGTTTATGAAATACAGCTTAATGTTTGGTAAGAAAGGCAAGTGTGAAAATGCGGGGAGAGCTGAGAAATGTAGGGGGGGGGGGCACATCTTGACCTTTTTAGTAGTTCTTGCTGACGATAGATTCCAAGTGCACTGCAACACAGTCTTCAAGCCTCGCGGCTTATGAAACGTCCCATCAATCAGAAGTTCCTCCGAAGTCGGAGTGTGGCTGCCCACGTGGCGGGGTAATCAAAAACGGTCACACACGTCATGTTCTCATCCCTAGCTGGTGCATTTGCACGTAGTGTTCAAGTACTTTGGCTTTTGATATGATCCCTGGAGTCTTTAAGCCAGGGTAAGACAACATCAACATCAATCAGAAGTTATTTGTGTAGACTTGCTCATTGCATACGGTCAAACAAAACTATGATTTCAATTCAACCGTCAAAATAAAAATAATATTTTACTAAAACTTTACTACTGTCCAGGACATATTTAAATTTAAAACATTTGCTCGTCTGTCACTTTAGCATTATTGTGGATATTACACGTACCACAAACTGTTGAGTTCTTTTGTGTGTTTAACCCTTTCACCGCCAGCCATTTTTCAGCCAAACAATGCCATTAAACTTATCTAGGTAGAGGAAAACAATATCTGCAATGTTGGGAATTCCTCTGTGACATGCATAACATTAGGCCTATCCTTACCTCCCAAAATTAAGAAAATAGGGTCTTTGGATACCAGACCCTGATTTGATGCCTTTTAGTGACATGGGTGTTAAACCATTGTGGTGCATAAATGTGACATTGACGGTGAAAGGGTTAAACAAGTTTGGTAGGATACTATTCCGAACGTACATAATGTTATCGTTCGCAAGTAGCATTGCTTTCTATCTGTTTTCCCCCGTTTGATCTTCACCAGGTATGGCAAACAATATCCTAACTTCTTTCATAGTCGGTATATTTCATGGATTCTTAGCTCATTCCGGACGAATTCCGAGTATTCAAGGAACAGGAGAGCGCCAGTTAGGGCCTAATTCCGAGTATTCTCGGAACAGCGATTTTTTTTACTCTAAAACTTGTCTAAATCCATGTGTGTGTTTTTCTATCCAAACCACATTTTTCGAGTTACTTCTCTTCATTGCTGTTCCAGCTATCGTTTCACCTATCTTTGGAACTTCTATCTCAATTTGTAATGTTAAAAATGTCCAAACAATCGGCCCTAGACAAGCAATCATAAACTACTCCATTATGTTTTAATTAACAATGATAGTAATAAGAAGACTAATGATTCTAATTGTCATGCAAGTAACCACGATTTCAAAGCGAAAAATAAACTTGGATCAGCCAGTAATGTTGTCACCATTGACAGTGTGAGTTTTGTTGTGATTCTTATTTGTTGTTTTTTTGTTTTTGTTTTTCTAGGCAAAGATGTCACTCGGTGAGCTTTTTAGAGATGTTCAAGTGTCTGAGATATTCCAGTTTTTTAAAGGAAGTGACCATTTTTTTATAAGATTTCGTTTTATCGGTTTTTTTAGAAATGTGTTTGTGGTTTAACGTGGGAGAACTGTTCTATTTTGTGCTTTGACACACAGTGAATAGCTCCGATATCACCGTTTAGGGTGGAAGGGGCTTTGTCTCTTTTAACCATCTATCTATCTATCCCCAGGCCAGTAATGAGGTTTGTGTAAGGCAGTGATGTCCTGAAGGGGTTAATAATAGCGACCCATCACCACAAAAGGGACATTAAGTCGCTGGGCGAGTTTCTCACTACAGGCTTGTTAAGTCAGAAATCTCATTTGTTTTTTTTAATAAATTTTGATGTATGAATATTACATCTAAGAAAGATCATCTTTATTATATGGTCTCTAAATACTACAAAAAAATGCTTTAACATGAGTAGGTTTATGCTCTTTGTTTTTCAGCTGGGCTAGACTTTAGACTGTGATTTCTCAAAATGGCCGACAGTCACCCAACCAACTTTTTTTTTAATGCTCATAGCTCTCAGAACAATACAAGAATGTTTCTTATATCTTTAGAAAGAGAATTGTCTGAAGTTCCCAAATGTAGCTTTTTTTTCAGAATGTCAATTATTACACGTAATTAGAGGCGTCTCTGTCAAATTCGGGTTGCTCCCGCCTGGAGAGCGCGTCGCAGCCAGAGGCGCGCCACCCTTTTTTTAAATTTTAATTTGGCATGCGATTTTTGTGTGACTGATGAGGAAGGAAAGGGGGGGGGGTAAATTTTGACCAAATGACAACTTTTTCGTTGCCACTGGGATTAACGTGTGCTAAGTGCATGGGCACACGGGACCTCGGTTTATCGTCTCATCCGAAAGACTCCACGCTCACACCGTAAGGCCTAGTGCAAAGTGAGAGGAAAAAATCCCCTGTACCCAGGTTCGAACTCGGGTTTACTTGACACAAGGCGAACGCGTTACCACTGTGCCACTCTACAACCGATGGTGTTTTAGATAGAAGCACTTCGGCACCATCCAGGGGGGGGGGGGGGGGGGGGGGAAAAGTGGGGGGGGGGACGGGGGGGGGGCGGCATTTTGTCTCCCAGTTCTAAAGGCACGCTGGCTTGCATTGACAGCAAGATTGCGGGAATGTTAGGTGCCTCAACCGTTCATGCGGGTGCATGTATATGTACGTATGTATTAATGGACAGAAAATTGACTTTGACGTTGGGAGTGCGTTCTTAGAAGAATGTACCGTAGGGTTCTTGAAAGATTGTAGACATTGCACTCAACGACCCCCCCCCACCCCCCCTCACCCTTTGTTCATACTACCTACCACCACCCTTCCCCCCATTTTCCTCCCCCTTGTTTTCACCTCTATTTGCCTCCTCTCTCTCTCTCTCTCTCTCCTCTCTCTCTCTCTCTCTCTCTCTCTCTCTCTCTCTCTCTCTCTCTCTCTCTCTCTCTCTCTGTCTATCTAGATCTACACCGACACCCCTTCCCCTCACCCTCCCCTTCTTGATACGGGCAGATGGCCTAATCATTAAAAATGTTTTCAGTTGAGTTGAGTTTGAGTCTCTCTCTCTCTCTCATCTCTCTCTCTCTCTCTCTCTCTCTCTCTCTCTCTCTCTCTCTCTCTCCCTACTCTCTACTCTCTCTCCTCTCTCTCTCTCTCTCTCTCTTCTCTCTCTCTCTCTCTCTCTCTCTCTTTCTTTCTCAATTTTTCTCTCTATCTGTCTTTCTTGCTTTCTCTCTGTCTCTGTGTCTGTCTGTCTGTCTGTCTGTCTGTCTGTCTGTCTGTCTGTCTGTCTGTCTGTCTGTCTGTCTGTCTGTGTGTGCATGTACTCGATAAAGAAACAGACAGAGAGAGAGAGCAAGAGACTAGCGTCGATTTAGTACGTCCGTACTTGTGCAGACAGACTCATAATAATGATATCACTGCTCTGTAATTGATTTAGAATAATCTCAATATGCCTTCTTATTAGTCCCCGAGCCGAAGGTTCGGGGAGCTATTGTTTTTGTCTGATCCGTCCGGCGTGCCTCCGTGCCTCCGTCCGTCCGTTTTTCTCAAAAACTATTCAGTCTATCATCATCAAATTTGGTATACTAATTTGCCAAGATGCAAGCTATCCACTGATGTATTTAGTTTTACATTAAGGTCAAGGTCGCGCCAGTTACGGGGTTCAAACCCCAAAACACATCATCGCTAATATCTCGCGAAGTTTTGCTTGTATTTCAATGCAGTTTTTTTCACATTTCTTGATGAATGGTCTATAACACAGTTGTCATGCATTTTTCTGTGCGCTCGTGTGCGCATGATCGCGCGCGCTCAAATCACGGGTCCGAACCCCAAGGCTATATATTAAAAAAAAACTATTCAGCTACGTGCTGTTTTGATGCGTTCTTATGTAGTTACGTGCTGTTTTGATGCGTTTTTATGTAGTTACGTGCTGTTTTGATGCGTTTTTATGTATGTGTACAGCCGACACATTCCGATTTCCGAGTAGCTCGGCGATGCTGCGAGGGGACTTTGCAGCCGCTCGGCGTTGCACTTGTTATTATTCTAACTGGCCCACCCCGTACGCTTCCCGACATCTGCAGCCCGTCGCTTCAAATTCACTATGACACACCCTCCCCAGGACACCGACAGGTCCTCAGGAGGTGGTGAACGAGTTCCATGTGAGCCTCCTGGAACAACCCACAAACCATCCTTACCCCCATCCTGCCCCCCCCCCCCCCCTCAACCCACCTGTGGGCGCCCCAGGACAGGGCTACTACCACTAACTACTAATACTACTACTACTACTACTACTACTGCTGCTGCTGCTGCTGCTGCTTCTGCTACTACTACTACTACTACTACTACTACTACTACTACTACTACTACTACTACTACTACTACCACTACAACAACAAACTACTACTACTACTACTACTACTACTACTACTACTACTACTACTACTACTACTACTACTGCTGGGTACGCTTTTAGATTTAGTCTACTTTATCACTACCTCTTGTGGGGAGGTCTTTCGTCTTCCTCCTCGGTCACTCAGACAGTCTCCTGCAGGTCATGTGAGCGCAGATGCGTCATGCTGCCGTTTGTACGCGCCTCAGTAAAAAATATATAGTTAGCACCATCGTTATACGTCTTCGGCCTGGAGAGAATCGTTGTAAGGATTCGATAGAACCAAGGCAGAAAGGCAGAAAGAAACATTGTAGATGGCAGTAAGCGAAGGCAGAAAGAACAAGAGTCCAAGAGAGTTATAGATTAGAGGAAGTTACAAGCAAAGAACTTCCAGAAGGTAGGGGAACTATTTGTACGAAAGACGACCCCCCCCCCCGGTGTCCTGACGTGGAGGGAAGGGGAGGGGGGGGGGGGGATTGCGTGATGAGGTCAAAAAGGACGGAAAGGAATCTAATCCTCTTCCATCCGCCTGTGAGGAGGTTAACCCTTTCTCTGCCAAAGTCGCGTTTTAGCACCACAGTGATGTAACACCTATGTCACTAAAAGGCATCAAATTGGGGTCTATTATCCAAAGACCCTTTTGTCTTAGTTTTGGGAAGTAAGGATAGACCTTATTTTATATATGTCACAGAACAATCCCTAATACTGCAGGTGGATTTTGTTCTCTACCCAGGTAAATTTAATGGAAATGTTTGGCTGAAATATGAGGTCAAGAGACTGCATGGGTGTGTGTGTGGGGGGGGGGGGGGGGGGTCCCTGAACAAGGCATCATCCCCACTGTTAACTGCCACGTCAGCCTTCTGGAATCTCGGCTATCTCGTCAGCAATCTGGAAGCCATAATCGGATACGACAGATTGGCATTGGTAAGAGCCACCCCTTTGCTGGTTATACATGTAGCCCGTTTCTGATAGGAATGTCAGAAACGACTGGGCGTGTGGAGGGGGGTTTACACGGAACACCCAGGGGGCAATAAAGATCAGTACAGCATAGAGGTGAGAGAGACAGACACAAAGACATATTGTGTGTAGGGTGCGGAGAGAGAGAGAGAGAGAGAGAGAGAGAGAGAGAGAGAGAGAGAGAGAGAGAGAGAGAGAGAGAGAGAGAGAGAGAGAGAGAGAAGAGAGAGAGAGCATGGAACCCTGAACACTTAAACGTGTATTCAAGGATAAAGATTTTTAGGAAAGCCTATTCGTACAGGAATAGGACTTGAGAGATAGAAAGAGAGAGAGAGAGAGAGAGAGAGAGAGAGAGAGAGAGAGAGAGAGAGAGAGAGAGAGAGAGAGAGAGAGAGAGAGAGAGAGAGACAGAGAGAGACAGACAGAGAGAGAGAGAGAGAGAGACAGACAGACAGACAGACAGACAGACAGACAGACAGAGAGAGACAGACAGAGAGAGCCAGAGAGAGAGAGAGAGAGAGAGAGAGAGAGAGAGAGAGAGAGAGAGAGAGAGAGAGAGAGAGAGAGAGAGAGAGAGAGATTCGTGCTGGGAGATAGAAGGAAAGAGAAACAGGCAGACAGACAAACGGCAAAAAGAGAGAAATAAAGCGATAGATGAAGGAAATAGATAATAAAAGAGATAAAGAGAGAAGAGGCGTGAGGAAGAAGATAAACGGGAGGATAGGTGTTGGCATATGAAAATGAATTGTGATATCAACTTTTCTGTTCAAGCACAGAGAATCATGATCGCTTGTCTACTGTTGGGGAATATCAGAGAGAGAGAGATAGACAGACAGACAGACAGACAAAAACATGAAGTTAGACAGAGAACTGGGTAAAGGTAAAGATGTGCCACCCCCCACCCCCCTGCATTTCTCGGTTAATTCTATTTTTCCGTTTTTGCCTTTCTTACCATACATACAGCTGTATTTTAGGAACATTTTTAGCTAATAACCTTTTTGGAACCCTAGCCCTAACCCTATTTTGTCTTTTTGAAAAATAGTTTTAAGAATATGTGTTTGTTATTATGGTGTGGTGTGGTGTGTATGCGTTTGCATGTAAGGTTTGTTATTATGGTGTGGTGTGGTGTGTATGCGTTTGCATGTAAGGCTTCCTGTATGGTTTGTTCTTTTGGGTATCAAGAAAAGACCCTACCCAACCCTAACCGTAACCGTATCAGGCCGTTCTTTTGAATAGTGTTTATTTATGTGTTATGTATTTTACACCTTATTTATCAGATTGTTTCGTTTTTGTTGTTGCCGTTGTTTGTTGTTTTGTTTTTACATATTCATGCTTTCCAATATTTTGTACAACTCTTGCAATGCGTAATTAATCTATCAAAGAAATCAGAGGAATGGACATATCAATAAACAAAAAACGATACATAACCTGGGATACTGTTCCTTGTTCTTCGCTTCGTTTGACTTATTTTTAAAGATAACCCTTGCGTTGTTGGTTTCGTTCCATTAAAAAAAAAAGTCGGAGTGTATGAGAGACTAGCAGGGGTGGGGGGTGTGGGGGGGGATGGTGGGGAGGGGGGAAGAGATAAGAACATTGATTGCGTAATGTACCGGGCTCCATGGCATATTGATTCATTGACAGGTTGACTAAGGAGCTTGCTGTTTTAGGTTGTGTTTTTGTTGTTTGCTTTGTTTGTTGTGTACAGTATAGCTGATTTCCAAAGCCAATCTCCATGTTACTCTGGTGGTTTTCGTGTTCTCCCCTTATGTGTGTGTGCGTGTATGTACATTTTCAAAGTGTTCTGTCGTTGTTCCTCGCTTTCTTTTCTCCTTCCCTTCTTTCTTCGACAGAAAGAGATAGAGAAGGGGGTTTGGGGTAGGAATGAATAGCCTTGGGGAAAAGCAGATGTTTACGGTTTTCGTCTCCCCCCACACCCACACCCACCCCCTTATGTGCGTGTATGTACATTTTCAAAGTTTCCTGCCTTTGTTTCTTGCTTTCTTTCCTAATTCCTTTCTTTCTTCTTCTTCTTCTTCTTCCGAGAGAGAGAGAGAGAGAGAGAGAGAGAGAGAGAGAGAGAGAGAGAGAGAGAGAGAGAGAGAGAGAGAGAGAGAGAGAGAGAGAGAGAGAGAGAGAGAGAGAGAGAGAGAAGGGGGGATTTAGGGTAAGAATGGATAGGCTTGGGAAATGCAGGTATTTACAACTTTCTTTTATTCTTCCATTGACCACGTTTTTATTACTTCCTGCTGCTGTTCTTGGACCACAATCTAAGAAAAGTTTGTTGTCTTTCATTGACCACTCCCCCCCCCTCCCCCCCCCCCCCCCCCCCCCCCCCCCCCCCCCCCCCGTGGGGTTACCGGGGGGTCTTTTGTATGAATAGTTCCCCCACCTTCTGGAAGTTCTTTGCTTGTAACTTCCTCTAATCTGTCACTCTCTTTGACTCTGCCTTTTCCCTTTGCTTGCTGTCATCTACTATCTTTCTGCCTCACCGGGTCCATTCTCCTGCCTTTTGTCAAGAAACGCTTTCAAAAAGATTACCTCCAGCCGAAGTCGC
>CM065697.1:36406779-36411779 GCA_017654935.2 Phymorhynchus buccinoides
ATGTATCCTACTTATACTCATCGAAAGAAGCACCGCATACTCGTCGTGTCTGTTGTAGTGTCTGTATTACGTATGTTTATTATTTTTTACGCTTTTAAAATACATCATTTTAAAGAGCGGCCTCAATTAATTTTGAAGTGTAGCCTCGATAATGTCCCATATGTGCCTACCCGGGTCGAGAGGACGTAAAACACCAAAATTCATTCGTGTAGCCTCGATTTGAAGTGCGACATTTTGTCAAAATGTGCGACAATTTTGGACCGACAGACAGACCGACCGACCGACAAAGTGAGTTATAGGTTTGTGGCTTGAGCCACAAACAAAAACCAAAAAACTATCTAAAGTCTATTTGTATAACAGCTTCCTGTTGCATGCATACAACACCGAAGCCCTTCCTGAAATCACAACCAATGCAACAATCTCAACTTTGTTTCCTTTTTTTTCATATTTTGTTTTCCTTCTTGTCCTTTCCAGATCCCATACATTTTTCTTCTTCATATTTCGTCTCTCTTTTTGTCTTTCTTTTCAGGCCTACTCCTCCTTGGGTTTGTAATTAACTTCATGCTCTTCGACTGTCTTCATTTTGCCGCGTCCGCTTGTCTCCTATTTTTCCGTTGGCAGTTTCATTTCGGGGTGGGGGGTGGGGGGCTTACGTTGTTGTTGTGTGGCGTGGTGTGGTGTGGTGTTGGTGTTTCTAAAGCCCTATTCACACTGTCCGTCACGCTGTAGACTCACTGGCTCCTGGTTTTCTGGCTGGTAACGTTGTATTATAAACTGGACGTAGAGGTTCGCTTTGAACTTGCCCCGGACATTACGTTTGTTGTAAAAGGAGAGAGATATTTCGGGGTGAAATATGATCAAGAAGGATAATCTAAGCTTCTTGTAAACGTACAAAGATCTTCACCACCATCCCACCCACCACACACACACACACACATATACCCCACCCTTAGTCCTTCATAAAGGCCATTCTTTTCTGTCCACTGTGGTGTGTGTATGTGTGTGTGTGAGAGAGAGAGAGAGAGAGAGAGAGAGAGAGGGGAGAGAGAGAGAGGGAGAGAGAGAGGGGGAGAGAGAGAGAGAGAGAATGAATGAATGAATTTTATTTATAGAGGGTAATAGAGTAAGCAATAATATGCTTTTTTACATCCTCTGGAGAGAGAGAGGGGGGGGGGGGTAAAAAATGTATGTAAGTGTGCTAGAGAGAGAGATGTGGGTGGGGGGCAGACACAGAGAGGGCGAGGGAGAGAAAGGGAACAGGGGAACTTGTTTCTTTTCCCCGCAGAGCAGCGCAAAACGAATCAACACTGGTGAATAGGGCAAGTCATTGAAACGTTTGCTCACAAACATTGGCAAAGATCCAGATTGGGCGCGGTCCTGATCCATAAATCGAAATAGGAAAAGGCCAATTGATCGATGTTCGTATTCTAGCTTGATCGATGCTCATTTGTTGGAGCCTTAACCGTTTCGCCGCCAGCCACTTTTCAGCCAAAAAATACAATTAAACTTGTCTGGGTAGAGAAAAAAATTTTTATCTGCAATATTAGGAATTCCTCTGTGACATGCATAAAATTACCTAGGCATTCAAAAATTAAGAACATAGAGTCTTCGGATAACAGGCCCTGATTTGATGCCTTTTAGTGACATGGGTGTTAAACCATTGTGGTGCATAAATGCGACATTGGCGGTGAAAGGGTTAAACGAACGGATAGCACAACAGAAGTCCAACATTGATGTCCGATATTTCAGCAATGAGGCAGGAAATAGACATCTTTGCCTGCATTTGTCAAATAATTGAACAACACATCTGCTTCCCTTACGGTGCGTGTGCTGTTGGATCGATCGCTTTAGCTAACGCATAGCCTATCGGCCACTGCAACTAGGGTTATCAACGCCCTTGACGGCAAGAGTTAAGTCCTTGTTGGTCGGTATCCAAAAGGGCATTCACTCTCGCAAAAGGCAGCCATTCAGTGGCTTCAATTAAGGTTATGGGCGAGAGTTGTGTATGCCCTTGTTTGGTCAGTACTCACGCATCTTCCCCCCACCCACCAAAGTGCATTCACTCTTGCAAAAGGTGGTCGTTGCAGTGGCCAATAATTCCACCCTAGGGGGTGGCATACGTAAAGGCAGGACGAATGCCCCTGTGTGCAGTCGGATAGTTTATTTATGTATACCTCTGATGTCATTTGCATCGTAGGGTTTGCTCACAGTCAGCTATACTACTACAAACCCCCCGTGGGGATACCGGGGGGTCTTTTGTATAAATAATTCCCCCACCTTCTGGAAGTTATGTGCTTGTAGCTTCCTCTAATCTATTACTCTCTTTGACTCTACCTTTTCCCTTTGCTTATTATTGTCATCTACTATCTTTCTGCCTTACCGGTCCATTCTCCTGCCTTTTTTTTCACGAAACAATTTCAAAAACATTTCCTCCAGCCGAAGTCGGACTTGCTGGGCCTAACGTATGTTTTCTTAGTTAGGCGCATAACGGCAGCATGGCGCATCTGCGCTCATAATTGACAGGAAACTGTCTGAGCGATCGAAGAGGAAGACAAGGGCGTCGCCGAGCGGCAGACATGTCCGTCACCAGCAATGCCACGCACTTGCGACACCCCGTAGAGTGTCACATCCTGACACAAAATTGGAAGGGATTCTGTCTTCTAGTTCACGAGATACAGCTTTTAGAAGAAACATATAGCGCAAAGAAGGAAATTTCGGTTTTGAAGGTCACACTTCAAGGTCAAGGTCAGCATGGTGATAATTTATGCTCGGATGTTTTCTTCTCTAGGGTATACAGTACCACACACAATCTGAAGCGCTTCTGTCAAGTACCAATGTGGAAAATATGGCTTAAAACCCAATGTGTAGACCCCTACCACTTTCAAGGCCTACGGATCGCCCGGACCGTGACCTTGACCTTGATCGGTATGCCACCATCAGAACGGGCATAAGCCAAAGTACCTTCATGCCAAATTTGAAGACTCTAACACTAACGGTGTGGGAGTTATGGCCCCTGAAAGATTTTCTGTTTTCAAGGTCGTACGCCAAGGTCAAGGTCACGACGGCAATATGGTTTGCGCGGATGCCTTCCTCTCATGGTGACACACCAGCACACACAATTTGACGTGATTCTGTCAACCCGTTCGAAAGATATCCTTGGGACAGACAGAAGGAGAAAAAAATGACCCTCCGATTTTCAGGCTCCAGCGATCTTTTTGACCTTGACCTTGACCTTGATCGGTATGCCATCATCAGAACGGGCATAAGCCAAACCACCTTCATACCAAGTTTCAACATCCTATGTTGATCGGTGCCCGAGATATGGCTAAAAATAGATTTTCGGTTTTCAAGGTCGTACGTCAAGGTCAAGGTCACGACGGCAAAATGGTTTGCGCCGATCTCTTCCTATTAAGGAGGCACACCTTCACACAATATTTGACGCGATTCGGTCAAGCGGTTCGGGAGATATCCTTGGGACAGACAGGGGGGGGGGGAATACAAACCAGCCCATCGCAATAGTCCGTCTTGGTGACGGACTAAAGAGGACTAACTTTGTGAAAATCGACCGCATGATGACTAGGCCTATTATTTTGTTGTTAAAACAATACCCCTTCTATTCAGGCAAGAGTTTATAATAGTAAACGAGAAAGCCATTCTGGAAAGTAAGCTTACTGTAAACTTTTTTTTCTGGAAGAAAACTTACTTTTTGAAGAGGCTGATCCATGATCATGAAAGGAATAAATCTTCTTCTTCTTCTTCTTCTTCTTCTTCTTCTTCTTCTCCTTCTTCCGGCTAAGTGCCCACACTCAACAATTTGATTTTTATGGCACTATTTCGGTCGAGGTCCGAAGTCGGAGAAACAAAAGAATAAAATGAAATAAAATAGTAACACAAAAGAAAAGAAAACGAGAGAGAGAGCAAAGGAAAAAGAGAAAACCCTAACCTACAATGACCCAGCCAGCTGGTTCTCCCTGTGGATCCCCAAGATGATGCCGCGTCAAACCAGGAACACCTTATTTAAACATAGGACATCCTCCTGTAAGCTTGTCACTTGCAGGTATTTGTCCTTCGGGGTCTGGTCATTTCAGCTGCTGTGTCAGAAGACATAGATTACGTATGAGAGGACTATTAGAGACCCCCTCCTCCCCCTCTCTCTCTCTCTCTCTCTCTCTCTCTCTCTCTGTCTGTGTGTTTTAAATGTGCACATTTCTAAGTTTATTTGGTTGGTATAATTTCGTTTCACACGAAAGTTATGTTGTATTTCTGTCATGTTGTTGCACCTAACCTGAATTTCTCTTGGGGAAATATTGAGGTATACTTGAACTTGAACTTGAACTTGAACATGTCGCGTTCCATCAAAAATGAATGGCTGCAAGATCAGCCCAAATAAGCTAGACAGAATGGTGTTGGCTCCGGTGTTGCTCTGCAACACAAAACATTACAATGCAGTGGTGTAGAGTGGCACAGAGGTAACGTGTTCACCTCGTGCACAATAAACCCGAGTTCGAACCTTGGTACAGGGGATATTTCCTCTCACTCTGTACTAGGCTTTATCATGTGGTCTGAACATGGTGTCATTCAGATGAGATGATAAACCGAGGTCCCGTGTGCTCATGCACTTAGCACACGTTAAACCCAGTGGCAACGGAAAAGTTGTCCTTTGGTCAAAATTTACCACCACCACCCTTTCCTTCGTCATTAGTCAACACAAAATCGCATGCAAATAAAAACAATGAGTGACGCGCCTCTGGCTGCGACGCGCTCTCCAGGAGGGAGCAACCCGAATTTCACAGAGACGCCTCTGTGACTATTAAGTACCAAATACCAAATACCAAATACAGTGCAATGCAATACAATACAATACAATTACACAATTATCTGGCCTAAGGCCCTTTCTTCCGGCAAAAGTGTTTGAAACCCTACAAGCATATCAGACAAGCATACAGTTACTGTGTATTTCGTCTGACCGTCGATCAGCCCTTTTAGCGTCTGGCTGTAGA
>CM065697.1:36434279-36446779 GCA_017654935.2 Phymorhynchus buccinoides
CGAAAAGAGACCAAACTTTCGTGAAATTCTCGTGAATTTGCCACATTTTAAGCGTACCTGAAAACGCTGTTGCTGTACTGCAATGTCTGCAAAACTGGTTCAGGCACGTGCAACAGGAAGGAAAGTTATTGAGTAGCCTAAGTTTTGCCATGTTCTTCATTGTTGTCTTAGTGTACAATAAATAGATATCAAGCTACTGAAAACAGAAGCCGGCCCTTAACTTTTGGAGACCAGTATATAAAACTCAGATGTTAGCACGACGGTGAAAAAGAGACAACCGAGAAAGGATCAAAAAGAACGACTTGATGCAAACTGCGTTTAACTCTTTCACCGCCAGCCATATTTCAGCAAAGAAAACACATTCCATTAAATTTACCTGGGTAGAGAACAAAATCCATCTGCAGTATTGGGGATTCTTCTGTGACAGATATAAAATAAGGTCTACCCGTACTTCCCAAAACTAAGACAACAGGGTCTTTGGATAATGGACCCCACTTTGATGCCTTTTAGTGGCATTGGTGGTAAATCATTGTGGTGCTAAAATGCGACTTTGGCGGTGAAAGGGTTAAAGGTAGTGTTTCGCGTTCGCCGGGTGGTGATGAGGGTTCATGTATCTGGGTTGGGATGGCAAGCTCTGAAATCTTCAGATTCGTTTAAAGCGAGAGGCAGAGCCTTCAAGGCTCATTCGCTGTGGGGGTTTTTTGGGAGAAAGGATGAAAGAAAGACTTAATGCAAACTGCGTTTAAATGTAGTGTTTCACGTTCACGGGTGTGGGGTGGGGGTGATGGGTGATGAGGGTTCATGTATCTGGGTTAGGTTGGCAAGCTCTGAAATCTTCAGATTCGCTTAAAGCAAGAGGCAAAGCCTTCAAGGCTCACTCGCTGTGGTGTTTGTTTTTTAGATATGTCTAAATGCCAGAGATAGATCTAATTTCCAAATCGTTTACTTTCAAATAAACTCCGTACCCAAAATGTTGCTGAACTCATCAGCTTGATGTTATATATTGCCACCCTACAAAATGTTAAGCGAATCCGTGCAGTGGTTCTTGTGATATTGTGATAGACGAAAAATACAAGGTCAAAGGTGAAAGTGATCATGGTCACCGAGGTCGACAACACTTTGCATTCCATTTGATCTTAAACTAGTCTATCTGCTTGCCAAATTTGCGGGCTGTATCTGCCAGGATATAAAAGATATGGCTAAAACAAATAATTGACGATGTTCAAGGTCAACGGTCATGGTTAAGGTCAAGAGAGAAAAAATCGCCTTAGATGCCATATTATGGCGCGCCAAAGATACAAAACTCTATCTAGCTGTTCGATAGAGTTTCGAAACTGTATCTATCAATTCGATAGAGTTTGAAAGCCCTATCTAGCTGTTCGATAGAGTTTTAAAACTGTCGAACAGCTAGATAGGGTTTCCACAAAATAACCCTATCGAGATATAGTTTTTCTATCGCGATTTCTGATTGGTACATGGCTTCAGCGACACGTTTGTGGCCTTGGCAGGGCAGTGACCCGTGAATTTGAATAAGACGATAGGCCTAGGCCCCTACATGTAGTCAAACATGGCAGCTGAACGATTTCAACGAGTGAATCTTCCAGGCGTTTCATCTGTAATTGAAGCCGCTAAACGTGTTCGTAGAATGCCACCTATTAGGCTAGGTGTAGGTCACAGTCAAAGATACTAGTCCTATCTACCAATGAAATGCTTCATTTAATAAAAGTATCAAAATGGCGCGTTCGATAGAGTTTTACGACGAGAAACTCTATCTAGCTGTCGACAGAGTTTTGAAACTATCTAACTGCTAGCTATAGTTTAGAAACTGTATCTAACAGTTCGATAGGGTTTTTAAACTCTGTCGAACTGCTAGATAGAGTTTTGGTCATTCAGCGCGCCATACCATATCACCTTAGGCTAATGCACCACCATGCCAAATTTGGGGACTTTAACCGCGAAACTGTGAAAGATATGGCCCTGATAAAAAAAATAAGCGTTAAAGGTCAAAGGTCAATGTTATTGGTTAATTTTAATATGCAAATAATCTTTCTTGAAAGCGTGCATAAACATCTATGTGTATGCAAAGTTTGAACAATGTACGCCTTGTAGTTCCCGAGACAAAGCCAGCGTTAAGGTTACCACGGACAAACACACACACACACACACACACACACACACACACACACACACACACACACACACACACACACACACACACACACACACACACACACACCTGGAAAACCTGGAAGAGAAGGGTCCCGCGGATAAATTATAGCTAATCTTGCTGACATTGACCTTGAATTTTGACTTCCAAAACGCGCGCGTGTGTGTGTGTGTGCATAAGTGTGTGTGTGTGTGTGTGTGTGTGTGTGTGTGTGTCTGTGTGTCTGTCTGTGTGTCTGTCTGTGTGTCTGTGTGCGTGTCTATGTGCGTGCATAATTGCAATTCGGCAAAGTAGAGTACACGTTCGTCGCGTTCCGTTTGTTTGTTTGTTTGTTTTCGTCTGTCTGACAAACCGAAGACACACGAGAACATAGACTCACTTTCGTGTCGTTGACACGAGTGAGCCAAAAAAGCAAGGCCCTTTTGTCCTTGCTGTTAAAGTAGAACTATTAATGAAAGTTCTCCTCTTCTAACTCTCCTTGGTCAGACACAGAGTTGATAATGTAATAAAGCTAAGGGAGGGGGGGTCATGGATTTTTTTTAAAAAGGAAGTAAAGGTGGGATAGTAGCATGTTCGACTTTCGTTCCCCTTACAGAGTTATTCCTCATGCCCGCATCTTAACTTTTGATCCGTTTCACTTCAAACAGATTGTTCCACTATCACTTTCCGTTTCCCTTCAAACTTCATCGTTAGTCGTGCAGTGTCCCGACTGAAAATGAGACTTGCGGCAATTCCTAGATTTCCTCCCATTAGACCGGGCGTCGAAGACAGGGGGGGGGGGGGGAGGCGTCTAGAGAGAGAGAGAGAGAGAGAGAGAGAGAGAGAGAGAGGAGAGAGAGAGAGAGAGAGAGAGAGAGAGAGAGAGAGGAGAGAGAGAGAGAGAGAGAGAGAGAGAGAGACAGAGAGAGAGAGAGAGAGAGAGAGAGAGAGAGAGAGAGAGAGAGAGAGAGAGAGAGAGAGAGAGAGAGAGAGAGAGAGAGAGAGAGAGAGGTAGGTGAAAGAGAAGGGGGGTGAGATGGGGGTGGGAGGGAGAGAGAGAGAGAGAGAGAAAGACTACAAAAGAGAGAAAAAGAGAGAGGGAAGGAGAGGCGGGGGAATTATGAGATTGAGCCTAACTTTTTAGAAGCGATCGTGCAAACTGACAAACAAGGCAAGGGTTGTTAAATCCTAAAACCGGCCCCTAAATCCTTTATGAGATTTTCGTGCAAGTTCCGTCTAGACTCGGGTAAGCCGCGGATAGGGCTAGAATCAGCTTATGAATTTTTTCGCCAACGAAAACCAATGGAAAACATACAATAATCAACAAACGAAAAAGAACTGACAGCCTAATTTCGTTCAAATGATCGCCACGTCCGTCGCTGCAAAGTCGGTGCCGAAAGGAAGACCAAATGGCGGACTTAGCGTTCGCGTTGTTATTTTGGGCTGCTGTTTTAAGGGCAAAAGTTAATTCACGCAAAAAACAACTTTGATGAAAATAGCTCAAAACCAGGTGTAGAGTGGCACAGTGGTAGCGCGTTCGCCTCGTGTCAAGTAAACCCGAGTTCGAACCTGGCTACAGGGAATTTTTTTCTCCTCTCACTTTGCACTAGGCCTTAAGGTTTGAACGTGGAGTCTTTCGGATGAGACGATAAACCGAGGTCCCGTGTACCCATGCATTTAGCACACGTTAAACCCAGTGGCAACGACAAAGTTGTCACTTGGTCCAAATTTACCCACCCACCCTTTTCCTTCCTCATCAGTCACAAAAATTCGCATGCAATTTATTTTTGTAATTGGGTGGCGCGCTTCTGGCTGCGACGCGCTCTCCAGGTGGGAGCAACCCGAATTTCACAGAGACGCCTCTGTGACTATAAAATACCTAATACGATTCTAACCCTACCCCTTAGCAGAGTCTAGGCGAAACTTATACGAAGATCGCATAGGGGGGTTTAGGGGTCGGATCTAGTATGTAACCCAGACAAGCGGACAGACAAACCAACGCCACCAAGCAAGCCAAGAGAAACAAAGAAAGAACATGCTATAAAATGTGCTCCATCATTCTCCTGAAACAAGGAAAGAACATGCTATAAAATGTGCTCCACCATTCTCCTGAAACAAAGAAAGAACATGCTATAAAATGTGCTCCCCATTCTCCTGAAACAAAGAAAGAACATGCTATTAAAGGTGCTCCACCATTCTCCTGAAACAGAGAAAGAACATGCTATTAAAGGTGCTCCCCCATTCTCCTGAAACAGAGAAAGAACATGCTATTAAAGGTGCTCCATCATTCTCCTGAAACAAAGAAAGAACATGCTATAATATGTGCTCCCCCATTCTCCTGAAACAAGGAAAGAACATGCTATTAAAGGTGCTCCCCCATTCTCCTGAAACAAAGAAAGAACATGCTATTAAAGGTGCTCCCCCATTCTCCTGAAACAAAGAAAGAACATGCTATTAAAGGTGCTCCCCCATTCTCCTGAAACAAGGAAAGAACATGCTATTAAAGGTGCTCCCCCATTCTCCTGAAACAATGAAAGAACATGCTATAAAATGTGCTCCCCCATTCTCCTGAAACAAAGAAAGAACATGCTATTAAATGTGCTCCACCATTCTCCTGAAACAAAAGAAAGAACATGCTAAGAAAAAATGTGCTCCCCCATTCTCCTGAAACAAAGAAAGAACATGCTATAAAAGGTGCTCCACCATTCTCCTGAAACAAAGAAAGAACATACTATAAAATGTGCTCCACCATTCTCCTGAAACAAAGAAAGAACATGCTATTAAAGGTGCTCCACCATTCTCCTGAAACAAAGAAAGAACATGCTATTAAATGTGCTCCACCATTCTCCTGAAACAAAGAAAGAACATGCTATTAAATGTGCTCCACCATTCTCCTGAAACAAAGAAAGAACATGCTATTAAATGTGCTCCACCATTCTCCTGAAACAAAGAAAGAACATGCTATAAAATGTGCTCCCCCATTCTCCTGAAACAAAGAAAGAACATGCTATAAAATGTGCTCCCCCATTCTCCTGAAACAAGGAAAGGTGCTCCCCCATTCTCCTGAAACAAAGAAAGAACATGCTATAAAATGTGCTCCCCCATTCTCCTGAAACAAAGAAAGAACATGCTATAAAATGTGCTCCCCCATTCTCCTGAAACAAAGGAAAGAACATGCTATTAAATGTGCTCCACCATTCTCCTGAAACAAGGAAAGAACATGCTATAAAATGTGCTCCCCCATTCTCCTGAAACAAAGAAAGAACATGCTATAAAATGTGCTCCCCCATTCTCCTGAAACAAAGAAAGAACATGCTATTAAATGTGCTCCCCCATTCTCCTGAAACAAAGAAAGAACATGCTATTAAAATGTGCTCCACCATTCTCCTGAAACAAAGAAAGAACATGCTATTAAAATGTGCTCCACCATTCTCCTGAAACAAAGAAAGAACATGCTATAAAATGTGCTCCACCATTCTCCTGAAACAAAGAAAGAACATGCTATTAAAGGTGCTCCACCATTCTCCTGAAACAAGGAAAGAACATGCTATTAAAGGTGCTCCCCCATTCTCCTGAAACAAAGAAAGAACATGCTATAAAATGTGCTCCCCCATTCTCCTGAAACAAGGAAAGAACATGCTATTAAATGTGCTCCCCCATTCTCCTGAAACAAGGAAAGAACATGCTATTAAATGTGCTCCCCCATTCTCCTGAAACAAGAAAGAACATGCTATTAAATGTGCTCCACCATTCTCCTGAAACAAAGAAAGAACATGCTATAAAATGTGCTCCACCATTCTCCTGAAACAAAGAAAGAACATGCTATAAAATGTGCTCCCCCATTCTCCTGAAACAAAGAAAGAACATGCTATAAAATGTGCTCCCCCATTCTCCTGAAACAAAGAAAGAACATGCTATAAAATGTGCTCCCCCATTCTCCTGAAACAAAGAAAGAACATGCTATAAAATGTGCTCCCCCATTCTCCTGAAACAAGGAAAGAACATGCTATAAAATGTGCTCCCCCATTCTCCTGAAACAAAGAAAGAACATGCTATAAAATGTGCTCCACCATTCTCCTGAAACAAAGAAAGAACATGCTATAAAATGTGCTCCCCCATTCTCCTGAAACAAAGAAAGAACATGCTATAAAATGTGCTCCACCATTCTCCTGAAACAAGGAAAGAACATGCTATAAAATGTGCTCCCCCATTCTCCTGAAACAAAGAAAGAACATGCTATTAAAGGTGCTCCACCATTCTCCTGAAACAAAGAAAGAACATGCTATTAAATGTGCTCCACCATTCTCCTGAAACAAAGAAAGAACATGCTATTAAATGTGCTCCACCATTCTCCTGAAACAAAGAAAGAACATGCTATTAAATGTGCTCCACCATTCTCCTGAAACAAGGAAAGAACATGCTATAAAATGTGCTCCACCATTCTCCTGAAACAAGGAAAGAACATGCTATTAAATGTGCTCCCCCATTCTCCTGAAACAAAGAAAGAACATGCTATTAAATGTGCTCCACCATTCTCCTGAAACAAAGAAAGAACATGCTATTAAATGTGCTCCCCCATTCTCCTGAAACAAGGAAAGAACATGCTATTAAATGTGCTCCCCCATTCTCCTGAAACAAAGAAAGAACATGCTATTAAATGTGCTCCCCCATTCTCCTGAAACAAGGAAAGAACATGCTATTAAATGTGCTCCCCCATTCTCCTGAAACAAGGAAAGAACATGCTATAAAATGTGCTCCCCCATTCTCCTGAAACAAAGAAAGAACATGCTATAAAATGTGCTCCCCCATTCTCCTGAAACAAAGAAAGAACATGCTATTAAATGTGCTCCCCCATTCTCCTGAAACAAGGAAAGAACATGCTATAAAATGTGCTCCCCCATTCTCCTGAAACAAAGAAAGAACATGCTATTAAATGTGCTCCACCATTCTCCTGAAACAAAGAAAGAACATGCTATAAAATGTGCTCCCCCATTCTCCTGAAACAAAGAAAGAACATGCTATAAAATGTGCTCCCCCATTCTCCTGAAACAAAGAAAGAACATGCTATTAAAGGTGCTCCCCCATTCTCCTGAAACAAAGAAAGAACATGCTATAAAATGTGCTCCCCCATTCTCCTGAAACAAAGAAAGAACATGCTATTAAATGTGCTCCACCATTCTCCTGAAACAAAGAAAGAACATGCTATAAAATGTGCTCCCCCATTCTCCTGAAACAAAGAAAGAACATGCTATTAAATGTGCTCCACCATTCTCCTGAAACAAGGAAAGAACATGCTATTAAATGTGCTCCCCCATTCTCCTGAAACAAGGAAAGAACATGCTATAAAATGTGCTCCCCCATTCTCCTGAAACAAGGAAAGAACATGCTATTAAATGTGCTCCCCCATTCTCCTGAAACAAAGAAAGAACATGCTATAAAATGTGCTCCCCCATTCTCCTGAAACAAAGAAAGAACATGCTATAAAATGTGCTCCCCCATTCTCCTGAAACAAAGAAAGAACATGCTATAAAATGTGCTCCCCCATTCTCCTGAAACAAAGAAAGAACATGCTATAAAATGTGCTCCCCCATTCTCCTGAAACAAAGAAAGAACATGCTATTAAAGGTGCTCCACCATTCTCCTGAAACAAAGAAAGAACATGCTATAAAATGTGCTCCCCCATTCTCCTGAAACAAAGAAAGAACATGCTATAAAATGTGCTCCCCCATTCTCCTGAAACAAAGAACAGACCATTCTCCTGAACATGCTATAAAATGTGCTCCCCCATTCTCCTGAAACAAAGAAAGAAAGAACATGCTATTGAAAAAGGTGCTCCACCATTCTCCTGAAACAAGGAAAGAACATGCTATAAAATGTGCTCCCCCATTCTCCTGAAACAAGGAAAGAACATGCTATAAAATGTGCTCCCCCATTCTCCTGAAACAAGGAAAGAACATGCTATTAAAGGTGCTCCCCCATTCTCCTGAAACAAGGAAAGAACATGCTATTAAAGGTGCTCCCCCATTCTCCTGAAACAAAGAAAGAACATGCTATTAAATGTGCTCCACCATTCTCCTGAAACAAAGAAAGAACATGCTATAAAATGTGCTCCACCATTCTCCTGAAACAAAGAAAGAACATGCTATAAAATGTGCTCCCCCATTCTCCTGAAACAAGGAAAGAACATGCTATAAAATGTGCTCCACCATTCTCCTGAAACAAAGAAAGAACATGCTATAAAATGTGCTCCCCATTCTCCTGAAACAAGGAAAGAACATGCTATTAAATGTGCTCCCCCATTCTCCTGAAACAAGGAAAGAACATGCTATTAAATGTGCTCCCCCATTCTCCTGAAACAAGGAAAGAACATGCTATAAAATGTGCTCCCCCATTCTCCTGAAACAAAGAAAGAACATGCTATAAAATGTGCTCCCCCATTCTCCTGAAACAAAGAAAGAACATGCTATAAAATGTGCTCCACCATTCTCCTGAAACAAAGAAAGAACATGCTATAAAATGTGCTCCACCATTCTCCTGAAACAAGGAAAGAACATGCTATAAAATGTGCTCCCCCATTCTCCTGAAACAAGGAAAGAACATGCTATAAAATGTGCTCCCCCATTCTCCTGAAAAACATGCTATAAAATGTGCTCCACCATTCTCCTGAAACAAGGAAAGAACATGCTATTAAATGTGCTCCACCATTCTCCTGAAACAAAGAAAGAACATGCTATAAAATGTGCTCCACCATTCTCCTGAAACAAAGAAAGAACATGCTATTAAATGTGCTCCACCATTCTCCTGAAACAAAGAAAGAACATGCTATTAAATGTGCTCCCCCATTCTCCTGAAACAAAGAAAGAACATGCTATAAAATGTGCTCCACCATTCTCCTGAAACAAAGAAAGAACATGCTATAAAATGTGCTCCCCCATTCTCCTGAAACAAGGAAAGAACATGCTATTAAAGGTGCTCCACCATTCTCCTGAAACAAAGAAAGAACATGCTATAAAATGTGCTCCCCCATTCTCCTGAAACAAAGAAAGAACATGCTATTAAATGTGCTCCACCATTCTCCTGAAACAAAGAAAGAACATGCTATAAAATGTGCTCCCCCATTCTCCTCCCCCATTCTCCTGAAACAAAGAAAGAACATGCTATAAAATGTGCTCCCCCATTCTCCTGAAACAAAGAAAGAACATGCTATAAAATGTGCTCCCCCATTCTCCTGAAACAAAGAAAGAACATGCTATAAAAGGTGCTCCCCCATTCTCCTGAAACAAAGAAAGAACATGCTATAAAATGTGCTCCACCATTCTCCTGAAACAAAGAAAGAACAGCTATAAAAACCATTCTCCTGAAACAAAGAAAGAACATGCTATAAAATGTGCTCCACCATTCTCCTGAAACAAAGAAAGAACATGCTATAAAATGTGCTCCACCATTCTCCTGAAACAAAGAAAGAACATGCTATAAAATGTGCTCCCCCATTCTCCTGAAACAAGGAAAGAACATGCTATAAAATGTGCTCCCCCATTCTCCTGAAACAAGGAAAGAACATGCTATAAAATGTGCTCCCCCATTCTCCTGAAACAAGGAAAGAACATGCTATAAAATGTGCTCCCCCATTCTCCTGAAACAAGGAAAGAACATGCTATAAAATGTGCTCCCCCATTCTCCTGAAACAAGGAAAGAACATGCTATAAAATGTGCTCCCCCATTCTCCTGAAACAAAGAAAGAACATGCTATAAAATGTGCTCCCCCATTCTCCTGAAACATGCTAGAAAGAACATGCTATATAAATGTGCTCCCCCATTCTCCTGAAACAAAGAAAGAACATGCTATTAAATGTGCTCCACCATTCTCCTGAAACAAAGGAAAGAACATGCTATAAAATGTGCTCCACCATTCTCCTGAAACAAAGAAAGAACATGCTATTAAATGTGCTCCACCATTCTCCTGAAACAAGGAAAGAACATGCTATTAAATGTGCTCCCCCATTCTCCTGAAACAAAGAAAGAACATGCTATTAAATGTGCTCCCCCATTCTCCTGAAACAAAGAAAGAACATGCTATAAAATGTGCTCCCCCATTCTCCTGAAACAAGGAAAGAACATGCTATTAAATGTGCTCCACCATTCTCCTGAAACAAAGAAAGAACATGCTATTAAATGTGCTCCACCATTCTCCTGAAACAAAGAAAGAACATGCTATTAAATGTGCTCCCCCATTCTCCTGAAACAAAGAAAGAACATGCTATAAAATGTGCTCCCCCATTCTCCTGAAACAAAGAAAGAACATGCTATAAAATGTGCTCCACCATTCTCCTGAAACAAAGAAAGAACATGCTATTAAAGGTGCTCCACCATTCTCCTGAAACAAAGAAAGAACATGCTATAAAATGTGCTCCACCATTCTCCTGAAACAAAGAAAGAACATGCTATAAAATGTGCTCCACCATTCTCCTGAAACAAGGAAAGAACATGCTATAAAATGTGCTCCCCCATTCTCCTGAAACAAGGAAAGAACATGCTATAAAATGTGCTCCCCCATTCTCCTGAAACAAGGAAAGAACATGCTATAAAATGTGCTCCCCCATTCTCCTGAAACAAGGAAAGAACATGCTATAAAATGTGCTCCCCCATTCTCCTGAAACAAAGAAAGAACATGCTATAAAATGTGCTCCACCATTCTCCTGAAACAATGAAAGAACATGCTATTAAATGTGCTCCCCCATTCTCCTGAAACAAAGAAAGAACATGCTATAAAATGTGCTCCACCATTCTCCTGAAACAAAGAAAGAACATGCTATTAAATGTGCTCCCCCATTCTCCTGAAACAAAGAAAGAACATGCTATTAAATGTGCTCCACCATTCTCCTGAAACAATGAAAGAACATGCTATTAAAGGTGCTCCACCATTCTCCTGAAACAAAGAAAGAACATGCTATAAAATGTGCTCCCCCATTCTCCTGAAACAAAGAAAGAACATGCTATTAAATGTGCTCCACCATTCTCCTGAAACAAAGAAAGAACATGCTATTAAATGTGCTCCCCCATTCTCCTGAAACAAGGAAAGAACATGCTATTAAAGGTGCTCCCCCATTCTCCTGAAACAAAGAAAGAACATGCTATTAAAGGTGCTCCCCCATTCTCCTGAAACAGAGAAAGAACATGCTATTAAAGGTGCTCCATCATTCTCCTGAAACAAGGAAAGAACATGCTATTAAAGGTGCTCCCCCATTCTCCTGAAACAAAGAAAGAACATGCTATTAAAGGTGCTCCCCCATTCTCCTGAAACAGAACATGCTATTAAAGGTGCTCCCCCATTCTCCTGAAACAAAGAAAGAACAACTATTAAATGTGCTCCCCCATTCTCCTGAAACAAAGAAAGAACATGCTATAAAATGTGCTCCACCATTCTCCTGAAACAAGGAAAGAACATGCTATTAAATGTGCTCCCCCATTCTCCTGAAACAAAGAAAGAACATGCTATTAAATGTGCTCCCCCATTCTCCTGAAACAAAGAAAGAACATGCTATAAAATGTGCTCCCCCATTCTCCTGAAACAAGGAAAGAACATGCTATAAAATGTGCTCCCCCATTCTCCTGAAACAAAGAAAGAACATGCTATAAAATGTGCTCCACCATTCTCCTGAAACAAAGAAAGAACATGCTATAAAATGTGCTCCACCATTCTCCTGAAACAAAGAAAGAACATGCTATTAAATGTGCTCCACCATTCTCCTGAAACAAAGAAAGAACATACTATAAAATGTGCTCCACCATTCTCCTGAAACAAAGAAAGAACATGCTATAAAATGTGCTCCCCCATTCTCCTGAAACAAAGAAAGAACATGCTATAAAATGTGCTCCACCATTCTCCTGAAACAAGGAAAGAACATGCTATAAAATGTGCTCCCCCATTCTCCTGAAACAAGGAAAGAACATGCTATTAAAGGTGCTCCCCCATTCTCCTGAAACAAGGAAAGAACATGCTATAAAATGTGCTCCCCCATTCTCCTGAAACAAAGAAAGAACATGCTATTAAAGGTGCTCCCCCATTCTCCTGAAACAAAGAAAGAACATGCTATTAAAGGTGCTCCACCATTCTCCTGAAACAAGGAAAGAACATGCTATTAAAGGTGCTCCCCCATTCTCCTGTTTGCTTATTTATTACTATTTTTAGTATTCTTTTTCTTCTCTTATTCTTTGTTTGTTTGTGTATTGTTGTTGTTGTTGTTGTTGATTTTCTTCTAAACTTAACTTTAACTGATTATCAGATTTGTAATATTTAAAGTATTTTATTGTTCAATTTTGGATATTTGAAGTTAGCTTGATAACTTTGATGTAA
>CM065697.1:36451779-36454279 GCA_017654935.2 Phymorhynchus buccinoides
CATCCTCTCCCCCCCTCTCTCTCTCTCTCCTTCTCCCTCCCTCTCTCTCTCTCTCTCTCTCTCTCTCTCCTCCCCATCCTCTCTCTCTCTCCTCTCTCCTCTCTCTCTCTCTCTCTCTCTCTCTCTCTCTCTCTCTCTCTCTCACCTCCCTCTCTCTCTCTCTCTCTCTCTCTCTCTCTCTACTCTCTCTCTCTCTCTCTCTCTCTCTCTCTCTCTCTCTCTCTCTCTCTCTCTCTCTCTCTCCTCTCCCTCCCTCCCTCTCAGAACCATATAGATGACAGAAAGCAAAGGAAAAAAAAAAAGGCAGAGTCAAAGAGAGTGAGCAGATTAGAAGAAGTTACAAGCACAGAACTTCCAGAAGGTGTTTATGCGAAATACCCCCCCCCCCCCCCCACCCCCAGTATCCCCACGGGGAAAGACGTATGGAGGGTGGGATCGTCCAGCTCCCCGAATGGTGGTACGAGGCAGCCACCCACTGCCGGGTTTCATAAATTGAGGATGGAGGGTGACAAAAGTGCATCGTTAGTTGACAATTGACAATGACTAGCGCAACGCCTAGTACTGGCAATGCGCCATACTGGTAACACCTAGTAACGGTAACGGCAAGTACTGGTAACGCTGAGTACAGCAAATTTGAAGCGATTCGGTTAAGAAACGGCGGAGTTATAAGGCCCCGTTTCCCGTTGGCGCTGCTCTGAGAGTGACGCGTTCTCCCGATTCTCTGCAAATTTGCTGCTAGGCGTTGCCCGGGCCATAGCAAGCCTGACTGCAAATTTGAATCAATTCGGTTAAGAAACGGCGGAGTTATGCGTGAAAAGGTGAAGCGGCGTATAGCGCGCGTGTTTCTGAACCGATTCGATTCCGGTTTGGCACAACGATAAGTCACCGTCCCCGGTCATCTACCTGGCAAATTCGAAGGCAACGGGCGCCGAAAGGCCGTCGGATGCGCGTTTCGCGCATTTGCCGAACCGCGCAAATGACACGGCCGCCTCGGTTGCCGTTGCCATCGCCCCTTTAGGGCTCACAGCAAATTTGAAGCGAATCGGTCGAAAAACGGCGGAGTTATAAGGCCCGTTTCGTGTTTCAGACACACACACACACACACACACACACACACACACACACACACACACACACACACACACACACACACACACACACACACACACAACAGACACACACACAGACAGTTGGCTTTTTACTATATGATGATTTAATGGCATATAGGCCTGTGGCCCGTTACAATGTTATCGTAACAAAGGCAAATAAACAAACAACTGAAAAGCACAAAGAAACAATGAGCAAATAAACATATGCATGCATGCATACATACATACATACATATGTGACGAGGTAATGGGTTAAAAGGCTAAGTCCCTAGGGAAGACTTTAGAAAATTTGCCTTTAGCCCACTTCTCTACGGTATGGGAGATGAGCAACTTTCCCGGCCCCTTTTCATCTAATAAATTTATATTTGTGCCCGGGTTCTGGCTCGTATGATTGTAAGAAATACAAGTGGTTGAATTGCTCTAAATGGCAGACAGAGAGAAGTAGGGTTTTACATGAAATTACAAGACTCCCACTCTCATCAGTCTGACCAAAGGGTTCAGGATTATTTGACACTTGTATTTTATTTACTCCCAAAATCTGCATAAGATTATGCAACAATAATAATAAAGCAGCTCAATGGCGCCAAAACAAAATATGGATAAAAAAAAAACGATGGAATCCGAAAGGATTTACAAGACTTTTGTCTTTCTATAAGGTTCGCCCCATGCCGGAAGGGTTACTAATTATCTTCAGTGTCCGTAGGAAAGTTCCAGTGATTGGCGCGGTTTTATAAACTTAGCTCTTGGCAAGTTCCTCCGTAATGATCGGCGAGTGCTGGGGTGGCTGGGCTTGCTCATCAGGTGAGAGTAGCTCCCAGTCGTTCCGGTTACGGCTTCGCGGGATGGCACGGTTCAGGCGTGGTCTCCTCGCGGATTCTGGGTGCGGGGCGTCTTTCCCGTCTTGGTGCTTGTGAGTCAGGGGTAATCTTCCTGCCCACGATGCCCTGCTGATAATCACAGGAGAAGGTGGATGTAGATCTCTATGGCTTAGAGACAAGGGGCTTCAGTCGGCAGGGCATTAGTGAATCCCAACAGTCGTTCCGGTTACGGCTTCGCGGGATGGCACGGTTCAGGCGTGGTCTCCTCACGGATTCTGGGTGCGGGGCGTCTTTCCCGTCTTGGTGCTTGTGAGTCAGGGATAATCTTCCTGACCACGATGCCCTGCTGATAATCACAGGAGAAGGTGGATGTAGATCTCTATGGCTTAGAGACAAGGGGCTTCAGTCGGCAGGGCATTAGTGAATCCCAACAGTCGTTCCGGTTACGGCTTCGCGGGATGGCACGGTTCAAGCGTGGTCTCCTCGCGGATTCTGGGTGCGGGTCGTCTTGGCGACGGTCCCGTCTTGGTGCGTGGTGGAGTCCGGGATGATCGTCCGGCCCATGATGCCCTG
>CM065697.1:36456779-36459279 GCA_017654935.2 Phymorhynchus buccinoides
AATGCGTGCTTTACTGTGTGGAGGGCTACAGGGGAAGAAAAATGGGGCGGGGGGGGGGGGAGGGGGGGTTACAACTACAGATAAGATCTCGGACGCCTATAAACCAACACAAACAACATCATAACCAGATTAATTCGGACATTGGGGGAGGAGGGGGGGATGGGGGGGGGTTGTCTTGCATACAAAAAAACATCTAGTGCAGGGGGGTGGGGGGTGGGGGGCGACCCACTGTTCCCTTAAAGACCCACCAGATCACGTGTCAAATCACGGGTTTCACGGGTTTTCCCTCCTATAGCTGGTAAGAAATCTTGTTTTGGGCCAGGTTTTGACTCCCATACAAATGCCCCCAAATTCTTTTCTTTTTAAAACATTTTTATTTAACGTCCTCCGATCTGAAGCAGACACATATGAGACATTAGTAGATATAAAGATGGTGGGAACGATCATGGAGGCAATGCCCGGAGGCAGTGCAAATCCAGGAAAGTCCCGAAATTCAAAACCAAACATCATTTTAAAGAGCAGCCTCGATTTGAAGTGGGGGGAATTTGTATGTGGGTCACAGCTACCCCAGAAGAAAAAAAACAAGGGACTTAATTAATCGTGGTGGGTCAGTGGGTCTTTAATTAAGGGCCTGCTACACTACATACGATTTGCTGTCAACGCGATGCGATTTTAACGATGTGAGTCATGATTCACGTGAAATTCATGTATTGGGTCTACTTGAGCGAGAGTTGCAGAATTCTTTTTTTGTGTGTGGCACAAGCCAAGCCACAAACCTATTACTCACTTTGTCGGTCTGTCTGTCTGTCGGTCGGTCTGTCGGTCGGTCTGTCGGTCCAAAATTGTCGCGCATATTGACAAAATTGTCGCACATATTGTAAAAGAGAAAACAATACTTGGGCAAAGAGTAACATTTCAGTTGTCATATCTACAGTCCTTAGGTATGGACAGAATTGTATCCTGAACAGAGCACTTGAATCTTCATTTTAAGGCGTACAAAAAAATAAACATACGTAATACAGACACTGCAACAGACACGACGAGTATGCGGTGCTTCTTTCGATGAGTATAAGTAGGATAAATAGTTTTAAATGTTTTCCAAAAGATATAAAAAGTTACGAAATGGTGCAGAGATAACATTCTGGTTTACAGATTAAAATTATTGAAAAGCCAGGGGAGGCGACTCAGTGTATGTAATGATTGGAGTGGCAAAAATAGAACGCTGCCACAAACGATTGCGAATCCGCGCTTGTTTTTTAGACGGAAGTATGTTTCGCGCGAATCTCGCCACGATCGCATCGCGTTGAGATCGGATCGCATATTATAGTGCAGCAGGCCCAATAAAAATCCGTGTAACGTCCTCCGGTCTGAAACAGACACGTATGGGACATTAGTAGATATAAAGATGGTGGGAACGATCCTGGAGGCAATGCCCGGAGGCAGCGCAACTCCAGGAAAGTCCCGAATTTTTAACGATACAGAATAGTATAAGCCCTTTTGCGTGCCTGTTTAAGGGACGGTGCGCGCGCGCACCTCTTACATAATTATTTGCTAGTGGGAGGCATCGAGGGCGGGGGAGGAAGGGGGGGGGGGGGGGGGGGGGGGCAGAAATTGGAAGGGATCGAAAGGTGGAGATGGAGGAGTGTGTGTGTGTGGGGGGGGGGGGGGTCTGGCCTTTCTGGTTCAGTGGTCCATGGCAGGTTTTCTGAGGATGTTTGGTTTAAAACCCCTTTACTTCCCTGCCTGGCTATACGAGATAGTCTCGTACTGACTGATGTCATTGATGATGTCATAACTTCTGATGTCATAGTCCTGGGGATGATGGTTTTGGGTCTAGATAAGCCAGGAAAGATAATAATATTATCTCTAGACCATTTTCTCAGATTGAGTCTAACTTTGTTTGTTGTTGTACCCTGGCTATAAGACTCCAGGGATCATCCCAACAGTGGAAGCACTGAGACACCATGGTACAAATGCACCAGCTAGGGATGAGAACATTACGTGTGTGACCGTTTTTAATTACCCCGCCGCGTGGGCAGCCACACTCCGACTTCGGAGGATTGAGTCTTAACTGATTTGTTTTAAACTTTATAATAAAACAAATCGATAATTTCTCAATTTGTAATGCGGCATTGAAGGGGTAAACATTTTATTGTTCGAAAACAAAGAGCTATTATACAATATAGGCAACAGAAGCAGCAACAAGTTAGAGCTTATGGTGTTGCTCAGTGAAACGAAATAGTAGGGCCTACAGTGTATGGGTTGTATTGGCGGACATCATCATCATATAGTAAAAAGCCAAGTGTCCGTGTGTGTGTGTGTGTGTGTGTGTGTGTGTGTGTGTGTGTGTGTGTCTGTGCCTGTCTGTCTGTCTGTCTGTCTGTCTGTCTGAAACACAAAACGGGCCTTATAACTCCGCCGTTTTTCCACCGAATCGCTTCAAATTTGCTGTGAGCCCTAACGGGGCGATGGCAACGGCAACCGAGGCGGCCGTGTCATT
>CM065697.1:36486779-36489279 GCA_017654935.2 Phymorhynchus buccinoides
TGCTGCCATAGTCATATACATAGATATATCTTCTTCTTCTTCTTCTTCTTCTTCTTCTTCTTCTGCTGCTTCTTCTTCTTCTTCTTCTTCGTTCGCTCAGACAGTTTCCTGTCATGTGAGCGTAGATGCGTCATGCTGCCGCTATGCGCCTTACTAAGAAATAGTTTAGGCCCAGCATGTCCGACCTCGGCTGAAGAAATCTTTGTAAGAATTTATAGAAAAAAAGACAGGAGAATGGACCAGTGAGATAGAAAGATAGCAAACGACAGTAAGCAAAGGGAAAAGGCAGAGTCAAAGGGAGTGACAGAATTAGAGGAAGTTACGAGCACAGAACTTCCAGAAGGTGGGGGAATTATTTGTACAAAAGACCCCCGGTATCCCCACGGGGGGAGATAGATAGATAGATAGATAGATAGATAGATAGATAGATAGATAGATAGATAGATAGATAGATAGATAGTTAAGATAGATAGATGCCCTAGAACGATAGAAAATCGATAGTCAGTTTCAAACAGAATCCTCTGAAAACATTACCAGGTTCGCTCAGCTTTGTTACGCGGGTGGTTAACAAAAGAAAGAAAGAAGAAGAACGAGAGAAAATCGAGCCTCGTCCGTTTCAAAGTGGAAGACAAGAGATTGATCACAGAAGACGAGAAAGTGCTAATTGGCGCGTGGGGGGAGATGAGTAATACACTCCTTGGAAGGGTTGGCAGAGAGAGCAACAAGCAAGGAAGAGAGAGAAGAGAGAAGAAGAGCAGAGAGAGAGAGGAAGGAATAGAGAAGAAGAGGAAGGAAGAGAAAGAGAGAGAGACAGAGGAAGGAAGAGAACGAAGAACAGAGGCAGAGAGAGACAAGCAAGGAGACGGACAGAGAAGGACGGAAGAGAGAGATAGCAACAAGCAAGGACAGAGGAACGAAGAAGAAGAAGGAAGGAAGATAGCAGAGATAGCAAGAATAAAAAGAAGAATGACGGAAGGAAGGAAGAATGCAGAGATAGCAACAAGCAAGGAAGGAATAGGAACGAAGAAGAAGGAAGGAAGAAAGCAGAGATAGCAACAAGCAAGGAAGGAATAGGAAAGAAGAAGAAGGAAGGAAGGAAGAATGCAGAGATAGCAACAAGCAAGGAAGGAATAGGAACGAAGAAGAAGGAATAGGAACGAAGAAGAAGGAAGGAAGAAAGCAGAGATAGCAACAAGCAAGGAAGGAATAGGAAAGAAGAAGAAGGAAGGAAGAAAGCAGAGATAGCAACAAGCAAGGAAGGAATAGGAGAAGGAAGGAAGAAGAAGAAGGAAGGAAGAATGCAGAGATAGCAACAAGCAAGGAATAGGAACGAAGAAGAAGGAAGGAAGAATAGCAAGGAAGGAAAGAAGAAGAAGAAGAAGGAAGAAAGCAGAGATAGCAACAAGCAAGGAAGGAATAGGAAAGAAGAAGAAGGAAGGAAGAAAGCAGAGATAGCAACAAGCAAGGAAGGAATAGGAACGAAGAAGAAGAAGGAAGGAAGAATGCAGAGATAGCAACAAGCAAGGAAGGAATAGGACAGAAGAAGAGGAAGGAAGAAAGCAGAGATAGAAAGAAGGAATAGGAAGAAAGGAAGGAAGAAAGCAGAGATAGCAACAAGCAAGGAAGGAATACGAACGAAGAAGAAGAAGGAAGGAAGAATGCAGAGATAGCAACAAGCAAGGAAGGAATAGGAAAGAAGGAAGGAAGAAAGCAGAGATAGCAACAAGCAAGGAAGGAATAGGAAAGAAGAAGAAGGAAGGAAGAAAGCAGAGATAGCAACAAGCAAGGAAGGAATAGGAACAAGAAGAAGAAGAAGGAAGGAAGAATGCAGAGATAGCAACAAGCAAGAAAGGAATAGGACAGGAAGGAAGAATAGGCAACAAGCAAGGAAGGAATAGGAAAGAAGGAAGGAAGAAAAGCAGAGATAGCAACAAGCAAGGAAGGAATAGGAAAGAAGAAGAAGAAGGAAGGAAGAAAGCAGAGATAGCAACAAGCAAGGAAGGAATAGGAACGAAGAAGAAGAAGGAAGGAAGAAAGCAGAGATAGCAACAAGCAAGGAAGGAATAGGAACGAAGAAGAAGAAGGAAGGAAGAAAGCAGAGATAGCAACAAGCAAGGAAGGAATAGGAACGAAGAAGAAGAAGGAAGGAAGAAAGCAGAGATAGCAACAAGCAAGGAAGGAATAGGAAAGAAGAAGAAGGAAGGAAGAATGCAGAGATAGCAACAAGCAAGGAAGGAATAGGAACGAAGAAGGAAGGAAGAAGGAAGGAAGAAAGCAGAGATAGCAACAAGCAAGGAAGGAATAGGAACGAAGAAGAAGGAAGGAAGAAAGCAGAGATAGCAACAAGCAAGGAAGGAATAGGAACGAAGAAGAAGGAAGGAAGAAAGCAGAGATAGCAACAAGCAAGGAAGGAATAGGACAGAAGAAGAAGGAAGGAAGAAAGCAGAGATAGCAACAAGCAAGGAAGGAATAGGAACGAAGAAGAAGAAGGAAGGAAGAA
>CM065697.1:36506779-36526779 GCA_017654935.2 Phymorhynchus buccinoides
GAACATATGAAAGAGATGCAGTTGGGATGGCCTACAGCAGAGGCAGTTGGGATGGCCTACAACAGAGGCAGTTGGGATGGCCTACAACATAGGCAGTTGGGATGGCCTACAGCAGAGGCAGTTGGGATGGCCTACAACAGAGGCAGTTGGGATGGCCTACAGCAGAGGCAGTTGGGATGGCCTACAGCAGAGGCAGTTGGCAGTTGGGATACGCACGCATTAGGTGCGTATCATGAATTATGAAGAAAGAAAGAACATATGAAAGAGATGCGTTTTGAGGCAAGATTTGAATGCAGAGAGAGTTTGTGAAGAACGGTGGTGGGGAGGCAGTGAGTTCCAAACGAGAGGGGCTTGATAGCTGAAGGAACGATGGCCAAAAGATTTTAGTTTCATGCGGGGAACCTTGAGAAGACTGTCAGTGCTAGAGCGGAGAGTGCAAGACGGTTGATAGGTGACAGGTGTTTTGGAAAGATAAGCAGGTCATGTTTCATCGAAGTGACAGAAGGCGATTGTTGCTACTTTGTGTTGAATGCGAGCCTGAATGGGAAGCCAGTGTAGCTCAATTGACGATTTTCGGAGGGAAACCCCCCCAGGGGAGAGCACTTCTTGAAAATTAGAGTTGTTTACCTCCATTACTCGGTCAAATACCATAGCGACAATGGAACAATGGCGTCGAAGCTTGAAACCACTAGGGTGCGAGTCAGCAACTTGCAAACATTTTGTACAAAAATAAGGGGTGGTCAGTTGCTACAAAGTGATAGAACTTGCAAACTGTGGCGTGAAAATATAAATGACATCAATTTCAGAATGACGCACTGCGTTCTACATGCTGTATGTCTCCTCAAGCACAAGAAGCGAGGGCTGGGGATTTACTTGATGGCAGAGTAACTTCCCCTGTTTGACCGATTGAATTAAGCAAGATAACTCCTACACACCATGAAATTACTCCCCTTCATTATTTCGAAACAATTCCTATTGACAGAGGTGTAGTATGGGTTCTTTTTGATTTTCGGAAAACAAGTCTGGCGGCATTGTTCTGTATGCGTTGAAGTCGGTTTATAGCGACAGTGGGAAGACCAGCGAGAATGCTGTTGCAGCGACCGAGTTCTGACAAGACGAGTGAACAAATCAGTTGGGCAGTAGCTTCCTGTGTAAGATATGAGGGAATCGACGCGATCTTTCTCAAAGCCAAATAGGCCGAACGACAGAGGTGACCGATCTGGACGTCCATAGACAGAGTATACCCAGATCCTTCACACTGTCTTCAAAAGGGACTGTGTTGATTCCAGTTTGGACAGATTTTACAGAGATACGATCAAGAACTGGGCGAGGTGAATCAACCAAAGGACGCAAGCGTGACGGGGGTTAAATGGAAAACATCCGATCCCAGGGATCGTGTCTTCTTCGCCAGAAAAGCTCTGCCTCGTGGTGGCTCGCACAATAGGGAACAAAGAAGGGCGAACCGTCTCTCTCGCCAGCGGTGAGTCAAATGTGATGTGCGCTCAGCGCTTCCCCTCTTTTATAGTCTGGCCGTGCCTTTAAGATGTGAAGGGGAGGGGAGGGGTTTTGGGTTGTCCATTGCGTCTCAATCAACAAGAGAGGAATAACTATTTTTGCGAGCGTGCATGTGTTGCTTTAGCGAAAGAAACAGTCGTTTACATTCTAAAAATAGACAAACACGTGGCAGAGTACTCGTCAGTGAATGTCGGTCTTTGCATTTGGTGGGAGTGTAGCGTGATGTCTTGGGTGAGTATTTGCCCATGGTGCTAGAAGACTTTCAACAACAACAAAAACTCTGCTGTGTTCACAAGTTCCGGCAAGGCTTGACCACTGCAACAGTCTCTTGGCTGGATCACCAGTGTATCTCTGGTAAAATTACAGAAGGTCCAGAATAGTGCCAGCCGCAGATGTGCAGGTCAAGGAGTTGTCAAAAGGCGCCAACAGTTCAATTTTCGCGACTATTCCACTTTATAATTTGCGTGAACGAACTTTTTTTTTTAATCGACGGATGAAAACAAGCACTATACCATATTTATAATACATAGTTACCTTAACCACACACTTATTGGCATAGTAAATATGCCTCTCAAGATTATGAAGATGTCGTTGGTCTTGCATTTGAGTACAGAAGGGAATGAATGGAAGGATGCAGCCTGTACTACTGTGGAATCGGTTTCATTCTTAAAGTCACACAGATGTTCACAATAGAAAAGAAAATGTAGTTCAGTTTCAACATTGTTTCACAACAAGAGGACATCAAGCCTTGTTCAGAAACACCATAGGCCTATATATAACGATTTTGACACACACGCGCACGCACACACACACATGCGCTTAAACACACAGATCTTCCTTTTATTACACACACACACACACACGCACACGCACACGCACACACGCACACACGCACACACACACACGAAAAGCCTCCCCGTTAGTGGGCAGGGGCATTGGCAACCGGAAGGGGTTCACGCTATCTTTACTTTCAAATATTCGCGCAGTTTGTATGATTATGGAAAGTATTCGTGCTATTAGTATGTTCGCGCAAATTGACCGTAGTCGTAGGTCATCTACATGTGAAATCGTGTGGTCTTGATTTATGGCAAAAAAGCTTTTGTGCGACTGTAACAGACACAAACTAGCTTGTTTGCAACTAAATCAATAAGGCTTTAGAAAATGTATGTAGGTGCGGAGTACACAGCTGACAGAAACAATCTCACAAAACAGCTACAGTCAAACCCGGTTATAAGAAAATCGAAGGGAGATAATTTTTTATTTTCTTATATCCGGGTTTTCTTATATCCGATACTCGAATATAAGAAAACATTTTGAATTTGTTTTCTTATAACCGATTTGAATGGGGGGAAAGGGAAAAAATGAAAGCGAAAAAGAGAAAATAATAGACAAACAGAAACATAAAACGAAGAGAAAATGCTTGTACCTAATTTGGTGCATGAAAAAAAAGGGGGAAAATGCAAAACAAAGAAGAAGAAAAAGAAAGAACGGAACAGAAAATTAAAAACAAAAATGAAGGCAGACGTGGTGTGAGTTGCATGATGAGCGAGCAAGATAGCGGAGAGCAGATGAATGAGTGGGTGTGGTGTGAAAGTAACATATTTGTTTAAATGTAAATTTCTGTTTCTTGTTTTTAATCAATATTCTAATTTGGATGTATAACTCATTTTACACAGTGGAAGACAATTTTGTATTTGCGTACAATGCCAATGGACTATAAAGAAACTTGCGACCTATAACTAATGTTTTACATCATAAAATTAAAATACAGCAAAACTCGGTTATAAGAAAATCGAAGGGAGATCATTTTTTGCTTATTACCATATTTGAGTTTTCTTATATCCGAAACAAAATGAAGAGAACATCCTTTTTCCTAATTTGAAGCATTTCTTACATCATAAAATCAAAATCGTCTGCTAAGGAGAAGCTTTAAAGGTGCCTACAACCACTCAAACTAACAAGCTTATTTTTCCTTTTCACTGTTATCAAATACGTACCCCTTCACCTTTCTTGTACTGAACTATTACCATTTACTGTCCACCCATGCAGCTTTTTATCAATCGTTTGCTTTTGTTTATGTGGATTTTCGTCCACATATTCAGTTATTTGTATTTATCTTCTTAAAGAAATGGATTGCCTTTTCCTCTCTGCCATTGCTGCTGAAAATAAAAGGATGGACAGTCTCTCTAACACCAACACAAAAGTACAGGCACTCATATTTTTTTCTTCTGCTCAACATTTATTTTGCACAGAATACTGAAGGAAAGTATAGAATAAAGGAACAAAAACAACTCAATTAGTCTTGCAATCAAGTGCCTGTACTGTTTAGACTGTCTGTGACGCAACTGGTATGAGGTAAGCTTTCCCTTTTTGGAACCACTTCAATTTTATGGGAACATCCTTTCAGTTCAGGTCCAACTCACTTTTAAAGACACACTGACCCAACACGATTAAGTCCCTTTTTTCTGGGTAGCTGTGCCCTTATACAAATTCCCCATCTTCAAATTGAGGCTGCTCTTTAAAATGTTTCGTTTTCAAGTTGGGGGCATTTGTATGGGAGTCAAACCTGGTCAAAACAAGATTTCGTACCAGCTATAAGAGGGAAAACATGTGGAACCCATGATGTTGACATGTGATCTGGTGGGTCTTTAAGAAAATGTTGTCAATAGTAATTCGCTTATAAGAAAATAGAGCTCGCTTATAAAAAAAACCTGAACTGTAAACCAACTCCTTGTATGACATACTTTTCTTATGTCCAAGTTTCCATTGCAGATGGGAGAAGGAATTTGCTTGCTTATAACCGAGTTTTCTTATAAGCGAGTTTCTTATATCCGAGTTTTGATCATAGATAAGAAAGAATAAGTTCGGCAGGGACATTTTTTGGCTTCATTATAAGCAAGTTTTCTTATAAGCGAGTTTCTTATAAGCGGCTTCGGATGTATCTTTCTATATTAAGGTTAGAGTGTCTGTGACGTAGCTGCTCTGACATAAATTTTCCTCTTTTATTTGTTTTGTTGGAATGACTGCACTTTTTGGAACATCCTTTCAGTTCATGCGCTAATTTTTTGTTTAAATCGCTTATAAGAAAACGAACTGCAAACCAACTCCCTTGTATTAAATCATTTTCTTATATCTGAGTGTACATTGCGGATGGGAGAACGAATTTGCTTCATTATAACCGAGTTTTCTTATAAGCGGTTTTCTTATATCCGAGTCTTGATAATACATAAGAAAGAAGGAGCTCGGCCAAGGAAAAAAATTGCTTTCTTATAAGTGGGGTTTCTTATAAGCGGGTTTCTTATAAGCGGATCGACTGTATCAGCTAGAAGTTTGTCATGCAGCTAGTGTGCTTAAACTGGCAGTTATACATACACGCCACAACACAGCTATCAGCTAGACATTTGTCAGGCAGCTAGTGTGCTCAAACTGCCAGTTAGACGTACGCTCCACAAAACAGCTATCAGCTAGACATTTGTCAGGCAGCTTAAACTGGCAGTTAGACGTACACTCCACAACACAGCTATCAGCTAGACGTTTGTCAGGCAGCTAGTTTGCTCAAACTGCCAGTTAGATGTACACGCCACAAAACAGCTATCAGCTGGACATTTCTCAGGCAGCTAGTGCGCTTAAACTGGCAGTTAGACCTACACGCCACAACACAGCTATCAGCTAGACATTTGTCAGGTAGCTAGTGTGCTTAGACTGGCAGTTAGATGTACACACCACAAAGCAGCTATCAGCTAAACATTTGTCAGGCAGCTAGTGTGCTTAAGCTGGCAGTTAGGCAGACGTACACGCCGCACCCAGTATTGTCCTGGAAGTAATCAAACGAGTCACTGTGCCATTCTGTCACAGAACGTCATGAAGTTGCCGCACTGTTGTCAACATAACTGATGTCAACATTTAAGCTTAAATTGGTGGGTGGGTGGGTTTTTTCAATACCACTGTCCATCCCATTTACCTTCCTTCTGAATTCAGTTCTTGGATGGTTTGATCATTTCAAATATTCTTTAAATAGAATTTGAGCTTACTTGTTTTAATCTGTATTTGGATAACGATATTATCCACCTCAACAAGCTAGAGAGAGAGAGGGGGGGGGGGGGTTCTGCACAACCAAATTCGAGTACAAATGTCCAAATTAATTAAATGTTCATTCCCTCTATGCTCCTATATGGACCACTACAAGAATGGTAAGACTACGTTCTGTTATTGGCAAATGTTAAGAATAGCCCCCTCCCTTGCCCCTTCCATTCAATTCAGACGGTTGCAGGTTAGGGTTAAGGTTAGGAACAGGGTTAGGGATAGGTTTAGGGTCAGATTAGTCATCAACTTTTTTAATGTATTTGACCCTAAGCTCACCCTAAACCTATCCCTAACCCTATCCCAAACCCTATTTCTAACCCTAGCCCTAACCTGAAACCCTCTAATCCACACAAAAAGAGAAAGTGATGGTATGTTATGAGATTGACACTTAACTGACCCTAAACATATCCCTAAACATATCCCTAAACATATTCCTAAACATATCCCTAACCCTATCCCAAACCCTATTCCTAACCCTAACCCTAACTGAAACCATCTGAAATGAATGGAAGAGGCAAGGGAGGGGGCTATTCTTAACATTTGCAAACAGGGCAAACCCTATTCCTAACCCTAAACCTAACCTTAAACCGTCTAATCCACACACCCCAAAAAGAGAAAATTATGGTATGTTATGAGATTATAACTTAACTGACCCTAAGCATATCCCTAACCCTATCCCAAACCCTATTCCTAACCCTAACTGAAACCGTCTGAAATTAATGGAAGAGGCAAAGGAGGGGGCTATCCTTAACGTTTGCCCTGTTATTTCTCATTTCCTATGTCCTTTAAAGCAAAGAAGAAAAAACAATATCTACCCACTTTTTAGTGGCAGAATGGGTGTAAGTTTTTATTCTTCAGTGTGTTTTGTTCTCTGAATAATCATGTGAAAGTTGTATTTTTTTAGGCAGTAAACTGGCAATCATTTTCGGCTGTATTGAACACATTCCGGTGTATTTTTTGGGTTTCTAAAATATGGCGTCATAATCTGTTTACACTTTTTTAAAAACTAATTCTATTTAAGTACATAACATTAGTTAGTAAAATAGCTTTCAAAGTTAAGTGCTATGTCCAGTGTCTATTTTTTGTGTCTATTTTTTTCTTTCTTTTTATTAATGTTCAAAATGTTACAAATGTCAGATTATTTATTTGCTCTTGAAATAGAGAGATATCAATAAGTCTCCCCTATCTGCCTTGAAGATTGAGATCTCTATCCTTAGCTGGTACAAAGTGAATAATTCTCCAGTATACAAACGAAACAAAACTAGGCAAACAATAATCAACATATGGTTCCTCTATGTTTTGCTTTAGTTTCAATGGATTGATACTTTTCTTTGTGTGTGAAGACGCTGTTTGTCAATGCACTCTTTGTTTTGCTTTGAGCATTTTGATCAGTTTATCTTCTCGCGTTTTCCCTCTGTGCTGTGTCAGTGCAGTCCACACGAAGAGCACAGGGTTGAGGGCAGAGTTGAGTGGTAACAGGAACACCACCATAGTGCCCTGGACCTTGTCTGACCCACTCACACCACATGTGGCCATCAGTGTAGCCGTGCCAAACACTAACCAACAAACAGCCTCCTTGGTGGACAATTTTTTCATCACTTGGACACAGGAATACAGAAATGTTTGGCTTGGGTCCAACATAATTCTGTAGGTTGGTGTTTTCTTTTGGGAAAGGAATTGGAAGATTATCATCATTGGACACAGTGTGCATTTTATTACTGTGGTCACATTGAACCAGATAAACCTGGTCTCGGACTGATAGTATTGAAACAGAGCCAACCGACACAGACCAGACTGGCCCGAAAGACCCCAGTGAGACAGTCCAGGCAGAAAGGGTATCAGAGACAAGAGGATGCCAACAAGCCACGTCATGGCACAAGTTATGATTGTGTAACGTTTCTGGAATATCAAAAAATATCGTGGAGAGCAAAAGCTGAGCATCTGGTCGAGATTGATAAATATTATGACAAATAATGACACTTCTTGTGACAACATGAACAAAAACCCACTCAGCTTGCATGTGACACTGCTGGTCCATGTCTTTTCAAACCAGACATATTCCCCCTGAAATAGTTGGTTTGCTATCAACACAGTGCCAACATGACATCCCATACATGAACCAGCAAGATTTATATGGGTAATTGTCATTAACAATTTACTGCCAAAATTGTCCTTGACCTTAAATGAAATCATAAAGCACAGCAAGTTTCCTACAATGGTTGTCAATAACACCAACCAGTGTAAAATTACATGTATATCAGAGGGTAGCAGTTTCCTGCATGATGGAAGTACAGCCTCTGGTGTTGAACATTTGGGTTCTCTCTGTTGTTTGGGAAGTATGTTAACACAGCAAAGCCTGTAATCTGATAAATACATAAATCTCAGGCTGTGCAGCCCTGAATATAAATCCAGTGGGAAGTTCCTCAACGAGTCTCCTCTTAAATCCAGTGTTACCAGTTGAGGCATGCCTTTGAAGCCTGTAGACCCAATGGTGTGAACTTCAGAGAAAGACACGTTCAAATGTGTAGTAAAATGTAGCTTGATTGTAATGTCATCATCAAGTACAGTGAGCTGTGTTTTGGACACGTCAATTTGCCTTATTTCATAATGGATAAACTTTATCGATTTATTAGTTATGTTCTGTAGAGGGTTGTTTTGCAGAGATACAGTTCTCACGTTTGGCAGATCAAGAAATAATCTCATATTCAGAATTGTTAGAACGTTGTTTGAAAGGTTCAAAAACCGAAGGTTCTTGATTGCCAGCCCTGTCACATTATCGACAGAACAATAAGTAATGCTCAGATAAATAAGATATGCATTATGTGAGAAATCAGCCAACTTCATTCTTGATCCTGTTGCATCCACATATCGAAGTTGAGAAAAGAAATCTGATGGAAAAGGTTTACTGCACACAAAAGTATCGCCTTGACATAAGCAGCCTTCAGGGCAGGTCATGTCACAGGTCAGTTCATCATCCTGCTGTGGACACTGACCCCAACCATCACACAGGTGATCTTCATGCACACAGATTGTGGAGTCCAGACATTGGTAGTAAAAAGGGCACGTGATCTTCTCACAGCTCTGTTCATCTTCCCCATAAATGCAGTCGTTAAATCCGTTGCACCGGGTGTACACAGGTAGACAGAAGTGTCTTTCCTTGGAGCAATGATAGTGAGTATCGGGACATGAGTCTTCTTTCGTTCTCTCCCAAGTAAAGAAACCACTACCATCCAGATTGATGTGGTAAACTATATCTAAATTCAACGAGTCACCACTGAGATAATAGACCTGTTCCATCCCTAATAAACTGCACCCTCTCTCATCAGAATTGTCCAAACAGTCTGAATATTTGTTGCACTGTTGATTTTGTGAGACACACTGGCCGTTAGCACAAGGAAAACCCTGACACGAGGGATGCTGACAAAACGACTCATCACTTAGATCAGGACAGTGTTGTCTGAAGTCACAGACAAAATTGTAATGGATTGTTGTAGAATCATCGTCACATGAAAACACAGTGTGCAGGAAGCGTTCTTTGGTTTCCATTAAGAAAGGTAAATGAGTGTTATAGACATCGCTTGTGCTATTCAATATGTGGGTATCTCTTGATGTTGCTGTCTTTCCATTGTTTTTGTCCCACAAAAACGTGTGCATTAAATGTCCATCTTGATGAACAAACAATACCTGCCGCGTTATTTTCCTCATGAATCTTCTCAGCTTTGAATAAGAAAAGTGAATTTGGGACTGAAAGTATCTGAATGAAGCTACGTCAATTTCACACATAACCATAGAAGTCTTTACTACATACGAAAATCGGTAGAAATGCACTTTTAGTAACTTTGACATTGCAATATAGAATGGATACTTACTGTCTCCAATGAACGTAAAATTGAAATGGAGATTATTATAAGCAATTGTGCTGTCGGACCATTTGCCCATCATCCTATACATGAAAGGTACAGAATTCCAGTCCCGTGTTAGACCTAATATAAAGTTGAAATTATGATACCTTTGGCCATAACGTAAAGTATCATTTTGTTCCTGCCTTGTTTTTAACGTAATAACCCTAGCACTCACACTTCTGCACAGGTATTGAACTTCTGTGTACGTGGTATGACTTGTCTTCATGCTCTTCCTGACCAGTGTGAAACATTTCCTGGTGGAAGCCATCATTCCCGGGCAGTCAGGACTGCTGTAAGGACAGTGCTCTGATTCATCCCGTCCATCTTCACACTGCTTCATCAGGTTACAGTGCAGGTGTTCCTGGAACTGGGAGTAGTGAGGCACGGAACAGTTGAACAACCCACTGGACAGCTCGTGGGGTTTGTCAGGCGCAGGAATGGTGGAAAAGTAGACTTTAGCGTAGCAAGGTGAGGGTAATGAAAACGTTAAATGTGAAGTAGGAAAGACACGTGCTGGTGTAAAATCATCAAAGCAGACGCTTTTTTGTTGTGTTGTTTGGTTATTTCTGTATTGTATGGTCAAACCTGCCGATGGACAACTCAAAACATCATATGTCTGTACAAGACTGAGTATGATCACATGCCCAAGAGGACCTGCTAGTTCTTGATTGATAAAGCAACTTGGACACAGTTGACAGTGTGTGAAATCTTCGCATGTTCGACAAAATCTAAATAGTATCATGTACACAGAGTATGTGCCAAAAGATATGATGGGGACTTCGTAATTGTTGAAATCAACCACTTCTACAGTAACTTGCGGGTTGTTTTTATGTTTAAATACAATACCTCCACAAATATGATGAGTATACTCTTCAAAGCTATGCGTGTTACATTCCATTTCAAGTTCTTTCATGGGATGTAAGTGGGTTGCCTTGGTCAACACCTTCAAATTAGTTTTCCACCATACAGAGTCGCACCAATACTGAAGGCGTCGAATGTGGACTCTGATGCATTGTTCTATATTCATAAACAACCTACAATAAGTATCATTTTGCAAGTTATAGTGTGTAACAGAACTGTATCCAAAATATGCCTTCATTTCAATATGGCCATACCCATTGTAGTATATTCTAGACCTTTCAGCCTTAAATTCTAGTGTATCTTGCTCAGTGAAATACTCAACACCTGGACACATGGCTCTGATCCCTGTAGTGTTCACCCGGAGCATCCCTTGGTCTTCTGCCAAATCTGCAGACACAGTAAGATAACATGGATAAACTTTGCTATTTTATTAGGCAGATTTAGCCTTGCCTGGATTGAATGGCTCGACTTAAGAGCAGGATTGTTGACTCAACTCAAAAATCAAGTTATTGGAGGCTGAGTTATCCAAGCACAATCATTGTAGTCTCATTTTTATAGAATAATTATGTGTAATGTAACTCATATTTATAATGAAGGAGAAAAACATAATCCAAATTGCATACAAAGTTCCCATTTGGAAGTTCACTAAACCCTTTGAAACGATTGAAAACTTGTTAAGACAAAAGAAAAAGGACATTTGTTTTGGCTATCATATAGTAAAAAGCCAAGTGTCCGTGTGTGTGTGTCTGAAACACAAAACGGGCCTTATAACTCCGCCGTTTTTCGACCGAATCGCTTCAAATTTGCTGTGAGCCCTAAATCATGGCAGAAAATATGCATTTAATGAACATGTGGTCATTTGCATATAATACAAAAGTATGGACTAAACGTATGAAAGATGGTTGCTCCGAAACAACAAGTATTGTGTGATTTAGATTTCCAGATATCCATACTTTACAATGTTCAACATACTAGTCTTTTGACACGAGAGATAAGGGTGAGGAAAGTAATATGTTTAAATGCGTCAAATTGAGCCACTATGTGAAGATCTGAAATGTTCAAAATCAAAGTGTATGGAAGGTTTACCATTTTGTCTTGAGTGGGTGTGGATGCGGTTAAAGTAAAGGTGATGGAAAAGAGGGGATCATCTTTTTATTGACTTTTTTCCAGGACTATTTTTGTCTTCAGAACTAGCAAAGCATGGGATTAAAATGCATAAATCAAATCTGCATGAGCTTCCATCCATTTTAGAAGTTCTGAGTCTTTTGATTGTTTCTGTTTTTCTGCCCAAACGTTCAACGTGTACATAAAAGGATTAATGGCAGAGTTTAATGGCAGAATGAAGATTGCCAAGGCCACATTTACATCCGCAGGTATAGGAATGCCAGACAGCGCCAAGATTCCACACATTCCAATGGGAAACCAGCACATGAAATCAGTCATTGCGATGGTGACTAAGCGTTGTGCAATGGCCATGTCTTTGGAGACTCCAGTAGAATTAGTTTTGAAAGTATTTCTTTGTATTGACCAGTAGATTAATACCTGGCCAACAGCGATGAGTAGAAACAAGACAAAATTAAGGACAATCATTACACAAAAAGAATACATTTTTCCTTTGAAATCTTTCCTCATAACAGGCAGTGGAATACAGATGCCTGTCTGGTCATAAAACTCCCAGTGAGATGTCACTGGAAGTAAAGGCAAGGAAGCCAGAAAACAGCCAACCATCCAGATCAACAGACAAACCAATGCTGCTGATGTTCTTCTAAATCTCCAGGAGGTGAATGGAAAGCAGAGGACAATGAAACGATCCATAGTGATCAGGCAGATCAACAAAGCTGATGCTTCACTGGACAACAGAGAAAGAAAGCCAGCTATATTACATGCCACACTTCTCTTCCACGCGTGATCATGAAAAAGATATATGCCACGATAATGTTCATCAGCCACTCCAATAACAATCATGTAAACACCCATCAGAAAGTCAGCTATGGTCAAGTGGGTAACAAACACAGTGAAACCACTGGATGAAGTCGTCTTCTTCACACACACACGAGCAGAGAAACAGAAGATATTGCCAGATATGGCCATACAGGCAATCAGCCACAGAAACCCACGGTATGTCCATGAATGCAAGAGATCTTTACATGACGATATTTCATCTTTTGGGGCAATACAAGATCCATCAAAGTTAGGGGGAAGGATCTGTTCACAACACAGTTTATAATTATGTGTTGATATGAGATGTAGATGTAACAGATTTTTGAAAGCATCAGCAGGAAACATTTCCACAGGACTGCCATCTAGGTACAGTTCTTTCAGTCGGGGAATGTACTGAAAACCATTAGGACCAATAGTATGTATGTGAGTAAATGTTAGATTGAGCTTCTCTAAGCGAGCAAACACTGTCCATACTTCAGAATCAAACCATTCAAGAGTTGTATATGACAGGTCTACATATATCAACATTGTCGTTTGTACATTAGAGGAATGATCGGCATAGAGCCATGTAACAGGATTATGAGACAAGATCAGAACTTGTATTTTTATAGATCCAGTAATAGAGCTTGTGTTAAAATGATTCAAATTGTTAAACCTTAGGTCAATGTACCTCAGGTTTGACAGCTTTATTGCAGGCAGATAGGTAAGAGAGCAGTTTACAAGAACCAGATGAACAAGATAAGAATTGTCACTAACGTCAGCCGGTGTCATCCCTGAACCAGAAGCATCTAAGGAGCGGATGCTAGAGAAGAGAGTTGCATTAAATGGCTTGGGGCAGAGAAAAGAGTTGGCCTGACAAAGACAGCTGACAGGACAATTAGCTGTACACCATAGTTCATCATCATTCTGTGGACAGTGAGGGTAGCCATCACAGACATGGTCACTGTGAACACATACAGAAGAGTACCTGCACTGGAGAAGTCCAGGACATGGGATCTCCTCACACCACTGTTCGTCTTCATGCCCTGTACAGTCATACATTCCATTGCACCGTGTGTAGATGGGCAGACAGTCGTTGAGCTCACCAGGACAACGGTAGTGACTGTCAGGACAGGAGTCATTTACTGTCATCGGTGTCACTTTGAAAAACAACACTCCGTCAAAGTTTATTAAGACCGGGGATGGGGTGCGTTCCTGATAAAACCATTTGTTAACGATTATCTCTTTGTCTGAGTTGTCTTTGCATTGCCTTACACCATCACACACTTTGCTGTAGGAGACACAGTGACCATTAGAACACGTGAACGAGGACTTGCTACACACAGGATGCTGACAGAAGGATTCATCACTGGAGTCTGGACAGTCAGCTGTGAAGTCACACACCAAGGAGTAGGATAGAGTGATAAAGGCGTAGTTACTGCAGGCAAATGCAGGGAGCACAAAGGCACCGTGTTCTGGTGAATTGAACAGGTGAAGGTTTGATCTGTGATGTGAGAAGTGACAGTTAAGCGCAGATTGTTGATGACACTCTTTGTGTCTGTCAGAACCACAGGAAACATGTCTGTGTATTACATCCCCATCCTGACACTGTGTAAAACGATACCATTTCTCTGTCAGCGATTCCTCAGCACTGATGAGGGAGATTCCCTGTGGACGGCTGTCTCCAGTCAGGTTGGTCCTGATTTCACAAATTACCCCAAACACGTTACAAATTGTATCAGTCCTATAATGGCGGAGCCCTTTTTTACACTGGCGAATTAAAGATACGTGAATAATATTCATTAACTCCAAGTTCAGTGCAACAGTAAATTTCCCATATAAAGAAAACAAGCGCTCTGTACTGAAATGATGGAATAAGACAGTTTTGTCTGCCTTCTGTACTGTGTATTCATAAAACACGGGTGTAGAAGGTCTTGCCATTTGTATACCAACTGAAAGTACTTTTAAACGCCAAAATATCCCCGATGTTTGTACAAGATCTTGGTAAGGGTCGTACACACATGATGGGAAACCAACAACTCCTCCGTGTGACTTACAATGCTCGTTGCCCGCATTATCAAAGTATATCTCATTGCTGGCATTATCAAACCTGTTCAATGTGTCCAATAGCGCAGTGAATTTGTAACATCGTCCACACATGGCCACCAGTCCCTGGCATTGCTCACTGCTGAAGGAACAGTGTTGGTGTTCGTCTCGTCCATCTTCACACTCTGTCACCAGGTTGCATTCCACGTGAATCTGGAAGCTGGAGTAGTTCTCCACTGAGCAGTTCCACACGTGATATGCATGGTCTTTGTAGTATTCTTTAAAAGGATAAAACAACTTAGACAGTCTTTGCGGTTTACTTGTTTCGTTGAAAAACGTAAAGAAAAAAAGAAAGTGTGGAACACAATGTGACCGTCCAAATCTGTTGCCATCATAATTGGATACTGCAATATAATATGTCAGCCATCGAGCATCGCACAGATGAGCTGCACTTGGGTAAACATGGTCATCGTAAGAATACCAGTGCGAATAAACAACCATTGCATTCTTTACACGCTCATAGCTATGCAACGATGCGATTTGTTCCCTCGCAAGTTGTTTATAACTGAACATTAAATATCCAACAGGCACATGTAGGTGCTTCCTATGGGTATCACAGCTTCTGTTCTTTTCCGGCCCACTTATGTTTCCTGTAGTGACGTAGCCAGAGTCCTGTGATGTCATGACAACGTCCAGTCCGTAATCCGGCATTAATTGCTGTAATCGATGGACATCTGATTTGAGGAACACAGATTAGCGTTTAATAACATGCCGTTTGTAAAATTGCAGCTATGCAAGATAATATTTAGAGACGCACCAGATGGGAATTGAATGGAGTATACAGATAGCGATTCGAGTTATAGAGATCAGTATTTTGTCACACAGCTATTGTTTACCAGAAATCATACAGAACACTATTTAGTGGCATGCTTGTAGTATAAATGGAATGAAACAGATTAGTATTTAGTGGAACCTATGGAACCCAGTATTAAGTGACCCGCATATACATGGGTACATCAATATATAATGTCCTAAAAGGGCGCCATACTAGTCCTGTATGCACTTGTTTTTGTCCATACATGCATAAAAGTTATATCACAATATAACATTGTGTGTGTTTGTGTATGTATGTGTGTATGTGTGCCTGCATGCATGCAGGCGTGCGTACGTACGCGCACGCGTGTGTGTGTGTGAGGAAGTAAGAGAACGTTGCGTGCAATCATCGTGTTTATTTTAGTTTCTAATGATTCATTATTTGTTTGCCTTTAATGTTCTTGTTATCAATGTGAAGCGCACTGAGCTCATGTGAGAAAGAGCGCTATATAAATTCCCATTATTATTATTATTATTATTATTTAGCCATTCTGATTTTAACATGCACAGTTTGAAAATGACGACATCAGTGACATTTTCCGAACGTCATCAATAAAGCTATGTTTACAGTTGAGCCTGTACAAAATGGATTTGACAAAATAGCGAATTTATTTATACACCTTTATCTTACAAATGAGCTGGTGAAAATGTATGCGTATTTGCATTATGTTTATAGGTGGCCTTGCGTGCCTTCTTGCATAGTGTTTAAGCGGAGAGAGATTTTTTAAACTGGAAAAACTGACTCTGAAGACACTAGCTAGAGAAAATGATTATTGACAATCATAAACGAACAATGTTTTTTTTAAATGAAAGCACTGGAAGCAGAAACTCCATTCATTTTTGTTTAGAAAGTAAGCCAACTAGAGTACCAAAGGGGGTTGCGTACCCCTCTAAATGATGCAAACAATGACGCAAGCATGACGTGATTTCCTTGCGGTTTCTACGATTTCTAGGGGGGTACGCACATACCCAACCAGCGTGTAGACCTGTTAGTACTCTTATGTACCCTATTATTTGGTAAATTGACAGAATTCTGCGTCAAATCTTTGCCCTGATAACTGACCGAGAAAACTTACAAAACGAAGACATGAAAAAACGGTGGGTAAAATGTTAACTAATTTTTCTCCCCATTAATGAGGTATACGACCCCAAATCCTTCTGTGATGTGATCACAAAAGACAAAACGTAGGTATATTTTTGTGGCATCCCCATCAAGGCATAATATCAGATGTACGTGTCTGCAATGTAGTTTAAACATTTGTTCTGTGACAAGATTTCGAGAACCGGAAGTCATTTCCTCAGTTTGTGCAATGCTGCTAGCCCTGTCATTGTCAACATTGTGCATGACAAGTATGCAACAACTGCTCATAAATATGTGGTACCAATTTTTTACGAACTCAAGAACTCTGTTCATGAGCAGCGCTCAGCCGTCGGCACTAGTAGAATCCTGCTACATCATAACATCGCTAGTCCTCTCAAGGTCAACGCCACTATGACCTACCCCGATAAGTAAGATGTCCAGTTTCTTCCCTACTCACTCCCCGGACCCAATTTGATGTAGGGTATTCTTGTTATTAAAGGAGAAGTTAGTCAAACAAGAATATTCTCCTGACCAAAGCCTTTAAAAAGCACCTATTTCACAGCTCCACACCTTCTTTTTGTCGGAGTACCAACAAAGTACTTTAATCAAAGAAAAAACACTTGAAAATGTGTGTGGTTATCAGAGAAAGGTGGTTTGTACGCGCCTATAGTTTAACTGAAAGTATGAAGATCAGTAGTTAGTGGCACATATACTTTAGTTTTTCAGAATTATGCATATCAGTGTATCTACTGCCGCATTTAGTTTAATTATAATTATACAGGCAAGTATTTAGTTACTCGCCTATAAATTAGCTAAAAGTATAAAGATCAGTGGTTAGTGGCACATAATCTTAGTTTTTTAAAATGATACATATCAGTGTTTAGCTACACGTCTACATTTTAATTGGAATTATGCACTTTATCTGTGTTTAGTAAGGCGCCTGTAGTGTAACGGTAACAGTGACTGTTGGTGCAGATGAAATAGCAGACGTAATCTTGCTGTTTCAAATCTCCTGTAAGCTGACAGAACGAGCAGAATGTATGGATTAGCTGATTTGTTTTTCTTTTAACAGTCTGTGTTCTTTTGTAATAGACTTCGACAACAAACTGGTTTCTGGGGTTTTGGTTTTTTTTTAATGTGCGACAAGGGAAAACCGCTGGCTCGTGTAATTTTATTTTGCAAATTAAAATAGTTTATTACACTTCCAAAATCAAGCGTGTTTCCTATCAGATTTCAGTTCAGCCATTATTTTTCTTTGGATATAACGAGGAGACAAGCTGTAACATCAAATGTCATTAAACCCAAAATCCTGACAGACTTTGTTATTAGACACAGTGCAAATGGAATGATACAGTGCCCGGTGACACATCTACCATATACAGTACAGTGTGATTAGCATTATACAGAATGTAATGGCACAGCTCTTATGTTGTGTGGCTGGATTTATACAGTCTTTGCTGACTCATGTAATGTAAGTGTAGGTATGGTTGGACTCTTGCATGGTGTGATTGATATGAAACATATTTGATCTTACGCACCTATGTCTTATGTTATGGGTCTATACAGTCTTTGCTGACGCATGTAATATATAAGTATCTTCTTCTTCTTCTTCTTCTTCTTCTTCTTCTTCTTCTTCTTCTTCTTCTTCTTCTTCTTCTTCTTCTTCTTCTCGTACGCCAGAGGGACACCCCAGCATCCAATATGAAGGCGAACGTATGTTGCAAGTCCTCCAGTCTTCCAAAAAGCTTCTGGGCGACAGAGACGTGGTCTGGTCAGGTCTTTTTTCTTTGCTGTTGGAACAGTGGACATGACTGTAGGATGTGCTCACTTGTTTGGTTCTCAGTGCCACATGAGCACTTGTCTGACTCACCGATGCATAGTTTGTTGAACAGGTGGTGTTTCAGACGATTGTGACCTGTCCTGAGTCTGAAAACACGGACCTGTTCTTGGCGGGTTAGCATGTAATATGGGTCTGCCCTGTTGTGTTTTGGGTGTTGTCTGGCCCACTTCATTTGCTGTTTGGCCTTGATGATGGCTTTGGCCTCAGGGAGGGTGGTGGACCTGTCGAGCTGCTCGTTTGTGGTGCCTTCCTTTGCTAGGGAATCAGCCGTTTCGTTTCCTTGCACGTTGCTGTGTGAAGGAATCCATTGCAGAATGGCTGTGTGGTTTCTGCTGAAGGAGGCCAGAGCTGACGACAGGTCGTTCAGGTCAGTGCTTTTGCCATGCTGTAGGGCCTGCAGGACAGACAGGGCGTCAGTCAGGAAAACAACGTTGTGGGAGGTGTGGGGGCTGCTCCCAACATGAGCTGCTGCAGTTTTCAGGGCCGCCTCGACCTCTGCTTTGTAATTTGTGGAGTAGAGGGCGGTGGCAAGGCTAAGCCTTTCTTCTGTGCCATCTGGATACTGCACATGTATGCCGGCACCACCATTGCGGACTGCTTCTTCTGCAGAGCACATAAGTATAAGTATGATTTGGTGGTTTTTTTTGTACATAGTGTGATATATGTGAAACGTATTCTATCATACACACCTATGGTGTTATTATACTTATGCGGTGTTTTATTTATATGCTTATACACGTAGCATTTGACATTATTTCATAGAATGATTGGGATCAAACAGAGCAGTGTCTGGTGACATCCTTGCTCTGGCGTTCTCGAGTATGCTAGCAGCTTCCCAATGGGACCGCTACACTGCATACGATTCAACCCAAATGCGATACGATTGTGACGATGTCTGTGAGTCGTGATTCACGTGAAATACTTCCGTCTAAAAAACATACTGTAACTATTTTCGCTGACTATGCTCATGTAGAACCCAATACAAGAATCAAAAAAATAAAATGTCTGATACAAAAATACAGATATTTCATCAGATTCGTGTACGGGGGACGACAACCATAGTGAACATAACTACTGTAGAAGGATTTCGTCAGATTCATTTAGATAGTAGAATTTCACGTGAACCATGCCTCACAAAATGTCACAATCGGATTGCAGTGTTTCAAACCGTATTCATTGTAGCGGACCCCTTAATTGTAGTCACAGGTCTATCTAGTCTTAGTCACATACATAACACTTGTGCTCATAATCATGTGTACTTGTATCTGCATCGGTTTTATACGAGAGAGAGAGAGAGAGAGAGAGAGAGAGAGAGAGAGAGAGAGAGAGAGAGAGAGAGAGAGAGAGAGAGAGAGAGAGAGAGAGAGAGTAACCAATAAACATGCATAATAATATTTATGTGTGCACCCACCTACTCACGATCTTGTTCATCGTTAGTAAAACAGACACATGCACATACACACGCACGCACACACACGCACACACACACACACGCACACGCACACGCACACGCACGCACGCACACACACACACACACACACGCACACGCACACACGCACGCACACGCACGCACGCACACACACACACACACACACACACACACACACAACCACGCGCACGTGAAATGTTATACACGCTCACAGAGACTGACAGCACACACACACACACACACACACACACACACACACACACACACACACACACACACACACACACACACACACACACACACACACACACATACAAAGACATACCCCCATACACACACATATATGCATGCATGCACACGTACTTTGCACACTGCCTCAATGATCACACTAGCTCTAATTTCACCTTCCAATGACAGTAAAACAGTCGTTAATCACAGGAACAGTTGATT
>CM065697.1:36531779-36546779 GCA_017654935.2 Phymorhynchus buccinoides
CACACACACACACACACACACACACACACACACACACACACACACACACACACACACACATGCACACACACGAAAAGTATCCCTGTTAGTGGGCAAGGGCATTGGGAAACAGAAGGGGATCACGCTATTTTTACTTTCAAATATTCGCCCAATTGGTATAATTATGGAAAGTATTCGTGCCATTAGTATGTTCACGCAAATTGACAATAGTCGCTGGTCATCTACATGTGAACATGCAACTCTTCTTCTACAGTCTCGTTCCCATTCACTTCATGGTGTGGTCTTCACTTATGGCAAAAAAGCTTTTGTGCGCTTGAAGCAGACACAAATTTGCTTGTTTGCAACTAAGTCAATAAGGCTTTAGAAAATGGCTGTAAGTATGGAGTACACAGCTGACAGAAACAATCTCACAAAACAGCTATCAGCTAGACGTTTGCTATGCAGCTAGTGTGCTTAAACTGCCAGTTAGACATACACGCCACAAAACAGCTATCAGATACACATTTGTCAGGCAGCTAGTGTGCTCAAACTGGCAGTTAGATGGACACATCACAAAACAGCTATCAGCTAGACATTAGTCAGGCAGCTAGTGTACTTAAACTGGCAGTTAGACGTACACGCCACCTCACAGCTATCAGCTAGACATTTGTCAGGCAGCTGGTGTGCTTAAACTGGCAGTTAGACGTTCACGTCACAACACAGCTATCAGCTAGACATTTGTCAGGCAGCTAGTGTGCTTAGACTGGCAGTTAGACATACACGCCACAAAACGTCTATCAGCTAGACATTTGTCAGGCAGCTAGTGTGCTTAAACTGGCAGTTATATGCTCATACACGCGCATGCACGTGCAAACACACATGCACACATACGCACGCATGCACACACACACACACACACACATGCACACATCTTCTTAAGAAGGATCTGCTGCATAAGCTAAAACATGCATATGCAAGTGTGTCGCAGCCCCTCGATATTGATCTTGACCTTGACCTGGATACTCATTCAGAATCACCATTAAGCTTCTAAATGTCTCAGAAGTGTGTGGTTGTAAATGACCGGTTACCGATGGTCCTACAGGCAGCCTATAACCATTGTGACCTTGACTTTTCTTGTATTTAGTATTCGGAATAACCATAAGCCAATGCATATCAAATTTGAACATAGTAAGCCCAACGATGTGAAAGATACGGCCACAGGAAAAAAATTACGTTTTCTAGGTAAAACTTCAAAGTCACGGTCAGAATGGTTACTATTATTGTATGGGGCATTTTGAGTGTGTGTGTGTGTGTGTGTGTGTTCAATAACGTCTTCCAGATGGCAACAGTTCATACAATCTGAGAGACTATGGCTGGAATCACCCGCAATCATTCCACTCTTTCCTCATGTGCTGTTCATAAAACCATCACACTAAATTTGAAGCGATACCATGCAGCAGTTCTTGAGATACAGCCTTGGGTTCAAACCCCGTGATTTGCATGCATGTGCGCACAAATGCCCAGGCAAATTCATTGTTATAATGTTATAGCCCTTTTATCAGAAAACGTTGTGAAAAGATGCATTGAAAAAAATACTTCCCAAAACTTCACTCGGGAACTAATAAATCATGTTTTTATTTGAAAGAGAAACTGACATAGATCTAGGGATAAAAATGTTCCTGGTTCTTACACTCCAAAACATTGGCGTTCAATAACCTCTTCCAGATGGCAAGAGTTCATACAATCTGAGAGACTATGGCTGGAATCACCCGCAATCATTCCACCCTTTCCTCTCACGTGCTGTTCATACAACACATTCATACCTGCCTGTTTCACTCCATCAAGATTAATTATGGATATTCTATAAATGAAAGTATTCCTAGCAAAAAAATAAATTAGGCTGCATTTGTTCAATAACATTACAGTCACGTAAATCGTACCTTCTATGTCTTTTGAATGGCACAGACACATTATGTCAAGGCATTCAGAAGCCTGTTTTATGTTACATGAAACGTTTGGTAGAGAAAATGACATAAGAATTATTTTGACGTCACAGAGACTAACTGGGACATTGAGAAGAAAGAATGATCAGCAGATTAAGCCATGTCACATGCATCCTGCCATTGAATTACTGCTATAAACTCATTGGTAAGATATCAGTAACTAAGTGGCACGAATTACATAGCAGGTCTTCCAAGTGGTACCTTTTAAAGAAAAAAAGAACAACGTTCTTACTGTTAAATCAAAAGTATAAGCCTTATTGTTTTAATTATAGCATACTGTTCTAGCACTCCACCAGCAATATCCATCCATGTTGAAAGTTTTCCAGCTTTCGGATTAGGGGAGAACTGATAGGTCTTGTAATTCGTACCTTTTGAAGAAAATATTATTGCTGTCTAGCCAAAAGTATAAACCAACATTTATTCTTTGTCATTATACTATACAATTATAGCCCTTCACCAGCAGTATTAATGTTCAAAATGCTACAACTGTCAGATTATTTATTTGCTCTTGAAATAGAAATATCTATCCTTAAGAGGTAATATATCAATAGGTTTCCCCTATCTGCCCTTGAGATTGAGATCTCTATCTTTAGCTGGTGCAAAATCAATAAGTATCCCGTATACAAACGAAACAAACTAGGCAAACAATAATCAACATATGGTGTCTCTACTTTTTGCTTTAATTTCAATGGATTGATACATTTCTTTGTGTGTGAAGACGCTATTTGTCAATGCACTCTTTGTTTTGCTTTGAGCATTTTGATCAGTTTATCTTCTCGCGTTTTCCCTCTGTGCTGTATCAGTGCAGTCCACACGAAGAGCACAGGGTTGAGGGCAGAGTTGAGTGGTAACAGGAACACCACCATAGTGCCCTGGACCTTGTCTGACCCACTCACACCACATGTGGCCATCAGTGTAGCCGTGCCAAACACTAACCAACAAACAGCCTCCTTGGTGGACAATTTTTTCATCACTTGGACACAGGAATACAGAAACGTTTGGCTTGGGTCCAGCATAATTCTGTAGGTTGGTGTTTTCTTTTGAGTAAGGAATTGGAAAATTATCATCATTGGACACAGTGTGCATTTTATTACTGTGGTCACATTGAACCAGATAAACCTGGTCTCGGACTGATAGTATTGAAACAGAGCCAACCGGCACAGGCCAGAATGGCCCGAAAGACCCCAGTGAGACAGTCCAGGCAGAAAGGGTATCAGAGACAAGAGGATGCCAACAAGCCACGTCATGGCACAAGTTATGATTGTGTAACGTTTCTGGAATATCAAAAAATATCGTGGAGAGCAAAAGCTGAGCATCTGGTCGAGATTGATAAGTGTTATGACAAATAGCGACACTTCTTGTGACAGCATGAACAACAACCCACTCAGCTTGCATGTGACACTGCTGGTCCATGTCTTTTCAAACCAGACGTATTCCCCCTGAAATAGTTGGTTTGCTATCAACACAATGCCAACATGACATCCCATACATGAACCAGCAAGATTTATATGGGTAATTGTCATCAACAATTTACTGCCAAAAATGTCCTTGACCTTAAATGAAATCATAAAGCACAGCAAGTTTCCTACAATGGTTGTCAATAACACCAACCAGTGTAAAATTACATGTATATCAGAGGGTAGCAGTTTCCTGCATGATGGAAGTACAGCCTCTGGTGTTGAACATTTGGGTTCTCTCTGTTGTTTGGGAAGTATGTTAACACAGCAAAGCCTGTAATCTGATAAATACATAAATCTCAGGCTGTGCAGCCCTGAATATAAATCCAGTGGGAAGTTCCTCAACGAGTCTCCTCTTAAATCCAGTGTTACCAGTTGAGGCATGCCTTTGAAGCCTGTAGACCCAATGGTGTGAACTTCAGAGAAAGACACGTTCAAATGTGTAGTAAAATGTAGCTTGATTGTAATGTCATCATCAAGTACAGTGAGCTGTGTTTTGGACACGTCAATTTGCCTTATTTCATAATGGATAAACTTTATTGATTTATTGGTTATGTTCTGTAGAGGGTTGTTTTGCAGAGACACAGTTCTCAAGTTTGGCAGATCAAGAAAGAATCTCATATTCAGAATTGTTAGAACATTGTTTGAAAGGTTCAAAAGCCGAAGGTTCTTGATTGCCAGCCCTGTCACATTATCGACAGAACAATAAGTAATGCTCAGATAAATAAGATATGCATTATGTGAGAAATCAGCCAACTTCATTCTTGATCCTGTTGCATCCACATATCGAAGTTGAGAAAAGAAATCTGATGGAAAAGGTTTACTGCACACAAAAGTATCGCCTTGACATAAGCAGCCTTCAGGGCAGGTCAAGTCACAGGTCAGTTCATCATCCTGCTGTGGACACTGACCCCAACCATCACACAGGTGATCTTCATGCACACAGATTGTGGAGTCCAGACATTGGTAGTAAAAAGGGCACATGATCCTCTCACAACTCTGTTCATCTTCCCCATAAATGCAGTCGTTAAATCCATTGCACCGGGTATACACAGGCAGACAGAAGTGTCTTTCCTTGGAGCAATGATAGTGAGTATCAGGACACGAGTCTTCGTTCGTTCTCTCCCAAGTAAAGAAACCACTACCATCCAGATTGATGTGGTAAACTATGTCTAAATTAAACGGGTCCCCACTGAGATAATAGACCTCTTCCATCCCTAATAAACTGCACCCTCTCTCATCAGAATTGTCCAAACAGTCTGAATATTTGTTACACTGTTGGTTTTGTGACACACACTGACCGTTAGCACAAGCAAAATCCTGACACGAGGGATGCTGACAAAACGATTCATCACTTAGATCAGGACAATGCTGTCTGAAGTCACAGACAAAATTGTAATGGATTGTTGTGGAATCATCGTCACATGCAAACACAATGTGCAGGAAGCGTTTCTTGGTTTCCATTAAGAAAGGTGAAGGAGTGTTATAGCCATCACTTGCGTTATTCAATATGTGGGTCGTTCTTGATGTTGCTGTCTTTCCATTGTTGTTGTCCCACAAAAACGTGTGTGTTAAATGTCCATCTGGACGAACAAACAAAACCTGTCGTGTTATTTTCCTCATCAATCTTCTCAGCTTTGAATAAGAAAAGTGAATTTGGGACTGAAAGTATGTGAATGAAGCTACGTCAATTTCACACATAACCATAGAAGTCTGTACTACATACAAAAATCGGTAGAAATGCACTTTTAGTAACTTTGACATTGCAAAATAGAATGGATACTTACTGTCTCCGATGAACGTAACATTGAAATGGAGATTATTATAAGCAATTGTTCTGTCAGACCATTTGCCGAGCATCCTATACATGAAAGGTACAGAATTCCAGTCCCGTGTTAGACCTAATATAAAGTTGAACTTATGATACCTTTGGCCATAACGTAAAGTATCGTTTTGTTCCTGCCTTGTTTTTAACGTAATAACCCTAGCACTCACTCTTCTGCACAGGTATTGAACTTCTGTGTACGTGGTATGACTTGTCTTCATGCTCTTCCTGACCAGTGTGAAACATTTCCTGGTGGAAGCCACCATTCCCGGGCAGTCAGGACTGCTGTAAGGACAGTGCTCTGATTCATCCCGTCCATCTTCGCACTGCTTCATCAGGTTACAGTGCAGGTGTTCCTGGAACTGTGAGTAGTGAGGCACGGAACAGTTGAACAACCCACTGGACAGCTTGGGGGGGTTGTCAGGGGCAGGAATGGTGGAAAAGTAGACTTTAGCATAGCAAGGTGCGGGTAATGAAAACGTTAAATGTGAAGTAGGAAAGACACGTGCTGGTGTAAAATCATCAAAGCAGACGCTTTTTTGTTGTGTTGTTTGGTTATTTCTGTATTGTATGGTCAAACCTGCCGATGGACAACTCAGAACATCATATGTCTGTACAAGACTGAGTATGATCACATGCCCAAGAGGACCTGCTAGTTCTTGATTGATAAAGCAACTTGGACACAGTTGACAGTGTATGAAATCTTGGCATGTTAGACAAAATCTAAATAGTATTATGTACTTAGAGTATGTGCCAAAAGATATGATGGGGACTTCGTAATTGTTGAAATCAACCACTTCTACAGTGACTTGCGGGTTGTTTTTATGTCTAAATAAAATAATTTCGCAAATATGATGAATGTACTCTTCAAAGCTATGCATGTTACATTCAATTTGAAATTCATTCAGGGGATGTAAGTGGGTTGCCCTGGTCAACACCTTAAAATTAGTTTTCCACCATACAGAGTCGCACCAATACTGAAGGCGTCGAATGTGGACTCTGGTGCATCGTTTTATATTCATAAACAGCGTACAATAAGTATCATTTTGCAAGTTATAGTGTGTAACAGAACCTAATCCAAAATATGCGTTCATTTCAATACGGCCATACACATTGTTGGGTATTCTAGCCCTTTGCACTATAAATTCTAGTGTATCTTGCTCAGTGAAATACTCAACACCTGGACACATGGCTCTGATTCCTGTAGTGTTCACCCGGAGCATCCCTTGGTCTTCTGCCAAATCTGCAGCCACAGTAAGATAACATGGATAAAATTTGTTATTTTATTAGGCTGATTTAGCCTTGCCTGGATTGAGTGGCTCGACTTAAGAGCAGGATTGTTGACTCAACTGAAAAATCAAGTTATTGGAGGCTGAGTTATCAAAGCACAATCATTCTAATCTCATTTATATAGAATAACTATGTGTAATCACTAATGTAACTCATATTTATAATGAAGGAGAAAAATATAATCCGAATTGCATACAAAGTTCCCATTTGGTAGTTCACTAAACCCTTTGAAACGATTGAAAACCTGTTAAAACAAAAGAAAAAGAACATTTGTTTTGGCTATGATGCATAAATCATGGCAGAAAATATGCATTTAATGAACACGTGGTCATTTGCATGTACATTGTAATACAAAAATATGGACTAAACCTATGAAAGATGGTTGCTCCGAAACAACAAGTTTTGAGTGATTTAGGTTTCCACACATCCATACTTTACAATGTTCAACATACTAGTCTTTTGACACGAAAGATAAGGGTGAGAAAAGTAATATGTTTAAATGCATCAAATTAATCCACTATGTGAAGATGAGAAATATTAAAAATCAAAGTGTATGGAAGGTTTACCATTTTGTCTTGAGTGGGTGTGGATTCGGTTAAAGTAAAAGTGATGGAAAAGGGGGATCATCTTTTTATTGACTTTTTTCCAGGACTATTTTTGTCTTCAGAACTCACAAAGCATGGGATTAAAATGCATAAATCAAATCTGCATGAGCTTCCATCCATTTTAGAAGTTCTGAGTCTTTTGATTGTTTCTGTTTTTCTGCCCAAACGTTCAACGTGTACATGAAAGGATTAATGGCAGAGTTTAATGGCAGAATAAAGATTGCCAAGGCCACATTTACATCCGCGGGTATAGGAATGCCAGACAACGCCAAGATTCCACACATTCCAATGGGAAACCAGCACATAAAATCAGTCATTGCGATGGTGACTAGGCGTTGTGCAATGGCCATGTCTTTGGAGACTCCAGTAGAATTCGTTTTGAAAGTATTGCTTTGTATTGACCAGTAGATTAATACCTGGCCAACAGCGATGAGTAGAAACAAAACAAAATTAAGGACAATCATTACAATAAAAGAATACATTTTTCCTTTAAATTCTTTCCTCATAACAGGCAATGGAATACAGATGCCTGTCTGGCCATAAAACTCCCAGTGAGATGTCACTGGAAGTAAAGGCAAGGAGGCCAGAAAACAACCAACCATCCAGATCAACAGACAAACCAATGCTGCTGATGTTCTCCTAATTCTCCAGGAGGTGAATGGAAAGCAGAGGACAATGAAACGATCCAAAGTGATCATGCAGATCAACAAAGCTGATGCTTCACTGGACAACAGAGAAAGAAAGCCAGCTATATTACACGCCACACTTCTCTTCCACGCATGATCATGAAAAAGATATCTGCCACGATAATGTTCATCAGCCACTCCAATAACAATCATGTAAACACCCATCAGAAAGTCAGCTATGGCCAGGTGGGTAACAAACACAGTGAAACCACTGGATGAAGTCGTCTTCTTCACACACACACGAGCAGAGAAACAGAAGATATTGCCAGATATGGCCATACAGGCAATCAGCCACAGAAACCCACGGTATGTCCATGAATGCAAGAGATCTTTACATGACGATATTTCATCTTTTGAGGCAATACAAGACCCATCAAAGTTAGGGGGAAGGATCTGTTCACAACACAGTTTATAATTATGTGTTGATATGAGACGTAGATTTAACATATTTTTGAAAGCATCAGCAGGAAACATTTCCACAGGACTGCCATCTAGGTACAGTTCTTTCAGTTGGGGAATGTACTGAAAACCATTAGGTCCAATAGTATGTATGTGAGTAAATGTTAGATTGAGCTTCTCTAACTGAGCAAACACTGTCCATACTTCAGAATCAAACCATTCAAGAGTTGTATATGACAGGTCAACGTATGTCAACATTGTCGTTTGTACATTAGAGGAACGATCGGCATAGAGCCACGTAACAGGATTATGAGACAAGATCAGAACTTGTATTTTGATAGATCCAGTAATAGAGCTTGTGTTAAAATGATTCAAATTGTTAAAACTTAGGTCAATGTACCTCAGGTTTGACAGCTTTATTGCAGGCAGATATGTAAGAGAGCAGTTTACAAGAACCAGATGAACAAGATAAGAATTGTCACTAACGTCAGCTGGTGTCATCCCTGAACCAGAAGCATCTAAGGAGCGGATGCTAGAGAAGAGAGTTGCATTGAATGGCTTGGGGCAGAGAAAAGAGTTGGCCTGACAAAGGCAGCTGACAGGACAATTAGCTGTACACCATAGTTCATCATCATTCTGTGGACAGTGAGGATAGCCATCACAGACATGGTCACTGTGAACACATACAGAAGAGTACCTGCACTGGAGAAGTCCAGGACATGGTATCTCCTCACACCACTGTTCGTCTTCATGCCCTGTACAGTCATACATTCCATTGCACCGTGTGTATGTGGGCAGACAGTCGTTGAGTGCACCAGGACAACGGTAGTGACTGTCAGGACAGGAGTCATTTACTGTCATCGGTGTCACTTTGAAAAACAACACTCCGTCAAAGTTTATTAAGACCGGGGATGGGGTGCGTACCTGAGAAAACCATTTATTAACGATGATCTCTTTGTCTGAGTTGTCTTTGCATTGCATTACGCCATCACACACTTTGCTGTAGGAGACACAGTGACCATTAGAACACGTGAAAGAGGAATGGACACACACAGGATGCTGACAGAAGGATTCATCACTGGAGTCTGGACAGTCAGCTGTAAAATCACACACCAAGGAATAGGATAGAGTGATAAAGGCGTAGTTACTGCAGGCAAATGCAGGGAGCACAAATGTACCGTGTTCTGGTGAATTGAACAGATGAAGGTTTGATCTGTGACGTGAGAAGTGACAGTTAAGCGCAGATTGTTGTTGACACTCTTTGTGTCTGTCAGATCCACAGGAAACATGTCTGTGTATTACATCCCCATCCTGACACTGTGTAAAACGATACAATTTCTCTGTCAGCGATTCCTCAGCACTGATGAGGGAGATTCCATGTGGACGATTGTCCCCAGTCATGTTGGTCCTGATTTCACAAATTACCCCAAACACGTTACAAATTGCATCAGTCCTATAATTGCGGAGATCGTTTTTACACTGGCGAATTAAAGATACGTGAATAATATTCATTAACTCCAAGTTCAGTGCAACAGTAAATTTCCCATATAAAGAAAACAAGCGCTCTGTACTGAAATGATGGAATAAGACAGTTTTGTCTGCCTTTTGTATTGTGTATTTATAAAACACGGGTGTAGAAGGTCTTGCCATTTGTATACCAACTGAAAGTACTCTAAAACTCCAAAATATCCCGGATTTCTGTACAAGATCATGGTAAGGGTCGTACACACATGAAGGGAAACCAACAACTCCTCCGTGTGACTTACAATGCTCGTTGCCCGCATTATCAAAGTATATCTCATTGCTGGCATTATTAAACCTGTTCAATGTATCCAATAGCGCAGTGAATTTGTAACATCGTCCACACATGGCCACCAGTCCCTGGCATTGCTCACTGCTGAAGGAACAGTGTTGGTGTTCGTCTCGTCCATCTTCACACTCTGTCACCAGGTTGCATTCCATGTGAATCTGGAAGCTGGAGTAGTTCTCCACTGAGCAGTTCCACACGTGATATGCATGGTCTTTGTAGTATTCTTTAAAAGGATAAAACAACTTGGACAGTCTTTGCGGTTTACTTGTTTCGTTGAAAAACGTAAAGAAAAAAAGAAAGTGTGGAACACAATGTGACACTCCATATCTGTTGCCATCGAAATTGGATACTACAATAAAATATGTGTGCCATCGAGCATCGTACAGATGAGCTGCACTTGGGTAAATATGGTTACCATAAGAAAACCAGTGATAATAAGCACCTGATGCATTCTTTACACGCTCATAGCTATGCAATGATCCTATTTGTTTTCTCGCAAGTCGTTTATAACTGAACATTAAATATCCAACAGGCACATGTAGGTGCTTCCTATATGCATTACAGCTTCTGTACTGTTCCGGCCCATTTATGTTTCCTGTAGTGACGTAGCCAGAGTCCTGTGACGTCATGACAACGTCCAGTCCGTACTCCGGTATTAATTGCAGTGTTCGCTGAACATCTGATTTGAGGAACACAGAGCAGCGTTTAATAACATGCCGTTTGTAAAATTGCAGCTGTGCAAGATAATATTTAGAGACGCACCAGATGGGAATTGAATGGAGTATACAGATAGCGATTCGAGTTATAGAGATCAGTATTTTGTCACACAGCTATTGTTTACCAGAAATCATACAGAACACTATTTAGTGGCATGCCTGTAGTATAAATGGAATGAAACAGATTAGTATTTAGTGGAACCTATGGAACCCAGTATTAAGTAACACGCATATACATGGGTACATCAATATATAATGTCCTAAAAGGGGCGCCATACTAGTCCTGTATGCACTTGTTTTTGTCCATACATGCATAAAAGTTATATCACAATATAACATTGTGTGTGTTTGTGTATGTATGTGTGCCTGCATGCATGCAGGCGTGCGTACGTACGCGCACGCGTGTGTGTGTGTGTGTGTCAGGAAGTAAGAGAACGTTGCGTGCAATCATCGTGTTTATTTTAGTTTTAGTTTTATTTTAGTTTCTAATGATTCATTATTTGTTTGCCTTTAATGTTCTTCTTATCAATGTGAAGCGCACTGAGCTCATGTGAGAAAGAGCGCTATATACATTCCCATTATTATTATTATTATTATTATTATTATTTAGCCATTCTGATTTCAACATGCACAGTTTGAAAATGACGACATCCGTGACGTTTTCCGAACGTCATCAATAAAGCTATGTTTGCAGCTGAGCCTGTAAAAAATGGATCTGACAAAATAGCGAATTTATTATTACACCTTTAACTTACAAACGAGCTGGTGAAAATGTATGCGTATTTGAATTTTGTTGATAGGTGGCCTTGCGTGCCTTCTTGCATAGCTTTTAAGTGGGTAGAGATTTTTGAAACTGGAAAAACTGACTCTGAAGACACTAGCTAGAGAAAGTGATTATTGACAATCATAAACGAAAAATGTTTTGTTTAAATGAAAGCACTGGAAGCAGAAACTCCATTCATTTTTGTTTAGAAAGTAAGCCAACTAGAGTACCAAAGGGGGTTGCGTACCCCTCAAGATGATACAAACAATGACGCAAGCATGACGTGATTTCCTTACGATTTCTAGGGGGGTACGCACATACCCAACCAGCGTGCAGACCTGTTAGTACTCTTATGTACCCTATTATTTGGTGAATTGACAGAATTCTGCGACAAATATTTTCCCTGAAAACTGACCCAGAAAACTTACGAAACGAAGACATGAAAAAATGGTGGGTAAAATGTTACCTAAATAAATAAGCTATGCGACCCAAAATCCTTCTGTGATGTGATCACAAAGACGAAACGTTGGTATATTTGTGTGGCATCCCCATCAAGTCATTCTATCAGATGTAGGTGTCTGCTGGTCTAGTTTAAAAATTGTTCCGAAACAGGATTTTCAGAACCAGAAGTGATTTTCTTCAGTTTGTGCAATACCACTGGCCCTGTCATTGTCGACATTGTGCGTGACAAGTATACAACCACTGCTCATAAATATGTGGTACTAATTTTTCACAAACTGAAGAACTCTGTTCATGAGCAGTGCTCAGCCATCGGCACTAGTAAAATCCTGCTACTTCATAAAAACGCTAGTCCTTTCAAGGTCAACGTCACTATGACCTACCCTGATAAGTAAGATGTCCAATTTTTTCCCTACTCCCCGGACCCATCTTGATCCCATGCTGATGTTGGGTATTCTTGTTATTAAAGGAGAAGTTAGAAAAACAAGAATATTCTCCTCTCCAAAGCACCAATTTCACAGCTCCACAACTTCTTTTTTGTCGGCGTACAAAAAAAGTATTTTAATCAAAGACAAAACACTTGAATATGCGTGTGGTTATCAGAGAAAGGTGGCTTACACACCTACCTTTTCATAACATCACACATGTCATCTACTGCCACATCATTTAGTTACACGCCTATACTTTAACTGAAAGTATGAAGATAGTAGTTAGTGGCACATATACTATAGTTTTTCAGAATGTTTACATATCAGTGTTTAGCTACACGTCTACACTTTAATTGGAATTCTGCATCATACCATTTATTATCTGTGTTTCATAAGGTGACTGTTATGTAACAGTAACAGTAAATGTTGGTGCAGATGAATTAGCAGACGTAATCTTGCTGTTTCCAGTCTCCTGTAAGCTGACAGAACGAGCAGAATGTATGAATTAGCTGATTTTATTTTCTTAAACAGTCTGTGTTCTTTTGTAATAGACATCGACAACAAACTGGTTTCTTTTGTTCTGTTTTGGAAGAAAAAAGTTAAACATCTGGATCGTGTAATTTTATTTTGCAAATTAAAATAGTTTCTTTTATTTCCAAAATCAAGCGTGTTTCCTATCAGATTTCAGTTCAGCCATCATTTTTGTTCGGATATAATGAGAAGACAAGCTGTAACATCAAATGTAATAAAAGCCAAAATCCTGACAGACTTTGTTATTAGACACAGTGCAAATAGAATGATGCAGTGCTCTGTGACACATCTACCATATACAGTACAGTGTGATTAGCATTATACAGAATGTAATGGCACAGCTATTACGTTGTGTGGTTCTATTTATAGTCTTTGCTGACACATGTAATATAAGCGTCGGTATGGTTGGACTTTTGCATGGTGTGATTGATATGAAACATATTTGATCATGCACACCTATGTTTTATGTTATGTTGTTGGATCTATATAGTCTTTGCTGACACATGTAATCTATAATATATTGCGCTAAGGATCCGAGGAGGGACCCTAAAAACTCGAGTACCGCGTAAATGTCGGACTTTTGCTTGCGATGCGGGTCAAGATACACGCTTCGTCTATTTATTCCGCTGTGTCAGATTAAAAAGTTTGCTTTTGAAAGTTGATTTTGAAGACAAAATGTGTGAAATTTCATCCAAAATTTGGGTCGTCAGCTTCGCCCGAAAATTGCTGAAGCTACCTTCGGAAAACACAAAGTTTGCCAAAGTTATTCAGGTCACATTTCAAGTTGGCTATACAGAGACCGTCAACTTTACTGCAATCTGTAAACTTAATATTCTTTTTCTTCTCCATAGTAATGGTTATTTGAGTGAACGAAAAAACACCACTTTGACAATCAAAGGCAATATCATGATGCAAATTGCTCAAATCTGTTGTAAAACTGGTGAGTTAAGCTGTCTAATTTGGGGTGGACGGTCTGTCGGAAGCCATTTGCATTTTCAAATCGGTTCATTTTTAGACACGTGCGTGTGCTAACAGAAAGCCCAGGCTAACTCCTTGCACCTAGAGCCTTAGAAGAAGTGAGAGGGGGAGGGGTGGCTAGGAAGGAGAAGAGGGAGGCGAGTAGGGCTTTTGTACAAATAGTTCCTCTACATGCTCCCCCCCCCCCCTCCCCCATTTATCGTTTGTTTCCATTTTTCCGTTCTTGCATGTCTTACTGCAGATTGAGTACTTCATCCTCTATTATTTGCTATATTTAACACTAATTTGCATCCATTTACATAATGAAACACATGCATTCAATGATAGTAGAAGATAAAGGCAAGACAGAAAAACGCAAAGAACAAGGACTGTGATAAATGCCGCGGTGAACTGCACTTCATGGGGGGGGGGGGGGGGTCCTATTAGATAATGTCCTTTATCATGACTGCGATTAATTATTCAAGAAAGATCATTCGCTGAAAAGGTTAATAAAATACAGCTTAATGTTTGGTAAGAAAGGCAAGTGTGAAAATACTTTGAGAGCCGAGAAATGTAGTGGGGGGCGGTGGCACATCTTGACCTTTACCCGCATCTGCGCTCATGAATTGACAGGAAACCGAGCAAGCAATGATGAAGTGTGTGCTGTCTACTACAGTGTGTGTGCGTGTGTGTGTGTGTGTGTTTTCACAACATTTAAGCACCTACTTTTCTCAAAGTGACAAAACCTAAGTCTGTGCGGAGCTTACAATTGCTTTCATTACATCCCGTGCGGAGCATGGGTTTTGCTATATTTAATAATGTACATCTAGCCACTTCTTCTTCTTCTTCTTCTTCGGACAGGTTCCTTCCAATTATGAACGCAGATGCTTCATGCTGCCGTGTGGAGCACGGGTTTATCTAGTATAAGTATCTTCTTCATTTCTTCTTCTCGTACATCAGAGGGACACCCCAGCATCCAATATGAAGGTGGCCGTATGTTACAGGTCCTCCAGTCTTCCAAAAAGCTTCTGGGCCACAGAGACGTGGTCTGGCCAGGTCTTTTCTCTTTGCTGTTGGAACAGTGGACATGAC
>CM065697.1:36549279-36571271 GCA_017654935.2 Phymorhynchus buccinoides
AGACAGGCACACACACACACACACACACACACACACACACACACACACACACACACACACACACACACACACACACACACACACACACACACACACACACACATACAAACACATACCCCCATACACACACATATATGCATGCATATACACTCACATGCACGTACTGTGCACACTGCATCAATGATCACACTAGCTCTAATTTCACCTTCCAATGACAGTAGAACAGTCGTTAATCAAAGGAACAGTTGATTTATTCAGTGCCAGTAGAACAGTCGTTAATCACAGGAACAGTTGAAAACAATGCAGCTAAATGGAGTTTATGCTATGTCTACATTGGGGAAGCTGTTTTTGAAACACTCACGGACATATACGAGAGAGAGAGAGAGAGAGAGAGAGAGAGAGAGAGAGAGAGAGAGAGAGAGAGAGAGAGAGAGAGAGAGAGAGAGAGAGAGAGAGAGAGAGAGAGAGAGAGAGAGAGAGAGAGAGAGAGAGAGAGAGAGAGAGAGAGAGAGAGAGAGAGAGAGAGAGGTTTTTCTACATATATGTATTGGAATGTTTTACAGTGCTCAATAGTGCGCAAGAATACCACAGCAGATTTTAAAGATAAATTCGTTGAATTATACTCTAGGGCGAAATTGAATTCATACTTCCCTTTTGGTACGATGTTCTAGAAATTTGAAGGCGAATGTTTTGTTAAAGACCCAGTACGTCACGTGTCAAAATCACCGTTTTCACGTGTTTTCCCTCTTATAGCTGGTAAGAAATCTTATTTTGACCAAGTGTTGCTCCCATACAAATTGCCTCTTGTACGAAAACGAGACATCACTTTAAGGAGCAGCCTCGATCGTATACGAGGAAAGTCTGAATGTGGGCCACACCGACCCAGAAAAATACAAGGAATTTAATCCAGCCGGCTCTGTGGGTCTTTAATTGTTCTTTAATTTAGAGGATGACACACGCTGTTCCGCGCTGTTGTGTGCAGGTCGGAGGACGTTAAAACAAGATTTGATTGTTCTTTGCTGTTTCCCGTGTTAAGGCAACACAAAAATAACAGTCTATAAGATCGTGAATGGAGACGGCGGATAGCTCATTCATGAGGTTGACCTCGTAATCCAATAAAATTCCAGGAAATTGCGCGTGCGTGTCTCATGGGTCGCGTGCGTAGAGAAAGAGAGAGAGAGAGAGAGAGAGAGAGAGAGAGAGAGAGAGAGAGAGAGAGAGAGAGAGAGATGTCAGTGTGTATGTTTTCCATTGGCTTTCTATTGTCCTTTGCCGATCTACGATCGCAAAGGAGTCTATTTTCGTTCGTGTATGTTTCTTTGTTTGTTTGTGGGTTGTTGTTTTTCTTTTTCTGTCTGTCCCAAGCATATCTCCCTAACCGCTTGACCAAATCGCTTCACATTTTGTGTGGTGGTGTGTCACCATGAGAGGAAGGCATCCGCGCAAACATTTTTTGCCGTCGTGACCTTGACCTTGTTTCTGATTTTGTTTGAGAAAGAAGTTTTATTGGACGTGCTGCTGAATCTATATGGGTGAAAAGGTGATTGAGCAATCCGTTTGAGATTCTTTCGACTTCTCATAGAGTTCTCTACTTTTGAGTTAGTGTAACAACGGATGCATCGTCGAACAGCGTATGTTATCCTCTAAAATAAAAGATTATCTTGCAAAATATTTGCCTTCAAATTTTCGTAGCATTGTACCAAAAGGGAAGCATCCCTATAGTAATTTGTATGATTCGCCCTAGAGTATTACAAATATATGTACAATGCCACCATCGGGATACTATAAAAAGGAAGAAAAAACCCCACGTGTAACTGTAAGCTTACTGTTCCAGATTGGTCACTTAAAATGTAGTTAAAAGTTTACATTTCTTATTTTGTTTCCAACGGATAATTATACAGTGATGTGTTATTGTTTTCCTTTTAAAATACATTTATGTTGTATCCCCTTTCCTTCTTCAAGCGGGAGATAATGCACACACAATAGAGACAATGCACACACATGCGCGCGCGCACACACATGCACACATGTACGCACACGCGCGCGTATATGCGCACGCACGCACACACACACACTCAAACAAACAAGCACATTTTTGGAAAGGTTAGTGGTTTCAGTTGTTGCGTGTTCGATCACACAAGTGAGAAGTGCAAGTATTGAAACCATGTGCCTTGACCAGCACACTCTGTTTAGTGGAATGAATGAATAAATGAATGAATGAAAATGTGGATGGAGGGGGGGGGGGGGTATGGAGGGAAGTAGTGAAGGGGGGGGGGGGGGGTGGAAGGAGGGCTGAATGAATGAATAAATGAATGATTAATCGTTATTAATCAGTTTATTAATCATTAATTATTGTGCTTTGCCCAATCAATGATCCGCAAAGGAGTATAAGTTTGTCTCGAGTCTCAGTGGTGATTTTGTTTTAGTGTGTGTGTGTGGGTCAAGTCAAGTCAAGTCAAAATGATCTTTATTGACGATAAAAGAATAAGCTTGAAATAAAGCTGTTTTTATACTGTTTCTCTGTGGGTGTGGGTGCGTGCGCGCGTGTGTGTGTGGGTGCGTGCGCGCGCGTGTGTGTGTATGTGTATGTGTGTGTGTGTGTGTTTTTGTTTACTCTGTTCGCTGGGGGGGGGGGGGGGGGGGGGGTAAATACTGACTTGGACCATGCCACTTAGAGACGAGTCAGGGGCAGATAATTTCACGTGGCTATCATACACTACTACGTCGTCACAGGCAAGGGCGAGAATCTTATGTAGGTGGCACATGCTTACCCGTGCATGAGACATGGGTGGAGAATGTTCAGTATAAAGCCTCATTCCGGCCCAGCCGTCGAGAACAGAAGTTCTAGGGCCAATCATACAAATTACTAACCGGATACTTCCCTTTTGATACGATGTTACGAAAATTTGAAGGCAAATAGTTTGCAAGATAATCTTCGATTTTAGAGGATGACACACGCTGTTTGACGATGTGTCCGTTGTTAAACTAACTCAAAAGTAGAGAACCATATGAGAAGTCGAAAGAATCTCAAACGGATTGCTCAATCACCTTTTGACCCATATAGATTCAGAAGCACGTCCAATAAAATTTATTTCTCAAACAAAATTATAAATAGAAAGCCAATGGAAAACATACGCACAGACCCCCCCCCCCCTCCCTCTGTCTTCTCTCTCTCTCTCTCTCTCTCTCTCTCTCTGTCTCTCTCTCTCTCTCTCTCTCTCTCTCTCTCTCTTCTCTCTCTCTCTTCTCTCTCTCTCTCTCTCTCTCTCTCTCTCTATCTCTCTCTCGCATCTCTCTCGCGCACGCGCGCGCTCTCGTGACCCACGAGACACGCACGCGCACTTTCCAGGAATTTTATTGGATTACGAGAATGAGCTATCCGCCGTCTCCCTTCACGACCTTATAGAGTCCATTGTTTTTGTGTTGCTTTAACAAGGGAAACAGCGCGACACAGCGTGTGTCATCCTCTAAATTAAAAGGACATTTCACAAAACATGGAAGTATGACTGCATATTCGCTCTACACTATGACACTTTCTCTCAATTGAAGCTTAACTTTTCCAGGTCCATGTGTATATTTTTTAATATGTTTTTGATTGTCCATTGTGTTTCAATCGACAAGAGGGCAATAAAAAAAAAATTGCGAGTGTGCATGTGTTGCTTTAACGGCAGAAACAGTCTTTTAAACTCAGAAAATAGACAAACGCATGGCAGGGTACTTGACGATGGATGTCTTTGCATTTGGTGGGAGTGTATCGTGATGTCGTGGGTGCTAGAAGAGTTTTTTTTTTTAAACTCTGGTGTTTTCACAAGTTCTGCCGACTGCAACAGTCTCTTGGTTGGATCACCCTCTGGTAAAAGTACAGAAGGTCCAGAATAGTGCCGGGCACCAGACTTGCAGGTCAAGGGGTTGTCTAAAACCTCTAACAGTTCAAGTTTTGCTGCTAGTCCACTTTACAATTTGCGCTAACAAACGAACCGGGTTTTTTATCGACGGATAAGAACAGGCACTGTACCATTTTTATAATACACAATATCATAATTACCTTAACGACACACTTATTGGCATAATAAATATATCTGTCAAGACTCTGAGGATGTTGCTGGTCTTGCATTTGAGTACAGAAGGGAATGAATAGAAGGATGCAGCCTGTACTACTGTGGCATCCGTTTCATTCTTAAGTCACACAGATTTTCACAATAGAAAAGAAAATGTAGTTTCAACACTGTTTTACAAAAAGAGCACATCAAGCCTTGTTCAGAAACACCATAGGCCTATATATAACGATTTTTACACACATGCACACGCAGGCGCACACACAAACACACACACACACACCTACACACACACACTTAGGCACACATATCTTCCTTTTATCACACACACACACACACACACCACGGCACACACACGAAAAGTCTCCCTGTTAGTGGGCAAGGGCATTGGGAAACAGAAGGGGTTCGCGCTATTTTTACTTTCAAATATTCACGCAATTGGTATAATTATGGAAAGTATTCGTGCCATTAGTATGTTCGCGCAAATTGACAATAGTCGCAGGTCATCTACATGTGAACATGCAACTCTTCTTCTACAGTCTCGTTCCCATTCACTTCATGGTGTGGTCTTCACTCATGGCAAAAAAGCTTTTGTGCGCATGAAACAGACACAAATTTGCTTGTTTGCAACTAAGTCAATAAGGCTTTAGAAAATGGCTGTAAGTATGGAGTACACAGCTGACAGAAACAATCTCACAAAACAGCTATCAACTAGAAGTTTGTTATGCAGCTAGTGTGCTTAAACTGCCAGTTAGACATACACGCCACAAAACAGCTATCAGATACACATTTGTCAGGCAGCTAGTGTGCTCAAACTGGCAGTTAGATGGGCACATCACAAAACAGCTATCAGCTAGACATTAGTCAGGCAGCTAGTGTGCTCAAACTGGCAGTTAGACGTACACGCCACAAAACAGCTATCAGCTGGACATTTGTCAGGCAGCTAGTGTGCTTAAGCTGGCAGTTAGATGTACACCCACAAAGCAGCTATCAGCTAGACATTTGTCAGGCAGCTAGTGTGCTTAAGCTGGCAGTTAGATGTACACTCCACAAAACAGCTATCAGCTGGACATTTGTCAGGCAGCTAGTGTGCTTAAGCTGGCAGTTAGATGTACACGCCACAAAGCAGCTATCAGCTAGACATTTGTCAGGCAGCTAGTGTGCTTAAGCTGGCAGTTAGGCAGACGTACACGCCGCACCCAGTATTGTCCTGGAAGTAATCAAACGAGTCACTGTGCCATTCTGTCACAGAACGTCATGAAGTTGCCGCACTGTTGTCAACATAACTGATGTCAACATTTAAGCTTAAATTGGTGGGTGGGTGGGTTTTTTCAATACCACTGTCCATCCCATTTACCTTCCTTCTGAATTCAGTTCTTGGATGGTTTGATCATTTCAAATATTCTTTAAATAGAATTTGAGCTTACTTGTTTTAATCTGTATTTGGATAACCATATTATCCACCTCAACAAGCTAGAGAGAGAGAGGGGGGTAGGGTTCTGCACAACCACATCCGAGTACAAATGTCCAAATTAATTAAATGTTCATTCCCTCTATGCTCCTATATGGACCACTACAAGAATGGTAAGACTACGTTCTGTTATTGGCAAATGTTAAGAATAGCCCCCCCCCACTCCTCTCCTCTGCCCCTTCCATTCATTTCAGACAGTTTCAGGTTAGGGTTAAGTTAGGAATAGGGTTAGGGATAGGTTTAGGGTCAGATAGTCATCAACTTTTTTTTTTAATGTATTTGACTCTAAACTCACCCTAAACCTATCCCTAACCCTATCCCTAACCCTATTTCTAACCCTAGCCCTAACTTGAAACCCTCTAATCCACACACAAAACAGAAAGTGATGGTATGTTATGACATTGACACTTAACTGACCCTAAACATATCCCTAAACATATCCCTAAGCATATCCCTAAACATATCCCTAACCCTATCCCAAACCCTAACCCTAACTGAAGCCGTGTGAAATGAATGGAAGTGGCAAGGGAGGGGGCTATTCTTAACATTTGCAAACAGGGCAAACCCTATTCCTAACCCTAAACCTAACCTTAAACCGTCTAATCCACACCTCCAAAAAAAGAGAGAAAATTATGGTATGTTATGAGATTATAACTTAACTGACCCTAAGCATATCCCTAGCCCTATCCCAAACCCTATTCCTAACCCTAACTGAAACCGTCTGAAATTAATGGAAGAGGCAAAGGAGGGGGCTATCCTTAACGTTTGCCCTGTTATTTCTTATTTCCTATGTCCTTTAAAGCAAAGAAGAAAAAACAATATCTACCCACTTTTTAGTGGCAGAATGGGTGTACGTTTTTATTCTTCAGTGTGTTTTGTTCTCTGAATGATCATGTGAAAGTTGTATTTTTTTTATGCAGTAAACTGGCAATCATTTTCGGCTGTATCATTTCATTGAACACATTCCGGTGTATTTTTTGGGTTTCTAAAATATGGCGTCATAATCTGTTTACACTTTTTTTAAAACTAATTCTATTTAAGTACATAACATTAGTTAGTAAAATAGCTTTCAAAGTTAAGTGCTATGTCCAGTGTCTAATTTTTGTGTCTATTTTTTTTCTTTCTTTTTATTAATGTTCAAAATGTTACAACTGTCAGATTATTTATTTGCTCTTGAAATCGAGATATATCAATAAGTCTCCCGTATCTGCCTTTAAGATTGAGATCTCTATCCTTAGCTGGTACAAAGTCAATAAGTTTCCAGTATAAAAACGAAACAAAACTAGGCAAACAATAATCAACATATGGTTCCTCTATGTTTTGCTTTAGTTTCAATGGATTGATACTTTTCTTTGTGTGCGAAGACGCTGTTTGTCAATGCACTCTTTGTTTTGCTTTGAGCATTTTGATCAGTTTATCTTCTCGCGTTTTCCCTCTGTGCTGTGTCAGTGCAGTCCACACGAAGAGCACAGGGTTGAGGGCAGAGTTGAGTGGTAACAGGAACACCACCATAGTGCCCTGGACCTTGTCTGACCCACTCACACCACATGTGGCCATCAGTGTAGCCGTGCCAAACACTAACCAACAAACAGCCTCCTTGGTGGACAATTTTTTCATCACTTGGACACAGGAATACAGAAATGTTTGGCTTGGGTCCAACATAATTCTGTAGGTTGGTGTTTTCTTTTGAGAAAGGAATTGCAAAATTATCATCATTGGACACAGTGTGCATTTTATTACTGTGGTCACTTTGAACCAGATAAACTTGTTCTCGGACTGATAGTATTGAAACAGAGCCAACCGGCACAGACCAGAATGGCCCGAAAGACCCCAGTGAGACAGTCCAGGTAGAAAGGGTATCAGAGACAAGAGGATGCCTACAAGCCACGTCATGGCACAAGTTATTAATGTGTAACGTTTCTGCAATATCAAAAAATATCGGGGAGAGCAAAAGCTGAGCATCTGGTCGAGATTGATAAGTGTTATGACAAATAGCGACACTTCTTGTGACAGCATGAACAAAAACCCACTCAGCTTGCATGTGACACTGCTGGTCCATGTCTTTTCAAACCAGACATATTCCCCCTGAAATAGTTGGTTTGCTATCAACACAATGCCAACATGACATCCCATACATGAACCAGCAAGATTTATATGGGTAATTGTCATCAACAATTTACTGCCAAAAATGTCCTTGACCTTAAATGAAATCATAAAGCACAGCAAGTTTCCTACAATGGTTGTCAATAACACCAACCAGTGTAAAATTACATGTATATCAGAGGGTAGCAGTTTCCTGCATGATGGAAGTACAGCCTCTGGTGTTGAACATTTGGGTTCTCTCTGTTGTTTGGGAAGTATGTTAACACAGCAAAGCCTGTAATCTGATAAATACATCAATCTCAGGCTGTGCAGCCCTGAATATAAATCCAGTGGGAAGTTCCTCAACGAGTCTCCTCTTAAATCCAGTGTTACCAGTTGAGGCATGCCTTTGAAGCCTGTAGACCCAATGGTGTGAACTTCAGAGAAAGACACATTCAAATGTGTAGTAAAATGTAGCTTGATTGTAATGTCATCATCAAGTACAGTGAGCTGTGTTTTGGACACGTCAATTTGCCTTATTTCATAATGGATAAACTTTATTGATTTATTGGTTATGTTCTGTAGAGGGTTGTTGTGCAGAGACACAGTTCTCAAGTTTGGCAGATCAAGAAAGAATCTCATATTCAGAATTGTTAGAACATTGTTTGAAAGGTTCAAAAGCCGAAGGTTCTTGATTGCCAGCCCTGTCACATTATCGACAGAACAATAAGTAATGCTCAGATAAATAAGATATGCATTATGTGAGAAATCAGCCAACTTCATTCTTGATCCTGTTGCATCCACATATCGAAGTTGAGAAAAGAAATCTGATGGAAAAGGTTTACTGCACACAAAAGTATCGCCTTGACATAAGCAGCCTTCAGGGCAGGTCATGTCACAGGTCAGTTCATCATCCTGCTGTGGACACTGACCCCAACCATCACACAGGTGATCTTCATGCACACAGATTGTGGAGTCCAGACATTGGTAGTAAAAAGGGCACATGATCCTCTCACAACTCTGTTCATCTTCCCCATAAATGCAGTCGTTAAATCCGTTGCACCGGGTGTACACAGGCAGACAGAAGTGTCTTTCCTTGGAGCAATGATAGTGAGTATCAGGACACGAGTCTTCGTTCGTTCTCTCCCAAGTAAAGAAACCACTACCATCCAGATTGATGTGGTAAACTATGTCTAAATTAAACGGGTCCCCACTGAGATAATAGACCTCTTCCATCCCTAATAAACTGCACCCTCTCTCATCAGAATTGTCCAAACAGTCTGAATATTTGTTACACTGTTGGTTTTGTGACACACACTGACCGTTAGCACAAGGAAAATCCTGACACGAGGGATGCTGACAAAACGATTCATCACTTAGATCAGGACAGTGTTGTCTGAAGTCACAGACAAAATTGTAATGGATTGTTGTGGAATCATCGTCACATGCAAACACAATGTGCAGGAAGCGTTTCTTGGTTTCCATTAAGAAAGGTGAAGGAGTGTTATAGCCATCACTTGCGTTATTCAATATGTGGGTATTTCTTGATGTTGCTGTCTTTCCATTGTTGTTGTCCCACAAAAACGTGTGTGTTAAATGTCCATCTTGACGAACAAACAAAACCTGCCGTGATATTTTCCTCATCAATCTTCTCAGCTTTGAATAAGAAAAGTGAATTTGATACTGAAAGTATGTGAATGAAGCTACGTCAATTTCACACATAACCATAGAAGTCTGTACTACATACAAAAATCGGTAGAAATGCACTTTTAGTAACTTTGACTTTGCAAAATAGAATGGATACTTACTGTCTCCGATGAACGTAACATTGAAATGGAGATTATTATAAGCAATTGTGCTGTCGGACCATTTGCCGAGCATCCTATACATGAAAGGTACAGAATTCCAGTCCCGTGTTAGACCTAATATAAAGTTGAAATTATGATACCTGTGGCCATAACGTAAAGTATCATTTTGTTCGTGCCTTGTTTTTAACGTAATAACCCTAGCATTCACATTTCTGCACAGGTATTGAACTTCTGTGTACGTGGTATGACTTGTCTTCATGCTCTTCCTGACCAGTGTGAAACATTTCCTGATGGAAGTCACCATTCCCGGGCAGTCAGGACTGCTGTAAGGACAGTGCTCTGATTCATCCCGTCCATCTTCGCACTGCGTCATCAGGTTACAGTGCAGGTGTTCCTGGAACTGGGAGTAGTGAGGCACGGAACAGTTGAACAACCCACTGGACAGCTTGGGGGGTTTGTCAGGGGCAGGAATGGTGGAAAAGTAGACTTTAGCGTAGCAAGGTGAGGGTAATGAAAACGTTAAATGTGAAGTAGGAAAGACACGTGCTGGTGTAAAATCATCAAAGCAGACACTTTTTTGTTTTGTTGTTTGGTTATTTCTGTAGTGTATGGTCAAACCTGCCAATGGACAAGTCAGAACATCATATGTCTGTACAAGACTGAGTATGATCACATGCCCAAGAGGACCTGCTAGTTCTTGATTGATAAAGCAACTTGGACACAGTTGACAGTGTATGAAATCTTCGCATGTTACACAAAATCTAAATAGTATCATGTACACAGAGTATGTGCCAAAAGATATGATGGGGACTTCGTAATTGTTGAAATCAACCACTTCTACAGTGACTTGCGGGTTGTTTTTATGTTTAAATTTAATATTTTCACAAATATGATGAGTGTACTCTTCAAAGCTATGCGTGTTGCATTCAATTTCAAATTCCTTCAGGGGATGTAAGTGGGTTGCCCAGGTCAACACCTCAAAATTAGTTTTCCACCATACAGAGTCGCACCAATACTGAAGGCGTCGAATGTGGACTCTAGTGCATCGTTTTATATGCATAAACAGCGTACAATAAGTATCATTTTGCAAGTTATAGTGTGTAACAGAACTGTATCCAAAATATGCCTTCATTTCAATATGGCCATACACATTGTAGTATATTCTAGACCTTTCAGCCTTAAATTCTAGTGTATCTTGCTCAGTGAAATACTCAACACCTGGACACATGGCTCTGATCCCTGTAGTGTTCACACGGAGCATCCCTTGGTCTTCTGCCAAATCTGCAGACACAGTAAGATAACATGGATAAACTTTGTTATTGTATTAGGCTGATTTAACCTTGCCTTGATTGAGTGGGCCGACTTAAGAGCAGGATTGTTGACTCAACTGAAAAATCAAGTTATTGTAGGCTGAGTTATCCAAGCACAATCATTGTAATCTCATTTTTATAGAATAACTCTGTGTAATGTAACTCATATTTATAATGGAAAAAAACATAATCCAAATTGCATGCAAAGTTCCCATTTGGAAGTTCACTAAACCCTTTGAAACGATTGAAAACCTGTTAAAACAAAAGAAAAAGAACATTTGTTCTGGCTATCATCATTCATATAGTAAAAAGCCAAGTGTCCGTGTGTGTGTGTGTGTGTGTGTGTCTGAAACACAAAACGGGCCTTATAACTCCGCCGTTTTTCGACCGAATCGCTTCAAATTTGCTGTGAGCCCTAACGGGGCGATGGCAACGGCAACCGAGGCGGCCGTGTTATTTGCGCGGTTTGGCAAATGCGTGAAACGCGTATCCGCCGGCCTCTCGGCGCCCGTATCTCCGGTATTTCTGGACCGATTGCCTTCAACTTTGGCAGGAACATGACTGGGGATGGTGACTATCGATGTGCCAAACCGGCAGCGAATCGATTTATAAACGCGCGCGATATACGCCGCTTCACCTTTTCACAAATAACTCTGCCGTTTCTAAACCGAATCGTTTCACATTTGCTGTCAGGCTTGCTGTGGCCTGGCAGCAAATTTGAAGAGATTCGGGAGAGCGCGTGTCTCTCAGAGCAGCGCCAACGGTAAACGGGGCCTTATAACTCTGCCGTTTCTTAACCGAATCGCTTCAAATTTGCTGTACTCAGCGTTACCAGTACTTGGCATTACCGTTGCTAGGCGTTACCATTACTAGGGAGAGCGCATCACTCTCAGAGCAGCGCCAACGGGAAACGGGGCCTTATAACTCCGCCTTTTCTTAACTGAATCTCTTCAAATTTGCTGTACTCAGCGTTACCAGTACTTAGCGTTACCGTTACTAGGCGTTACCGTTACTAGGCGTCACCGGTACTCCGTGTTGCGCTAGTAACACATAAATCATGGCAGAAAATATGCATTTAATGAACATGTGGTCATTTGCATATAATACAAAAGTATGGACTAAACCTACGAAAGATGGTTGCTCCGAAACAACAAGTATTGAGTGATTTAGATTTCCAGACATCCATACTTTACAATGTTCAACATACTAGTCTTTTGACACGAGAGATAAGGGTGAGGAAAGTAATATGTTTAAATGCATCAAATTGATCCACTATGTGAAGATCAGAAATGTTCAAAATCAAAGTGTATGGAAGGTTTACCATTTTGTCTTGAGTGGGTGTGGATTCGGTTAAAGTAAAAGTGATGGAAAAGGGGGATCATCTTTTTATTGACTTTTTTCCAGGACTATTTTTGTCTTCAGAACTAGCAAAGCATGGGATTAACATGCATAAATCAAATCTGCATGAGCTTCCATCCATTTTAGAAGTTCTGAGTCTTTTGATTGTTTCTGTTTTTCTGCCCAAACGTTCAACGTGTACATGAAAGGATTAATGGCAGAGTTTAATGGCAGAATAAAGATTGCCAAGGCCACATTTACATCCGCGGGTATAGGAATGCCAGACAACGCCAAAATTCCACACATTCCAATGGGAAACCAGCACATGAAATCAGTCATTGCTATGGTGACTAAGCGTTGTGCAATGGCCATGTCTTTGGAGACTCCAGTAGAATTAGTTTTGAAAGTATTTCTTTGTATTGACCAGTAGATTAATACCTGGCCAACAGCGATGAGTAGAAACAAAACAAAATTAAGGGCAATCATTACACTAAACGAATACATTTTTCCTTTAAAAGCTTTCCTCATAACCGGCAGTGGAATACAGATGCCTGTCTGGCCATAAAACTCCCAGTGAGATGTCACTGGAAGTAAAGGCAATGAAGCCAGAAAACAGCCAACCATCCAGATCAACAGGCAAACCAATGCTGCTGATGTTCTCCTAATTCTCCAGGAGGTGAATGGAAAGCAGAGGACAATGAAACGATCCAAAGTGATCAGGCAGATCAACAAAGCTGATGTTTCACTGGACAACAGAGAGAGAAAGCCAGCTATATTACACGCCACACTTCTCTTCCACGCGTGATCATGAAAAAGATATATGCCACGATAATGTTCATCAGCCACTCCAATAACAATCATGAAAACACCCATCAGAAAGTCAGCTATGGTCAGGTGGGTAACAAACACAGTGAAACCACTGGATGAAGTCGTCTTCTTCACACACACACGAGCAGAGAAACAGAAGATATTGCCAGATATGGCCATACAGGCAATCAGCCACAGAAACCCACGGTATGTCCATGAATGCAAGAGATCTTTACATGACGATATTTCATCTTTTGGGGCAATACAAGACCCATCAAAGTTAGGGGGAAGGATCTGTTTACAACACAGTTTATAATTATGTGTTGATATGAAACGTAGATGTAACAGATTTTTGAAAGCATCAGCAGGAAACATTTCCACAGGACTGCCATCTAGGTACAGTACTTTCAGTCGGGGAATGTACTGAAACCCATTAGGACCAATAGTATGTATGTGAGTAAATGTTAGATTGAGCTTCTCTAACCGAGCAAACACTGTCCATACTTCAGAATCAAACCATTCAAGAGTTGTATATGACAGGTCTACGTATGTCAACATTGTCGTTTGTACATTAGAGGAATGATCGGCATAGAGCCATGTAACAGGATTATGAGACAAGATCAGAACTTGTATTTTGATAGATCCAGTAATAGAGCTTGTGTTAAAATGATTCAAATTGTTAAAACTTAGGTCAAGGTACCTCAGGTTTGACAGCTTTATTGCAGGCAGATAGGCAAGAGAGCAATTTACAAGAACCAGATGAACAAGATAAGAATTGTCACTTATGTCAGCCAGTGTCATCCCTGAACCAGAAGCATCTAAGGAACGGATGCTAGAGAAGAGAGTTGCATTGAATGGCTTGGGGCACAGAAAAGAGTTGGCCTGACAGTGGCAGCTGACAGGACAATTAGTTGTACACCATAGTTCATCATCATTCTGTGGACAGTGAGGGTAGCCATCACAGACATGGTCACTGTGAACACATACAGAAGAGTACCTGCACTGGAGAAGTCCAGGACATAGGATCTCCTCACACCAGTGTTCGTCTTCATGCCCTGTACAGTCATACATTCCATTGCACCGTGTGTAGATGGGCAGACAGTCGTTGAGCTCACCAGGACAACGGTAGTGACTGTCAGGACAGGAGTCATTTACTGTCATCGGTGTCACTTTAAAAAACAACACTCCGTCAAAATTTATTAAGACCGGGGATGGGGTGCGTTCCTGAGAAAACCATTTATTAACGATGATCTCTTTGTCTGAGTTGTCTTTACATTGCCTTACACCATCACAGACTTTGCTGTAGGAGACACAGTGACCATTAGAACACGTGAATGAGGACTGGCCACACACAGGATGCTGACAGAAGGATTCATCACTGGAGTCTGGACAGTCAGCTGTGAAGTCACACACCAAGGAGTAGGATAGAGTGATAAAGGCGTAGTTACTGCAGGCAAATGCAGGGAGCACAAAGGCACCGTGTTCTGGTGAATTGAACAGATGAAGGTTTGATCTGTGACGTGAGAAGTGACAGTTAAGCGCAGATTGTTGATGACACTCTTTGTGTCTGTCAGAACCACAGGAAACATGTCTGTGTATTACATCCCCATCCTGACACTGTGTAAAACGATACCATTTCTCTGTCAGCGAATCCTCAGCACTGATGAGGGAGATTCCACGTGGACGATTGTCCCCAGTCAGGTTGGTCCTGATTTCACAAATTACCCCAAACACTGCACAACTTATCCCAGTACTATAATAGGGGTACTCATCTTTACAAGGGCGAATTAAAGATATGTGAATAATTTTCATTATCTCCAAATTCAGTGCAACAGTAGTTTTCCCATATAAAGAAAACAAGCGCTCAGTACTAAAATGATGGAACAAGACACTTTTGTCTTCCTTTTGTACTGTGTATTCATAAAACACGGGTGTAGAAGGTCTTGCCATTTGTATACCAGCTGAAAGTACTTTAAAACGCCAAAATATCCCGGATTTTTGTACAAGTTCTTCGTAAGGGTCATACACACATGAAGGGAAACCAACAACTCCTCCGTGTGACCTACAATGCTTGTTGCCCGCATTATCAAAGTATAGCTCATTGCTGGCATTATTAAACCTGTTCAATTCGTCCAATAGCGCAGTGAACTTGTAACATCGTCCACACATGGCCACCAGTCCCTGGCATTGCTCACTGCTGAAGGAACAGTGTTGGTGTTCGTCTCGTCCATCTTCACACTCTGTCACCAGGTTGCACTCCACGTGAAGCTGGAAGCTGGAGTAGTTCTCCACTGAGCAGTTCCACACGTGATATGAATGGTCTTTGTAGTATTCTTTAAAAGGATAAAACAACTTGGACAGTCTTTGCGGTTTATTTGTTTCGTTGAAAAAAGTAAAGAAAAAAAGAAAGCGTGGATCACAATGTGACCGTCCATATATATTGCCATCAAAATTGAATGCTGAAATAAAATATGTGTGCCATCGAGCATCGCACAGATGAGCTGCACTTGGGTAAGTATGGTCCTTGTGAGAAAACCAGTGCCAATAAACACCTGTTGCATTATTTTCACGTTCATAGCTATGCAACGATGCGATTTGTTCCCTCGCAAGTTGTTTATAACTGAACATTAAATATCCAACAGGCACATGTAGGTGCTTCCTATGGTCACTACAGTTTCTGTTCTTGTCCGGCTCACTTATGTTTCCTGTAGTGATGTAGCCAGAGTCCTGTGACGTCATGACAACGTCCAGTCCGTAATCCGGCATTGATTGCTGTAATTGATGGACATCTGATTTGAGGAACACAGAGCAGCGTTTAATAACATGCCGTTTGTAAAATTGCAGCTATGCAAGATAATATTTAGAGATGCACCAGTTACGTAATGAGAATTGAATGGAGTATACAGATAGCGATTCGAGTTATAGAGATCAGTATTTTGTCACACAGCTATTGTTTACCAGAAATCATACAGAACACTATTTAGTGGCATGCCTGTAGTATAAATGGAATGAAACAGATTAGTATTTAGTGGAACCTATGGAACCCAGTATTAAGTGACCCGCATATACATGGGTACATCAATATATAATGTCCTAAAAGGGCGCCATGCGCAATTCTAGTCCACTATACGCTTGTTTTTGTCCATACATGCATAAAAGTTATATCACAATATAATTCAACCATTCTGCTTTTAACATGCACAGTTTGAAAATGACGACATCAGTGACATTTTCCGAACGTCATCAATAAAGCTATGTTTACAGTTGAGCCTGTACAAAATGGATTTGACAAAATAGCGAATTTATTTATACACCTTTATCTTACAAATGAGCTGGTGAAAATGTATGCGTATTTGCATTATGTTTATAGGTGGCCTTGCGTGCCTTCTTGCATAGTGTTTAAGCGGAGAGAGATTTTTTAAACTGGAAAAACTGACTCTGAAGACACTAGCTAGAGAAAGTGATTATTGACAATCATAAACGAAAAATGGTTTGTTTAAATGAAAGCACTGGAAGCAGAAACTCCATTCATTTTTGTTTAGAAAGTAAGCCAACTAGAGTACCAAAGGGGGTTGCGTACCCCTCAAAATGATGCAAACAATGACGCAAGCATGACGTGATTTCCTTACGGTTTCTACGATTTCTAGGGGGGTACGCACATACCCAACCAGCGTGTAGACCTGTTAGTACTCTTATGTACCCTATTATTTGGTAAATTGACAGAATTCTGCGTCAAATCTTTGCCCTGATAACTGACCGAGAAAACTTACAAAACGAAGACATGAAAAAACGGTGGGTAAAATGTTAACTAAATGTTTCTTCCCAATTAATGGGCCATACGACCCCCAAATCCTTCTGTGATGTGATCACAAAAGACAAAACGTAGGTATATTTTTGTGGCATCCCCATCAAGGCATAATATCAGATGTACGTGTCTGCTGATCTAGTTTAAAAATTTGTTCTGTGACAAGATTTCGAGAACCGGAAGTCATTTTCCTCAGTTTGTACAATACTGCTGGCCCTGTCATTGTCGACATTGTGCGTGACAAGTATGCAACAACTGCTCATAAATATGTGGTACCAATTTTTTACGAACTCAAGAACTCTGTTCATGAGCAGCGCTCAGCCGTCGGCACTAGTAGAATCCTGCTACATCATAAAATCGCTAGTCCTCTCAAGGTCAACGCCACTATGACCTACCCCGATAAGTAAGATGTCCAGTTTCTTCCCTACTCACTCCCCGGACCCAATTTGATGTAGGGTATTCTTGTTATTAAAGGAGAAGTTAGTAAAACAAGAATATTCTCCTGACCAAAGCCTTTAAAAAAGCACCTATTTCACAGCTCCACACCTTCTTTTTGTCGGAGTACCAAAAAGTACTTTAATCAAAGAAAAAACACTTGAAAATGTGTGTGGTTATCAGAGAAAGGTGGTTTGTACACGCCTATAGTTTAACTGAAAGTATGAAGATCAGTAGTTAGTGGCACATATACGTTAGTTTTTCAGAATTATGCATATCAGTGTATCTACTGCCGCATTTAGTTTAATTATAATTATACAGGCAAGTATTTAGTTACTCGCCTATAAATTAGCTAAAAGTATAAAGATCAGTGGTTAGTGGCACATAATCTTAGTTTTTTAAAATGATACATATCAGTGTTTAGCTACACGTCTACATTTTAATTGGAATTATGCACTTTATCTGTGTTTAGTAAGGCGCCTGTAGTGTAACGGTAACAGTGACTGTTGGTGCAGATGAATTAGCAGACGTAATCTTGCTGTTTCAAATCTCCTGTAAGCTGACAGAACGAGCAGAATGTATGGATTAGCTGATTTTTTTTTCTTTTAACAGTCTGTGTTCTTTTGTAATACACATCGACAACAAACTGGTTTCTGTTTTGTTTTTTGGTTTCTTTTAAGTGCGACAAGGGAAAACCGCTGGCTCGTGTCATTTTATTTTGCAAATTAAAATAGTTTATTACACTTCCAAAATCAAGCGTGTTTCCTATCAGATTTCAGTTCAGCCATTATTTTTGTTCGGATATAACGAGGAGACAAGCTGTAACATCAAATGTCATTAAACCCAAAATCCTGACAGACTTTGTTATTAGACACAGTGCAAATGGAATGATACAGTGCCCGGTGACACATCTACCATATACAGTACAGTGTGATTAGCATTATACAGAATGTAATGGCACAGCTCTTATGTTGTGTGGCTGGATTTATGCAGTCTTTGCTGACTCATGTAATGTAAGTGTAGGTATGGTTGGACTCTTGCATGGTGTGATTGATATGAAACATATTTGATCTTACGCACCTATGTCTTATGTTATGGGTCTATACAGTCTTTGCTGACGCATGTAATATAAGTTTCTTCTTCTTCTTCTTCTTCTTCTTCTTCTCGTACGTCAGAGGGACACACCAGCATCCAATATGAAGGCGAACGTATGCTGCAAGTCCTCCAGTCTTCCAAAAAGCTTCTGGGCGACAGAGACGTGGTCTGGCCAGGTCTTTTTTCTTTGCTGTTGGAACAGTGGACATGACTGTAGGATGTGGTCACTTGTTTGGTTCTCAGTGCCACATGAGCACTTGTCTGACTCACCGATGCATAGTTTGTTGAACAGGTGGTGTTTCAGACGATTGTGACCTGTCCTGAGTCTGAAAACACAGACCTGTTCTTGGCGGGTTAGCATGTAATATGGGTCTGCCCTGTTGTGTTTTGGGTGTTGTCTGGCCCACTTCTTTTGCTGTTTGGCCTTGATGATGGCTTTGGCCTCAGGGAGGGTGGTGGACCTGTCGAGCTGCTCGTTTGTGGTGCCTTCCTTTGCTAGGGAATCAGCCATTTCGTTTCCTTGCACGTTGCTGTGTGAAGGAATCCATTGCAGAATGGCTGTGTGGTTTCTGCTGAAGGAGGCCAGAGTTGACGACAGGTCATTCAGATCAGTGCCTTTGCCATGCTGTAGGGCCTGCAGGACAGACAGGGCGTCAGTCAGGAAAACAACGTTGTGGGGGCTGCTCCCAACATGAGCTGCTGCAGTTTTCAGGGCCGCCTCGACCTCTGCTTTGTAATTTGTGGAGTAGAGGCCGGTGGCAAGGCTAAGCCTTTCTTCTGTGCCATCTGGATACTGCACATGTATGCCGGCACCACCATTGCGGACTGCTTCTTCTGCAGAGCACATAAGTATAAGTATGATTTGGTGGGGGGTTTTGTACATAGTGTGATATATGTGAAACGTATTCTATCATACACACCTATGGTGTTATTATACTTATGCGGTGTTTTATTTATATGCTTATACACGTAGCATTTGACATTATTTCATAGAATGATTGGGATCAAACAGAGCAGTGTCTGGTGACATCCTTGCTCTGGCGTTCTCGAGTATGCTAGCAGCTTGCCAATGGGACCGCTACACTGCATACGATTCAACCCAAATGTAATACGATTGTGACGATGTCTGTGAGTGATTAAGGGATTCACCGTGAAATACTTCCGTCTAAAAAAAACATACTGTAACTATTTTTCGCTCACTATGCTCATGTAGAACCCAATACAGAGAATCAAATAAAATGTCTGATACAAAAATACAGATATTTCATCAGATTCGTGTACGGGGGACGACAACCATAGTGAACATAACTACTGTAGAAGGATTTCGTCAGATTCATTTAGACAGTAGAATTTCACGTGAACCATGCCTCACAAAATGTCACAATCGGATTGCAGTGTTTCAAACCGTATTCATTGTAGCGGACCCCTTAATTGTAGTCACAGGTCTATCTAGTCTTAGTCACATACATAACACTTGTGCTCATAATCATGTGTACTTGTATCTGCATCGGTTTTATACGAGACGAGAGAGAGAGAGAGAGAGAGAGAGAAGAGAGAGACGAGAGAGAGAGAGAGAGAGAGAGAGAGAGAGAGAGAGAGAGAGAGAGTAGTTTTTCTACATATATGTATTGGAATGTTTTACAGTGCTCAATAGTGCGCAAGAATACCACAGCAGATTTTAAAGATAAATTCGTTGTGTTATGCTCTAGGGCGAAATTGAATTCATACTTCCTATTTGGTACGATGTTCTAGAAATTTGAAGGCGAATGTTTTGTTAAAGACCCAGTACGTCACGTGTCAAAATCACCGTTTTTCACGTGTTTTCCCTCTTATAGCTGGTAAGAAATCTTATTTTTGACCAAGTGTTGCTCCCAGACAAATTGCCTCTTGCACGAAAACGAAACATCACTTTAAAGAGCAGCCTCGATCGTATACGAGGAAAGTCTGAATGTGGGTCCACCACCACCCCCCCCCCCCCCCCACCCGACCCAGAAAAAACCAAGGGACTTAATCCAGCCGGCTCTGTGGGTTTTTAATTGTCCTTTTAATTTAGAGGATGACACCAGGCTGTTCCGCGCTGTTGTGTGCAGGTCGGAGGACGTTAAAACAAGATTTGATTGTTCCGCGCTGTTTCCGGTGTTAAAGCAACACAAAAATAACAGTCTCATAAGATCGTGAAGGGAGACGGCGGATTGCTCATTCACGAGGTTGACCTCGTAATCCAATAAAATTCCAGGAAATTGCGTGTGCGTGTCTCATGGGTCGCGTGCTTGTAGAGAAGATTAGAGAAGAAGAGAGAGAGATGAGGAAGAGAGAGAGAGAGAGATGAGACGGACGAGAGAGAGATGGAGGGGGGGAGAAAGAGAGGAGAGGAGAGAGGAGAGAGAGAGAGAGAGAGAGAGCGCGGGTGAGGGGAGAGAGATAGAGAGGACAGACAGAGAGAAGAGAGAGGAGAGAGAGAGAGGGTGGGGGGGAGGAGATAGAGGTGTTCCTGTGCGTATGTTTTCCAATGGCTTTCTATTTATAATTTTGTTTGAGAAAGAAGTTTTATTGGAAGTGCTTCTGAATCTATATGGGTCAAAAGGTGATTGAGCCAATCCGTTTGAGATTCTTTCGACTTCTCATAGAGTTCTCTACTTTTGAGTTAGTTTAACAACGGAAACATCGTTGAACAGCGTGTGTCATCCTCTAAAATAGAAGATTATCTTGCAAAATATTTGCCTTCAAATTTTCTTAACATCGTACCAAAAAGGGAAGCATCCCTATAGTAATTTGTATGATTGGCCCTAGAGTGTTAGAAAAAAAATGTACAATGACACCATATGGATACTATATAATGTTTTTAAAAAGCTTAACTGTAAGCTTACTGTTCCAGATTGGTCACTTAAAATGTATTTAAAAGTTTAAATTTCTTATTTGATTGCAAAGGATAATTATACAGTAATGTGTTATTGTTTTCTTTTAAAATACATTTAAGTTGTATCCCCTTTCCTTTTTCAAGCAGGAGATAATACACACACACAGTAGAGACAATACACACACATGCGCGCGCGCTAGCGCACACATGCACACGCGCGGCTGCGTATGCGCACTGACACACACTCAAACAAACAAGCACGTTTTTGGAAAGGTTAATGGTTTCAGTTGTTGCATGTTCGATCAGACAAGTGAGAAGTGCAAGTATTGAAACTATGTGCCTTGACCAGAACATTCTGTTTAGTATGAATGAATGAATGAATGAATGAATGAATGAAAAAAGTGGATGGAAGGATCTAGGATGGAGGGAGGGAGGTATGGAGGGAAGTAGTGGGGGGGGGGGGGCTGGATTGATATGAATAAATGAATGATTAATCATTAGTAATCAGTTTAATTAATCAGTAATTATTGTGCTTTGGCCCGATCAAATGATCCGCACAAGAATTATATGTTTGTCTTGAGGTCATCAGTGGTGATTTTTTTTGTGTGCGTGTGTGTGTGTGTGTTTTGTGTGGTGTGTGTGTGGGTGTGTGTGTGTGTGTGATTGCGTGTGTGTGTGTGTGCGTGTGTATGGGTGTGTGTGTGTGTGTGTGTGTGTGCGTGTGTGTCGTGTCGTGCGTGCCGCGCCTGTGCGTCTGTGTGTGTTTGTTTGCTCTGTTCGCTGGGGGGGTGGGGGGGCGGCTGGGTGGGGGGTAAGGGCGATAATTATAGAACTGACTTGACCATGCCGCCTAGAGACCGAGTCAGGGTCAGATAATTCACGTGGCCACTACATACTACGTCCCTTGACAGGGCAGGGCGGAGAATCTA
>CM065697.1:36571771-36641617 GCA_017654935.2 Phymorhynchus buccinoides
ACCCCTGTCCCACTCTACACCTACTCTATTTACTGTTCAGATGGAGAAAGCATGCCACAAAGTAGTAGGAACACCAAGAAACATTGGAGCAGCGAGCGGTGGGTTCATAGAGATGTACATCGCCAAACCATCACAGTCCAGGCTGTTTCCTAAGACAAGCCCCGCAGTCTGGAGGAAGGGTGGGTGTCTTCTAGCTCTCTTCTCCTGTTCAGCCAGTGTCCCTTATCTGTTTTGGTGTATCTGTGGAAAATTAGTATACGTATCTCCCTTGAATAAGAGTTATATCTGTTTAAAGTAGCTCGTTATATCAGGGTTTTTATCTGTTTCTAGATATATGTAACATGGAGAACAAAATCTTATCAATCTAATTTAACCATACTGACCAACACTAAACATGTTGCATTAGCTTTTAACCGCCTGGAAGCTATACCAGAAGAATAATAGAAAAAACACGAGCAAGTCGGCCGTGGGCCTTGACCCCTTACCGGATATGTGGTGATAGTTACCCCCCTATACCTCTGGGGGCGTGGACAAACACTGGCCTACTATTAATACCAATCATTCCTGGATCCTTTATTCCATTTCATGTACATTACCTGATTTTGGAAACAGGTGGTGCTGTGTGTGGTGGTGTTTTCCTACTTTAATGATGAGTACTTATTGACACGTAATTTCTTACTATTTTGTTATACACGTGAGTGGTGCCGTGTTTTGCCACTCCCGTTTTTCATAACTTTCCCGTTGAGTACTCCTATTTGTGACAAAAAATACACATAAATCTTGATTTCACTACCAAAGCCCGATTTCAGGGTAACGAGGTCGCCTAACTGGACAGGTGGTGTACAGTTTAACGCACGTTGAAAGTGACTGAGATTTCGAAGGAACACTTTTTAGAAGACCACGTTTGGACATTCCCTGCTTCTTTTTTTCTCCTCACAATTTCTTTTCATTATCTTAAACACTTTCTTTTTTTTTTTTGGAACATTCAATCTCTACATCATTCTTGTGTTTGTTCAGTAAACAGGCGTGCGGACGCCGGGAGTATTCTATACAACGTGTTAGGTTAATTAACCGTTTGAACAGTATAAATACATGCATGCGTGTTTGTTTTCAGAAAAAAGCGTACGGAAATGTACGAGATGATTTCCTGTCCCGAGGCAGCGATGAAGACGCGCCGAGGAAGAGGATACGCAAGAAGCACGCGGGCAGTGGTCGCGATGACGACGAAGAGAGAACACAGTCCAGTAAGGGGGAGAATTAAGTGCATGGATTCTCCCTTCTTTGTCTCTTCTTCTTCAGTTCGCTCAGGACGTTTCCTGTCATATGAGGTAATGCGGCATGCCTGCCGTTTATAATAATAATAAGGGAATTTATTATAGCGCTCTTTTCCTCACATGAGCTTCAGTGCCTTTTACGTGCTAACAAGGTAACATTAAGGCAAACAATTAATTTATCCTTATAAGTCAAATAAGCACGATGCTTCACGCAACTTCTCTACTTCCTCACACACACACCACCACCACAACAACAAAACATCACACACAACACTTAATTAACAAGATATGAAATAGTTACAATATGACACATTTTAGAAGAAAACATAGAGACCACATTTCACATTCTCAATGTGCCTAACTAAGAAAATTACGTTAGGCCGACATGTTCCGACTTCGTCTGGACGAAAATCTTTTTAAGAATTTGTAGAAAAAAGGCATGAGAATTGGACCAGTGAGATGAAGTGATAGCAGTATGACAGTAAGCAAGGGAAAAGACTAGAGTCAAGATAGAATGATAAATTAGTAGGAAGTTACAATCACAGAACTTGGACAATAAAGGTGGGTAACATTTGTACAAAGAACCCCCCCCCCCGATATCCCACAACAATTATCTTGCGCACCAATACACACAACAAACTTTTGTACAAATAAAAAGGGCCTATTTCATATATTTGCTATATTCATAAGGAATGTAAGCGCTTGTACTAGTCTACAGGTAGTGAAACAAGTAGCAGTAACTGTGTGTGTGTGGTGCGCTGCTCCTGCACTCCGCCGTGGCCGCCCCCTTGCGGGATTTTGTTTTTTAAATTTTCCCAGTAGCACCCATGTGAAATGTGTCGTGTAATGATGTACATATTTTATGGACTGTAAGGCTCGTTACTTTTTTCTCTTCTCAAGACTCAGACCCCTTGCGCATAGAGCTTACCCCCTTTCGCTGCCTCTGTCACATCTATGCCACCACAATGTTTTAACCCATGGGTCACCAAAGGCATCACAGTCAGGGCCCTGTGATTCTGAAGACCCAACTGTCTTACTGTTTGGAGGATAACGGAAGGCCTTAAGTTACAACATATTCACAGAGGACTTCCAATAATTGCAGACCATTTTTTGTTCTCTAACCCAGTTAAGTTTAATGGTTTTTGGTTTTTGCTGCAAATGCTGGCGGCGAAAGGTTAAAGGTATGCCGCTATATAACATCCTTCCTTAATAAATAAATTAATGAATAACTTGACTGAGCAATATAGTAAAGAACATATAATACAAAATCGTGATTGTGGTAAAATTTGGGGGTGGGGTTACAATTTAACCCTTTCACTGCCAAATTTGCATTTTAGCACCACAGTGATTTAGCTAACACCTATGTCACAAAAAGGCATCAAATTAGGGTCTATTATCCAAGACCCTATTGTCCTTAGTTTTGGGAAGTAAGGATATACTTTATTTTATATATGTCTACAGAAGAATCCCCAATACTGCAGGTGCAGACCTGTTTACCATTCCGGTTTAGCTGGAATTATTCCCGAAATTTGCTAAAATTCCGGGTAAAATAGTAAATTCCGCGTGAACGCTGAAAATTCCCAGTATTTTTTTGAAAAAACGTTTATTATTTGTTTCCGTTCGTAGGAAAAGACGCAAGGGTTGACCGAAACGTGTACCTAACACTGCCCGCCCGTCATCATAAAAGGGGTTTTGTAAGTGGAACATTAGAGGGGGGGTAAATGGCTGCATTTTTCATTGGTTAAAGGGGTGAAATAATGGGGTTTTTTTGGTCGATCTATTTCGGGACTGAGCACATGGCGGTCAGACTTTTACTGTCAATTCGAAGAGCTTTCCAGGCAGTTTTTTAAGGGTATTAGATTGTAATTATGGCTTGAAATGAGTCAATTTAGATTAAATTATCACTGGAAAATACGATGATGTGAGAATTTAGGGCTTGAAATGAGTCAATTTAGATTATATTATCACTGGAAAGTACGATGATTTGAGAATTTGGAACTTTTCAACGGGAAATTAAGTGAAAATTGATCGCGATGGCGCCAAGTTTGCAACTTGGCATCCGCCGATCCGCAGCTGAGTGATTTTCTCTGTCCGATCGTGGATATTTCCAGGTATTTTGCTTTTTCCAGCCTTGTTTTTATACTAAAAAATTGGACTAAGAATATTATTAGTGACTGAATTTACTTAATAAAACCTTTTTCTGGCAAAATTGAGCCTCGAAGATATCCATCACAATATTGAAAATCGAACGCCGATGGTGTTCGCGGAAAAGAGAATAAACCAACGAAACCGCTTTATTGCGAGTCCTCCCCCCCCCATGGTAACAGAGTCATGGTGAACTTCCGGTTTTTATTATCAAATTCCGAGTTTTTTTGTGGCAAATTCCGGGTTTTCATTATAACGGTAAACAGGTCTGCAGGTGATTTTTGTTCTCTAATATCCAGGTAACATTCAATGGCATTTTTTTTTTTGGTTTAACATATTGGTTGGCGGTAAAAGGGTTAGGTACACACTTATACCAAATAGTGCAGAATGTGTCAACTCAATAATCATGTGAACAATCTACCTTTCGCATAGAGCTTTCAGTTTTCAGTTAACGGTGTTGACAGCAGAATTATTATCTGCTTGTTGATGTAAAAGGAAGTGCGAAAAGCTGACTGCTTTTTTCTCCAGTAACGATATGAGTTCAGTTAATCCCGAAAATTTGTGAATTTAAATAATATCTCAGTTTTTTTCGATTTTGTTGTGTGGTTTCCAGTAGTGCCTTGTATTTGGGCGTTTTGTGTCTGTGTGTTTTCGTGATGAAACTGCACACTTAATTTTGGGCTGCTTTCTGTGCCCTCTCTGCCTCCCGGACATGAGGAGTAATTTTGGTTTTATTTTATTTTCTTGGAGACAAGACTGGTTGGCTTTGTTGGATGTCTTCCAAGCCAGCCATTTTTTCCAGCACCGCCACAACAGACGCCATGCCTTTGCCTACCATCCCTTTTCCTCAGTCTCCCTCTTCCTTCCCCTGTCTGACACTACGACGCATACGCAACCCGCGTGCGTGCGCCACCACTCCTGCCAGCCCCCCTCTCCCCTAACTGAGTACCAGCCGCAATGCGATCTGGCGGTTACAACCTTTTCGACCCCCTTGACTTTGCCCTTGGTTGCCACGCTACGTCATCTCTGCGAGAGGGATTATCTGTCCCACACCACGCGAGGCTGCATAGGAGGGAAGGAAGCAACGAAAGAATTTCTTGTCGTCTGCTCAATTCCTCGCCCTCACCCCCTTCACCTACAAACGGATGAGTCCTTTTCCTAACCTACTTCTGTTCCGTTGCTTTCCAACACAAGAAGATCTAACTTTATTGTTGCTCAATTCATACCCCCCGTTCGTGGCGTCCGACAGAAACGTTCTTTCTTTAATTAATTTCTGTAGAGAACGATGTTGATATTTTCTGCCTCACTGAATCCTGGCTTCTGCCTTCGGTGGATGAAAACTAAATGCGGCCTGATCGCTCTCCCCCCTGGCTAACCAAACCTCTCCTATCCTCGCTCTTCACGTGGCGGTTAGTCATTGCCTGTGGTCGTGCGTGAAAAACGGTGCCCTCCTCTCACCTCTACCACTCCCTCTTCCCATTCCTACACTCCTCTCCTTTTGAACTGGCCCAGCTCTCTGGTACTCTCCGCATCACTGCTACAGCTTTTTTTTCTGCCTCTACCGCCCCCTCCCAACAGAAAAACAACTTTTCGGACTCCCTCTCCTCGACGAGTTTCCCTTTTGCTGAGCACTGGGCACACTAATCAGTGTTTCCAATCATCTGGAGACTTTAACATTCATGGTTATGTTCCCCACTGATCCCCCTCACCCGCACGCTTGTTTCGCCGCACTGCTGGATACTTCGACCTGCACCAGGCTGTGACCTTCCCCCACCCACCAGAATAGTCGAAACGAACACCCTTGACCTGGTTATCGTCAGGCGTGACACGAAGACGTCCTGCGTTCCCTGCTACCTGACTCCTTCCTGGACTTTTCTGACCATCTCTGGTGGTTTCCTGTTCCTGTCTCCGTGTTTGGGTCTCGCCCTTCAAGATGCCCCCTGTATGCTGAGTACCAGGAAGATCTCCTCCCTCGACATCACTGCCTTCATGTCTGACCTCAGGGCAGACCTTGACTCATCTCTACAGCCTTCTTTGCCGACCAGGCTCCACCACTCCTGGCCAGTCTACTCGACCTCCACCCCCCCTGTCATCCGCGCAGATCTTCCCATTAGGCCTCCATCACATGGTATGCTCGTGCACCTGAGGTACTCAGGCTAACAAGAACGCCGCTGTGCAGAGCGCCATGTGGTTAAGACTGGACTTGAAAATTTCACACGAACAGTTATTTTTTCGAGCCCATGAACAAATTGTGTTCTGACAATTATAAGATAAGGCCAAATGCTCTTGCTTTAATCCACATTCTTCACTTTTAGTAAGTTTCAACGTCAATTGTTTAAGTTAGCCACTCCCTCCCTTGGTACACCTAAAGTCCACACCTCTACCTTCTTCTATCCCGTGTTCTGAACTCCTCAACGTTTCTTCTGGATTTCTTTCACAGCAATTAGCCACCATCGCCACAATCTTTGATTCTCATCTGCTCCACCACTCAACTGGACTCTGCCCCTGATCCCTCTTTTCTGGCATGTATTGGTCTGAGTTCCGTTTCTGTTTCACTGATGAGTTAATATAAGATTTTGACCCGAACTCAGACTAAAACCTGTGACTAGGTACCCTGCTACCTTTATCTCTCTTCTCCGTGTCTTCATGTCTCCTTCCTTACTTTACATCCATCATCAATGATCTCTATGTTCAGGCCGCTTTCCACTCATTTCAAATCTGCAGTTGTCCAAAACCTCTCTTAAAGAAGCCTAGTCTCGATCCTGAAAATCCTAAAGGAAACTATCGGCCTGTCTCCTAACCTTTCATTCCATCTCTAAGCTTACGGAAAAGGTGGTTTCGTTAACAGCTGTCTGACCATCTTCAGGTAAACGGATCTTTTTTCTATCCACCAAGCTCTGCTTATCGAGCATGTCAACAGTACTGAAGACAGCCTCTTACAGATAACGAACGCCCTCTCACTGCCTTGGATGAAAAACAAGGTGCTCTTTCTCTCTCTCCTGATCTTTCGCAAGCGTTTGAACACTATCTACCACTCCATCCTCATTTCTAGACTTCCACACCTCCTTTGGTCTAATCTGGGGGCTGTTCTTTTCCTGTTTTCTCCCTACCTCTCTGAATCGCACACAGACCGCGTTGTTGTCATGTGCTTCAATCTCTTCAAAGTCTTCAGTTCGGTGTGCCCCAAGGTTCCGTCCTTAGCACTATCCTTTTTGTTCTTCTATACCCAACCTCTCTCCGCCATCATCAACCAGCATTCTATTCTACATCATAGCTTTTTTTTCTGATGACAATCAATTGTTACATTTCTATTTCTGCCCACCTGATCTTAGATCAATGGATTTCTTCTTCTAATTCGTGCATCTCGGCTGTTAAAACATGGATGTTTTACAACAGACTGCAACTGAAATGCTGAAGCAGACAGAGATGAATTCTGTAGCCCGCTACCACAACAATTAAAAAGCTCAGGTTATCCCCATGTTTCTGTCGACATTGATGGCCACTGGAGATCAAGATATCGGCTCCGTCCGCAATCTACTGTTACTTTGGACCAAACCCTTTCTTTCAAGACAGGCATGTTTTTTCCAATGTTTGCCGAGGCTTGCTATCTAGACTTTTGAAGAATTATTCCAATTCCGCCGTTTCCTCTCTCAAGATGCCTGAATTACTCTAAGTATGTTCTTTTTTCCTGTTTCTCCACCTTAACTACTGTAACTCACTTCCCTTGCTTGCTGTCCGATCAATTCTTCATCTCTACTCTCCAACGGGTCCAGAATAATGCTGCTCGTCTCTTTTCTCGCTCCCCTAGGTACGATCACATCACTCCGCGGTTCTCGTGTCCCTACATTGGCTCCCAGTTCATATCACGTATTGACTACAAACTTCTCCCTCCCCTTGCCCCCCCTTCAAGTCAACGAATGATCAAGCTCTCGTGTATCTCTCTGATCTTCTTCATCTCTTTTGTCCCAGCTCGCCAACTCACGTTCCGTCCTTCTGATTCTCGTCGCCTTTGTCCATTCCTCCATCCCGTACTCAAATCTGCTGCCAACGTTCTTTTTTCTTGTCAAGCAACCATTCTCTGTGACTGCTCTGCCTTCTACTCTCCGACAACTCCACTCAGTCCTCCTCATTCAAAACCGCTTCTTAAACCCATCTTTTTTCCAGCTGCGCCCTAAATATTTGATCGTTTGTGTGGCAACGTGAGGGAAGTATTGAATAAGAAAAGGTTTCTTGCTGTGCTTTTGTGGTGCATGTTGTGTGTGTGTGTGTTGGTGTGGTGTGGTGTGTGTGGTGTGTGTGTTTTGTGTGTGTGTGTGTGAGCATGCCTAATGTGTCGATACCTGTGTGCTTTGGGTGTGTTTTTGGTTTGTGGGTTGTGTGTGCCCGCATATGTGTGTGTGTTCCTATGTTTGTGGCCGTGTCTGTGTTTCGTCTGCGTGCATACTTTTTTTTTGTGTGAGGGTGTTGTGTGTATGTGGTCAGCCATGCGGCCTCTGGTTTGGTGTGGCTTACCGAATGGGGTATGAAACGAGTTTGGCGTCGATCATATGTGTGTTAGTGTTTGTGTGTGTGTTGTGTGTGTGTTTGTGTTGTTGTGTGTGTGTGTGTGTGTGTGTGTATAGAGTAGAGAGAAGAGAGGGCTTTTGTATATCGCTGTTTGCTGTTAAATGCTGTTTTTGTTGTCTTTGAATGATCCCTTGATTGTAAAGCGCTTGGGCTCATCTGTAGGTAAAGCGCTATATAAATGTACAATTATTTTACGTTATTACAGACCTGCCTACTGCTACGATTTGGGCACGTAGCACTACGAACATATAAGGGCTTTGCTACGGATGCTACGGCAACCTTAAACGTTGCTACGGAAAAAAACTATTGCCCCACAATTTTTATTTTTTGCTTTAAGTAATATAATGCCGTTCCTGGTTTTTGTTCTGTTTCTAAGAGCAAGACGCCGTGTCATGTGCGATAGACCTAGTCACGTTCCGTTTTTATCAGAAGTGACCTGCGCATGCGTTTCTTGTTACTTTTTTCTCTTGGAAAAATGGCGGACCTCCAGCAGCATAGCAATTCGGGAGATGGTTTCTATGAGAAAACGAACCCAAACCAGAAACCTAACTCATCTGGGACAACCATCTTTGTTCTAATAAAAAAACCAAGCAGCCTTTGCGCACAAGTTTTCAAATAGCTACATGGGAAGAGTGGCCTTTCATCGTCAGAAGATTCACTCGGTGCGAACCATGGCTCGCTGCAGTGGTGTCAACCTCTGCCATGCGGACTTTCTCTGTGAATCATAGTGCGGTAGAGACGAATTGCCGTCAAACCGTTCAATCGGCGAAACATAGTAAGCAGTGCATTTCGGCTCAGGAGAGTAAACAATCGATTGCCGATCGTTTGTGGATGCTAGACGAACAAATTTTGCCATCTACTGAAAATTGATGGCTGGCTACTGACTTGGAGCAAATTTCAAGTAGGCAGGTCCTGCATTAAGCATAGTAGTTTTAATGCTCTTTGTTGCAATTTAATTCTTAAAAAGTTAGTTTCCTTACCTTTGCAAAATCTTGTTTTGTCCCTCCTCTTCCTCCCACTTCCTGCTTTTTTTCTAATATCCTTGCGTTTGTTTCCCCTTTTTTCTTCTTTTTTTCTCTCTCTTACTCTAGTTGAGGCCAGTTTTAATTAACTCATTCCAACACTGGCCAATTCAACATTGCTTCCCTTCACGACTGTTTCTAACCCGTGCGGGGACACTATAGCGTACATATTGGTTTAACATTCCACTTCACAACCTCAAGCGAAGCCATGCAACCCAAAATTGGATAAAAGTTTTTCCCTCTATGGTCCTTATAGTTTTTCATAACAATGAAATGACCGTACTATTTTTAGGACGGCAAGTGAATGAAACAGTCGCGACCCCCCTCTTCGTCTTCTTTGGTCATGCTTTTTTTTAAAAACTATCTGCCTGTATAATAAAATTTTTACTTTGGAATTATACATATGCCAGCTTTCAGGCATGCTACTTTTTCAGCGATTTCGCGGAATTCCGCCAACCCGTTTTGAAACTGCAGCGAAATCAAAAATTTGTGTTTTCTGGTAGAAAAAACAAATCGGCGGGGCCCCCCCCCCCCCCAAAACGTTTTCACGGAACTCTTACTACGCGTGCAAGCAGTCGACTCGCGCCACGCTTCGCGGAACTCTTACTACGCGTGCAAGCAGTCGACTCGCTGCTTAAGCCCTCCGTTGCGCACGCACCGGTTACCAACTTCCTGCGACGCCATAACCAAATAGCACGGTCGACATTTGACTCGTATCGAGTGTTAAATTGCAAACTTTCGCGTGTCCGAAGTTATATGTGTGCCCAGAGGTTCCCTGTGGCGACTGTGACAAAGGTTTAAAGAACAAATGGGTATTGGAATTGGCTCGATAAGAAAGTAAGTACAACAACGTGGAGTACGGAGAGTTGTTTTTGTGTGAACTTGAAGGAAGCTGGGAAAGCGTACTGCACCTTGTGCAGATGCGAAAAAACAACACATTTAGCACTAAACACTGTACTGTTCCACAACCCTGAAAATATGCTCAGTATTGCACAGATTTTAAAGCCATTTGTTCAAAAAAATTTCGGGGGGGCTATGCCCCCGGACCCCCCTAGCTCGCGCAGGCGGCTGCTTCGCTTCGCACGGCGCCGCGCACGGTGTTGTGGCTTCGCGCCACGTTCGATTTCGAGGAACTTTGCAGAGAAAATGAAATTTTGCCTGCCTGTAACATGCCTAGCTTTTATTATTATAAATACCGCAAATTTTCAATACTGTGCGGTTAAGCATTATTTTTTTTTATTATTTTTATGTAATGATGCAAACCTGCGTAGTGTTGAACGTTTGTGCGAAACATGTACGCTATAGCGTACATTAGTGTTGTCAATACTATCTGTATCGTTAAAAAATTCGGGACTTTTCCTGGGGTTTGCACCTGCGCCTCCGGGCACCAACTCCAGGATCATTTCCCACCATCTATATATCTACTAATGTCCCATATGTGTCTGTTCTCAGACCTGAGGACGTTAAAACGGATTTTCATCATTAGTGTTGAGAGAGTTAACGAATCTGCTGATATCTCCTCAGGTCGCGAAAGAACATGGACGACTCGGACGACAGCCGCAAGGAGCGTCGCCGTGGCGGCGGCGGGAAGCCGCGCAAGGACGGGAAGAAGAAGAGGGCGGTGGAGGAGGACGACGGCCTGTCGGCCAAGCAGCGGCGCAAGATCGTGTCCAAGGCCATTATTTCGTCCAGCGAGGGGTCCGACTCTGAGGGAGAGAACAAGCTGAAGATCGCCGAGGAGTAAGGACTCTTGGAAGTTATCATTACAGTAGAGCCTCCCTTATAATAACAGAGATGAGATTTCCCCTCCAATTGGAGGATTTCCTCCTTTTTTTTTTGATGGCCCCAGGGGTCATTTTTTGAGATCAGTGTAAATCCATTGAGAAAATTGGGGGGGTGGGGGGTAGGGGTGTTAGGTTTTGTGTTGAATCGTAAATGCGGCAAGAAGTTCGATTGATATTTAGTTCTCGATTGGTTCATTCTGAAATGGACATTTCCAGTTACTGCTTGGGGCAGCCAAGACTGCTCTACTTATTATTTCTCTTGCAGTTGGCAAAGCTGAGAAAATGGAGAGTTATCCATTGCGCTGATGTAGCCTACACCGGACCCCGGACCCCCGGCTTCTTTTTTCCCTAATTTTTTTGGTTTTCTGATAATCTTCTCTGATGTAAGGGACCTTCCAAAATCATCCCAAAAATGAGGACTTATAAGGGAGGGGTCTTATAAGGGAGGTGGATTATTTTAATACTTATAAAGAAGGGCAATGTCTTAGAGAAGTAGGTCTTATATGGAAGGGAGTCTTATAATGGGAGGTCTTATAAGGGAGGTTCCGCTGTATTACGCTTTTTACAGGATCATTGTGTTTATCGCTTTTTGCAGTTCTTCTTCTTCCTCGATCGCTCAGACAGTTTTCCTATCCAATTATGAGCGCAGATGCATCATGCTGCCAAAGGCCAAATTATGCGCCCTAACCTAAGTTAGGCCATGCATGGTTTCGAGCGACTTCGGCTGGAGGAAATCTTTTTGAAAGTGTTTCTTGAAATAAGGCAGGAGAGTGAACCGGAAAGGCAGAAAAATAGTAGATGACAGCAAGCTAACAGGGGAAAAAGCAGAGTCAAAAAGAGTGACAGATTAGAGGAAGTTACAAGCACAGAACTTCCAGAAGGTTGGGGGAACTATTTTATACGAAAATGATCCCCCGATGTCCCCACAGGGGGGCTTTTTGCAGTTTAAAGTACTGTAGCCTAAGTCATGTTAACTCTTCCAGCACCTTGGGCAATTACATTCGCCAGACCTGTTTACTCTACTCTTTTCGTAGTAGTATTCTACTCAATTTGGACCTCTACTACTATTCAAAATTGTAAAATAAAATGCTTTAATTACTCATTTTCAGTGAACATTTGTTTAATGAATAAAACTACACATTTTGAGCCCAAAAAACTACTCATTTCAGCTATCCAGACTACTCAGGCATGGGAGAATTGTCCGAATTCGTGATTTCCGCAAATTCTTTTTTTTTGAAATTGTTACTACTAAATACTTTTTCGTTTTTGTTACTAAATACATGTACTTCAATTGGGGGGCTTTTCAGAGGTTTTTTGGTCTCTGACAATTCCCATGCCTGCTACTCGAGACTTGTATAGGGGGTAAACAGGTCTGCATTCGCCCCAAGAACATTACTTTACACTCCCAAGGCGGAGGACATTTGCCACCAAGCAGCCTGCCATGTGTTTGACTATTTTTAGAGCTTCTGTCATTGTTTAAAAAAAAAAATTAATAATAGTGAATCATTTTTATAGCGCACTCCTCCACCAAATGTGGAACAACAACAACAAATTAAAAGCAAGAAATTCAACAACGTAAAAACAACAACAAATTAATCGCTCAGACTATGCAAATGGGCAATATCGCCCCCCCCCCCCCCCCCTACACACATACGTGCAGAATAAAGCATCAACATTCTCTCTCTCTCTCTCTTGTCTGACTCTGATCCTCTCTGTGACTCTCTGTGACTCTCTCTCTGTGTCTGACTCTGACTCTGTGACTCTCTCTCTCTGTGTCTGACTCTGACTCTCTGTGACTCTCTCTCTCTCTGTGTCTGACTCTGACTCTCTGTGACTCTCTGTCTCTCTCCTGTGTCTGACTCTGACTCTGTGACTCTCTCTCTCTCTGTGTCTAGGGACTCTGACTGTCTCTGTGACTCTCTCTCTCTCTGTGTCTGACTCTGACTCTCTGTGACTCTCTCTCTCTGTGTCTGACTCTGACTCTCTGTGACTCTCTCTCTCTGTGTCTGACTCTCTGACTCTGTGACTCTCTCTCTCTGTGTCTGACTCTGACTCTCTGTGACTCTCTCTCTCTGTGTCTGACTCTGACTCTCTGTGACTCTCTCTCTCTGTGTCTGACTCTGACTCTCTGTGACTCTCTCTCTCTGTGTCTGACTCTGACTCTCTGTGACTCTCTCTCTCTGTGTCTGACTCTGACTCTCTGTGACTCTCTCTCTCTGTGTCTGACTCTGACTCTCTGTGACTCTCTCTCTCTGTGTCTGACTCTGACTCTGTGACTCTCTCTCTCTGTGTCTGTCTCTGTGTCACTCTCTGTGACTCTCTCTCTCTGTGTGTCTGTCTCTGACTCTGTGACTCTCTCTCTCTGTGTCTGACTCTGACTCTCTGTGACTCTCTCTCTCTGTGTCTGACTCTGACTCTGTGACTCTCTCTCTCTCTGTCTGACTCTGACTCTCTGTGACTCTCTCTCTCTCTGTGTCTGACTCTGACTCTGTGACTCTCTCTCTCTCTGTCTGACTCTGACTCTCTGTGACTCTCTCTCTCTGTGTCTGACTCTGACTCTGTGACTCTCTCTCTCTCTGTGTCTGACTCTGACTCTCTGTGACTCTCTCTCTCTCTGTGTCTGACTCTGACTCTGTGACTCTCTCTCTCTGTGTCTGACTCTGACTCTCTGTGACTCTCTCTCTCTCTCTGTGTCTGACTCTGACTCTGTGACTCTCTCTCTCTGTGTCTGACTCTGACTCTCTGTGACTCTCTCTCTCTCTGTGTCTGACTCTGACTCTCTGTGACTCTCTCTCTCTCTGTGTCTGACTCTGACTCTCTGTGACTCTCTCTCTCTTAACTCTCTCGTCACAAAGCTGACGTAGACATTGCATTTAATTTTTAAAATAAAAAAACCATCTGCACTATAAAAATAATTTACAGGCATCAGAATTGTGAGAGGATATCAGAGCAAATTTCAGAGGATTAAGAAATTCTGACAGAGGATTGGCTTCTCTTGTCAGAGGTTTTGCCTTTTTATTGAGTGTTATCCTTTGTGTTAAATAGCATTTTAAAGTGATTTATCACTATATTAAGCCTTTTTGGTGGTGTTGGGAACTCATTTCAGTGTTGTCCCTCTACAGTCTGGGGCCTTGATGGCCCTTTTACCGCGGTTTTCAGAGGATTGGACTTCAGACCATTCTGATGCCTGATTTAAAATGTTGGGTCTTTTTTCTTTGTTCCAGGAGCGGCAGTGATCAGGAGGGAGGGGGAGGTAAGCGCCGCCGCATCGCATCCTCAGGCAGCGACAGCGACGAAGGGGCCAAGGCCGGCAAACGGTCAAGGTCTCGCTCCGGTTCCGGCTCCCGTTCAGGCTCAGGCTCCCGATCTGGCTCCGGCTCAAGATCTCGCTCGCGCTCGGCTTCCGGCTCCAGGTCGGGGTCCGGTTCGCGGTCAAGGTCACGCTCGGGGTCACGATCGGCTTCGAGGTCAAAGTCAAAGTCGAGGTCGAGATCTCGATCGGGCTCTCCCAGAAAGTCGGGGTCGGAGTCTGACGGAGGAGGGAAGAAGTCCGGGGGGGATGAGGGGTCTCCTCCTCCTCCCGGTTCCCCTCGCTCTGGCGGAGGGTCACCAAGGTCAGGGTCGCCAAGGTCAAGGTCAGGATCGCCAAAGTCAGGAGGCGGGGGTTCGCCCAAATCGGGCGGGGGTTCGCCCAAATCGGGCGGAGGTTCGCCCAAATCGGGCGGGGGATCTGGATCTGATAGTGAGTGAGAAAGAGGCGCTGCTTCCATACGTGTTTACTGGGGCATTTTTGTGGGGGGGGTGTCATATCTTTTTGTTATGTGTGTATGATGATGATGAATATATCCATTTTTTTAAGGATTTTTTCTGTATGAAACTAAGGAATTGTTAGGATATATAATGTGTCTAATTTGTGTTTGAAAGGAATTGGCCCCCCCCCAAAAAAAAAGGAAGAAAATGTTTGGATAAATATTTCATAGACTGGCATGAAAACAAAATGGGGTTCAGGAAGTCAGAAAGGTTAGAGATGCAAACTATGACTTTTTTTTTAAGGACTGATTTTGTGAAAAATCTTCAAAACTGGACGTAGTTATGGTTACAGATGCAATATGATTATGTAGGCCTACACATGAAAAAGAAACACAAAGTTAGCTATATTTTGTATTGGAAATGTAAAGCGTGCTGCTCTTTGTAAATAAATAAGACGGAGACATGGCTTTCGATTTAACTCTTCTAGCACCGTGGGCGAATGTTTTTATACAAATAAGAATCATCAGTATGCTGAAGGGGGATGTTTAAAGGAAAAAGAATGTATATGCCCAGTACATCACACTTCACTCCCACCAAATGCAAAGACATTCATTGGCAAGTACCCTGTCACGTGTTTGTCTATTTTCAGAGTTTATTTCAGTGATTTTTCTGTTAAAGCAACGCATGCGGACTCTAAAAAAAATCGTTACCCCCCTCTCTTGTCGGTTGAGATGCAACGAACAACCAAGAACGTTAAAAAAAAAAACGGCGCTAGAAGAGTTAGCATTGTGTAATACAATGAGCGACTTGTGGCGATTATTAGCATAACGCTCGAGTGGGGGCTAATCCTCTCTATATTCTTAGTTGGGTATAAAGAAAGAGAGAGAGAGAGGGAGGAGTCCCACCCTCTCTCTCTCTCTCTCTCACTACGCCCAACTAAGAAAATCGCGTGACTGCCCCCTGGCGGGCAAATAATCGCCATAAGTCGACGGTTGTTTTACTTTGAAAAGATGCGGCTCAATAAGAAATGATTAAATTGATGTCGGGTTATATTTTTTTCTGAAGGCACATGAAGAATGTTTTTTTGTGTACACATTTATCTCATTATAATGGGCCTTTTCAGATTGCGTTTTGAACGGGAATCTGCTCTTGTAAGATTGTTGCACTAAATAAACGGTCAGTAGGTGAAGCCATGATTATGATAGACCAGGGACAGTAACTCCCCACTTTTATCATTGTGTTTCCCCATGGGGATACCGGGGGGGGGGGGAGGGGGTCTTTCGTAAAAATAGTTCCCCCACCTGCTGGAAGTTCTGTGCTTGTAGCTTCCTCTAATCTGCCACTCTCTTTGACTGTGCCTTTTCCCTTTGCTTTCTATCATCTACTATCTTTCTGACTTATTGGCCCATTCTCCTGCCTTTTTTTGAAAAAAAATCTTCCAAATAATTTTTCTCCCTTGAGCTCTTCCGAAATCGGAATGTGTCGGCTGTACGCAGCGGGGGGACCAGTGAAAACTGAAAAACGGACACATACGTACCTTACCCATATGGCCTGGGAACGCAGAAGAAGAATCGTTTAGGATTATCTCGAGGTTGTAGGGTTGACCCTTGACCCTCCACCGAATGGTTTGTGAAAACAATGACGAAGAAACGCCCGAAGGTGCTGATGGGACCCAGAGATGCTCTGGCCCCACCTGCCCTACCAGCACAAGAGCAGGCCTACACCCATTTTGTTTTTTGTATTTTGTTTTGTTTTATTCAATTGTATTGTACTATAGTTTTTATTTGTTCAGGTTGTTGAACGTTGTTAAGATTAATTGATGTGTGCTTTGTTATACGTGGTCGACAGTCCTGAGATGACCATAGCACAGTGCACAGAAATCAAATTCAATTGGAGTACAGCGATGTTACATGTCCTCATGGGTTTTTTTGCAGAGGTGTTTATATTTTAGTCATTCTCCGTTTGTTAGTGAACACATTTGAAGAAGAAAAAAAAATTACGAATGAATTTTGGTGGAGGGTCGGGGTATTATCCAAAGAAATTTGCATTACATTATTGAGTAAATCTGGATTGTCAGCCATTCACAAACTAGGTTGTATCTCTTGCTTAAAGACTTGCGCCGTGTCGGTGTTTTTTAGTTTGAAAAAATTGGATACTTGTACATATTGACTTCTGTTTTGTTCTTCTTCTGCGGCTGTTGAAAAATGACTTGTGGATGTTGTCTGAGAAAATAAAATTTTGCTAAGAATCTCCTTGTGAAGACCTTGATATGAATCGATTCGATGAAAGTAAGTGATCAAACACACACGCTCCTACGCACACAGACAATTATTCCCCCCCACCTTTACTATTTTTTCTTTTAATTAATTTATCTTCTTTTTCCTTTTCTTTTCTTCCTTTTTCCTTTTTTTCCCCCTTTCTATTTTTGGGGGTAAAAGCGGTCATTTTATTCCCCCCCCCCTCTCTCTCTCTCTCTCCCTCTCTCTCTCTCAATTAGTCAATAAAATGTTTTTGAAGCGTCTGAAGCCTCTCTTTCTCTCTCATATTTTCATTTGTGTGAACTTCTACGATGGACATTCGTGGTGAAAGTTTAGTGCTGGGTTTTTTTAATACAAAAATGTCTGGGTTTCTTGTATCTGACCTAGTGTGAGGTGTACTGACGCATTCATTCCCTTTCACGGTTTGTTGTGTTTATTATGCAAATGAGCACGTGCGTCGGCGTGTGCATAATAACAATGAAAATGTATACAGTGGAACCTCCCTTATAAGACCTCCCATTTATACTCCCTCCACATCCCACATAAGACCTACTTCTCCGAGACATTGCCCTTCTTTGTAAGTATCAAAATTACCTCCCTTTTAAGACCCTTCCCTTATAAGACCTCATTTTGGATGATTTTTGAAGGTCATATAAGGGAGGTTCCATGGTATAATATAGATAAAGAAAAACAAATGACATGACCAAAATAAGAAGATGAATACTAATAGACCTATCCTTGTGGCAAAACCGAGACAAGACATCAAGGACGAAAGCTATGAACAACATGAAATGAGTTCACAATAATGCCATGAACAATAGAAAAGGGGAGAGGGAGGAATCTGCCATTCTTTATTTGGATATCCCCCTCCCCCCCCTAAGTGTGAGAAAAATGGTGTTTTACGTCCTCTCGGTCATAGACACATATGGGACATTTGTAAATACAAAGATGGTGGGAACAATACTGGAGGCAATGCCCGGAGGCAGTGCAACACCAGTAAAGTCCCGAGTTTTTAACAATATAGATAGGTGTAGCGGTAACCACGCCTCGGATAAACCTCATCGGCTATGGTACCGCCACATTAATTTGTGAGTCTCTTCTTCTAACCACACTACGTGTCTGTCCTTGTGGTAAACATTAAGTACCACAAAGGAGACAATAGGGACTCGGAGAAAAGAGACAGAAGATAATATGACAAAATAAGTACTCTTGCTGCAATAAATGAATAATAACAACAAAAAAGAAGAAAAATACATAAATATAGTTGTCAGTATTCTTTTACATATTGCTATTACTCCTCTATGGATAAATGAATATATTTTTTTTAAAAGAAGAAGAAAAATACATAAATATAGTTGTCAGTAATCTTTTACATACTGCTCTTACTCCTCTTCATGTCTTGCTTATTTCCCTTTCCTTCATTTTGATCTAATGGTCAACCTATGGCGATATTTTTTCACGCCAGAGGGCAGTCAATGCACTAGGGGCTTATCACGCGATTTTCTTACTTGGGCGTAGTGAGAGAGAGAGAGTGATGGTAGGACCACTCACTGTCTCTCTCTCTTTCTTTATCCCCAACTAATAATATAGAGAGGATTAGCCCCACACGAGCGTCATTCCCTCTGGCGTGAGAAAAATCACACTAAGTCTCATTGTTCATTAAATACTTGTAGCGGTGCCATAGCCAATGAGCGTGGTTACCGCTACACCTATCTGTATTAATTAAAAAAATCGGGACTTTACTGGTTTCGTACTGCCTCCGGGCATTGCCTCCAGTATTGTTCCCACCATATTTGTATTTACAAATGTCCCATATGTGTCTGATTCAGACCAAGAGGACGTAAAACACCATTTTCGTCGCCTTTCCTTCATTTTTTTATATTTTTTTTTACTATATTATAATAATATACACACATGAAAACGTACATAATTATACAACGTGGTTCACAGAAACAGAATCAGACTCGTACGGGCCCACTCTATTCACACCCATTCATACCCACTGAAACACTTACCCCACACACACATATTCAGATGCGTAAGGAAACAATCAAACATGCACAACAATACACTAGCGCATGAACGGAAGTGCAGATCAATAGGGCATTTCTACGAGTGTTCGTACTCTATACTAGACTACTAAATTGCCCGCGCTCGTTCTGCCCGAGTTACGCTGACCTTTCCAATTCAACTCGGTGAAATTCAAGGTCGCCGGCACGCGGCAAATGCCCTATTCATGCCCATGTGTGTGTGTCCAAGCCTGCACATGCTCACACACAAAACAGGCTTGTTTAGAACAAGGAATAATGTATACAGAAAGTAAATCAAACAAGAAAGCATACAAGGACTGAGAAATTTTAATCATTCGGTTGTGCGCAACCATTTCTCCAACACTCAATTCTCCTTCAAAAGTGATTTTTAATGGAACAGATAAGTCTGTTTTCTTGTCAATGCTGATGCACACTTTTCCAATCAAAATATGATAGTTTATATGTTGTTTATCATTGCTACAAGCAACTGCATGGTTTGCAGTGCCAAACATGTCTGCGTTAGAGAATTAAATATGTGTGTCGGTCTTTGTTTGAATTTCTTGTTCTATAACAGAAACTCCATACGACTGGACATTCGCAAAATAAATCATATAGTAAAAAGCCAAGTGTCCGTCCGTGTGGGTGTGTCTGAAACACAAAACGGGCCTTATAACTCCGCCGTTTTTCGACCGAATCGCTTCAAATTTGCTGTGAGCCCTAACGGGGCGATGGCAACGGCAACCGAGGCGGCCGTGTCATTTGCGCGGTTCGGCAAATGCGCGAAACGCGTATCCGCCGGACTCTCGGCGCCCGTATCTCCGGCGTTTCTGGACCGATTGCCTTCAAATTTGGTAGGTACATGACCGGGGACGGTGACTATCGGTGTGACAAACCGGAAGCGAATCTGTTGAGAAACGCGGCGAAACCAGTACGTGGCGTTACCAGTACGGTGCATTGCCAGTACTAGGCGTTGCGCTAGTGTTCTATAAATGTCACCGTATCAATGCAGTATGAACATTTGTTACCCTTACTTTCGTGTTATTCAGCATGTTTGTTGGATAAATGGTCAATGGAGAACCAAGATCCTGGGTTTTTTGGCAACTGATTTTTCTCTAGACAATGCATCTTTATTAATGTCTAAATTACTTCTTTTTTTCCAAAAAAACCCCCAAGATGTTGGAATCATGGTTTCTCTATTTGCAGATAATATCTTTTTAATTTGTTTTGGTTTAGTACTGAATAACCGTAATGATGTTACGTGAAAGTTTCTCTTTCTCCTATTTGAAACCACTGAATTAATTGTTCGGGTATCGAGTTAATCAAAGCATTATATTGGAAGAGTGTGCATGCTCTGTTTTGTTCAATTATGTTCAGGATTTCTTCTAAAGTTAGTATTCTTTTTTCTTCAGGATGAATAATATCGATCTTTGACTAGTTCAAATCATCTCTTCATGAAACTCTGAAACAACAACAACATACGGTATTGATACGGCGCTGAATCTTGATAGAAATCAAAGCGCACACACACCTTAGCATTCATAACGTATTCAAACAAACAAAAACGTAACACAAAACGAACAGAGAGAGAGAGAGCGAGAGAGAGAGAGAGAGAGAGAAGACATTTGGGTGGGATAACAATTTTTGATGACGTCAAACGCATAAACAAATAGCCTGGGTTGTTGTATTCAGCCACATGAGGTCAAATAGCCTGCCACTGTCAAATGTAGTCCTTGTAGACCGTGGGAGGGTCTGGGTTCCATGGATGTGAAGGTGATCTTGCACAAAATGTGCTCAATGGAGTCTGCCCAAAATGCAATCAGGGGAAAGGTTCCAGAGCATGAGAAAGCATTACCTTGAATGCCTGGTAGCAAACAGTGGCCCAACAATCTGTCAACTGTGTAAAGGTGTGTTTTGTGATTTCGAATAACACACCCACTGATGTTTATCGCCTATGGCAGTCAAGTGACATTTTAAAATGGATTTTTGTCTTCCAAAGAAAGGCTGAGCGTTGTGAGCAGAATCAAAGTAAGGGAAAGAATCGTGTTCCCGAGAAAGAAAATAACCCAAGAGAGAGTCGGCTCCCTTGGTTCGTGAAGCTGTTCTTAGTCATAAAATCTAATAAACTGACATCACAGGAGATGCCACCCGCCGGATGACCCGGTAACCCCTGATCCCACCGACTGTCAAATAACGTATTAAAATACTGTTAATAAAGATGAACACATTAAAAGCAATTTCAGATTTAAAACATAAGCGTATTCGAACGAAAAATGGCGTTTTACGTCCTCTCGGTCTGGAACAAGACACATACAGTATGGGACATTTGTAATACTGGAGGCAATGCCCGGAGGCAGTGCAACTCCATTAAAGTCCCGATTTTTTAACAATACAGATAGGTGTAGCGTTGCGACATAAGCGTATTCAAAGACGATGTAGTCGTGTACCTAGCTAAAATAATTTGACTTTCAATGGTGGTTTCACAATTTTCGCAAGTAGAAGTTATGTTCCTCACAATGCTTAGAACTGTTCACGTGTGACAGTCCTATACACACAATCTAAGTTTGTTGTCAAAACAAATTGTATTTCTACACCACCCGAATCGATCGAATGACAGACAAACTTCTGCTAGGTCTAATTACTGAGAATTTAACAACACAATTCTTCTTAAAGAATTTCTGTGCATGAAATCAAAGCAGTCGAAACATTTCATCATTTGAGTATGGTTAGGGCCTAAAATAATTCCCTGCCTTATCCTGCCCCCAAGTTACCAAATCAAAGACTTGACCACATGACACTGATGTCACATAAAATTAATAATCACTGTCCAAAGACTAAAATGTAATCAAACAAAGTCATTTTTTTAAAATACAGTTTATGTGATAACTTCCTTTACATGAAATGACACGGCTGGGGGCAGGACTGGTTAATCTTTCTTCTTCTTCCGATTGGGGATGCTTTTATCCTGCCCCACGCCCAAAGTCTTCGTTTAGACTGCTATTGGTCCACAGGATGTATGCTTCGTGAGTTCGTCACCCATTCCAAAGTGTGCGCAAGATCTTGTGCGGCGTGCGTTCGCTCACGGGACCTCGGTTTTAGGTCTCATCCGAAGGACCAAATCCTTTCACATAACAGACACAATGTCAAATACTATTTGAAGAATTAACGTTAGCCATGCAAAAATTAACAAGTATATAAAATTCTTAACAAGTATGATCCTAACACAACTAAAACTTTACTAACTCTAACTAGTGATGAGGAAAGAACAAGAGGACATCATTTGAAACTAACAAAAAACCAAAATAACAGTCGTTCAGCTCAAAACGTTTTTACTTAACTGCGTGAACAATCTTTCTAATGAAACTGTAAATCCATCATCTCAGGAACAAGAAGGAAAGATCAAGAACAAAAAAGAAAATATTAAGAATAAAAAGATAATCAGATTAGGGAATAGGTATAGGTGCTCTCCCCTAGTTTTCGTCGATAAATTGCCACAAAAGTGGCCCTTTCGACAAATACATAGAAACAGAGGGAGACTGGATCTGGATCTGGATCTGGATTCATACGTCGCAGACGCCACTTCGGACGATAAGCGCGACGGAGACTTTTTTTTATTTTTAGGAGAGTTAGCCAAGGGTTAAAGGGAGACTACTTTGACATTTTTATTTGATTTTCTCCGCTAGGGGAGTGGGCCTCGATTAGCCTCGTTGTGGATCCGAAAAGCTGTTAATAGTATCACTTGAATTTGCAGTCCACTTTAAAGTATAACCGTTTCATAAGAGTCGTTTCTATTCTTAAAATGCTACATTTTTAAATACAACAACGCTAAAAGTTTAACTTGTACATAAATGAATGAATACAAAGTAAGGTAAAATGCAACAGAAATACAATTAAAATCATTCTTATACAGTCAAAATGCAAATGAGACAGCCTAAAATTATGACGTCACGTCGTGGATTGGTTGAGGTTCATGAAACCGTTGACCTTTATCGCTTCTCGGCCTTTTGGCTAAGATCAAAGGTGTAGTATCTGTTCTTATCAGCTTAATATCTGATACGCTCCCTATCTGGGGGCTTCGATATTAAACTGATTTTTGAACCTCGGCAAAGTGTTAGGGGCTTGCTCCACCTTCGCCAAGGGTTGGCCTGGTATTGCAGTACCTCCAGGATCGGCCCACTCCCCCCAGGGGGAGAAAATCCAATGAAAATGTCAATGAAACTATTTCCCACTCACTGAAATCCGTGTCTGAATACTAACATTATATTGTGGCTTCACGCCGTATTAGTTTATCTTTCTTTTTGACAAACAAACTAAAATATTCAGGGCTAGACTTTAAGGTTGCTTATTGTTACAATCCTGTTTTGAAATACTTGAGAAGATTCAACTGAGAGAAAAAATGACGACACGAGTGAGCCTTGTAGGCTTCGGACATTCGTTGACGTCATCGTGGTCAGTCTGTGTTAAAAGTGGTTATGGAGGAACATGGCAAAACAGCCAGCACTGCCTCCAGGATCGCTACCACCATCTACTAATGTCCCATAATTTTATTATGTGTCTGTTCCAAACCGGAGGACATTAAACAGATTTTCACAGAAGTCAGCTGCTATGCGACCTGTGATGCTTGCTTGTTTTTTTGTGTGTAATGACACACACAACAACAACAACATACAGTATTTATACGGCGCTGAATCTTGATATAAATCAAATCAAAGCGCACACACACGTTAGCATTCAAAGCGCATTCCAAACACAAACGCAATACAACGCGAACACACACAAATAACATAAATGGAATATAGCAGAAACAGACCTAATGGCAAGAGAGAGAAGATAAAGAGATGGAGCTTTAATGACGGGGGAACAGGTGGGTTTTGAGGTTAGCTTTGAAAGCAGAGAGGGTCGCTGACGGAGGGAGAGGGGAAGTTTGTTCCAGGAGGTCGATCCTGAGACAGCAAAAGAGCGACGACCAACAGTTGAAAGCTTATAGTTATACCTAGGGATCTGGAAAGAAAGAGTGTCAGAAACTGAACGTAAAGTGTGAGCTGGCGTATAGATGGAAATATTGTCACACAGACACACAAGCACACGTTGATTATGATGAAACTTTTCGCTTAGTTTCTGATATAGGGAATCCTTAAAATATTAAGGTTAATTTAATTCGTGATTTTGATAGGCAAACAAATAAAATGTTTGTGTAATTTGACAGGAAATTGAAAATAAATTAAATGAAAGATTGATCGAGACTCGGAAAAAGTTGTCAACACTAGCGTGACAGACTAAAAATCTGCGGTGGAAGGGAGGCAAATCGGTCCCAAATACCCTTTGGGGTGTACTGGTTTGTTTCCCTTTGTCCATTGGGATTTCTGTTAGCGTGCTGTACCATGAATGATTTTGGCGAGTTTCACTGTCAGTGTGTGTGTGGGTGTGTGCGGCGCGCGCGCGCGCGCGCGGTTCATGCACTTTACTTTCCCGTGGAGTGCTGTCACATTTAGTATTATCATTTTCACGATATCATCATTATTGTTTCTTTCATTCATAAGGGAAGACGGGGTAAAAAGCGCATGGGCGGGTAAGAAGCCCACCCCAATTATCTCATGAAATGAAGCAAATTTCACTCACATTTTGCCCATGAGACGAGCGTTAATGTCTAGCATTCGTCTCATGGGCTAAATTTGACTGAAATTTTCTTTATTTAATGATATAATTGGGGTGGGATTCTTACCCGCCCATGCGCTTTTTTTACCCCGTCTTCCCCTATGCTTAGCCTATTGTTAGTGTTTGATTCTATTTTTTTTTCTATTGATCAATGTTACGGTCACCAGTAGTCTATCCGTTTCTTCTTCTTCCGCGTTCCCAGGCCATAAAGCCAAAATGAGTAAAGTACGTATATGCCCGTTTTCCAGTTTTCTCTGGTCTCCACGCTGCATTCAGCCGAAACACATTCCCGATTTTCGGAGGAGCTCAAAAATGAGAAAAAAAACTGTATGGAATAATAAAGAAATAAAAAAAGGGCAGGAGAATGGACCGGACAGAGATAAGATAGTAGATGACCAGCAAGCAGAGGAAAAAGGGCAGGAGTCAAAGAGTAGAAAGACAGATTAGTAGGGAGTTTACATGCACAGAAACTTCCAGAAGATAGGGGAACTAATTGTATGATGATGTAATTAGCGATCGAGAATCATGTTATTTTCGTATACTTTATTTCCTTGCATTGGAATGTCCCCTGTAGTATGACTATCTTGTTGATTTTAATGCATGATTTTAATGCATGTTTTTAATGTTGATTTATATGTTGCTTTTGTAAAGCGCATCGAGGATACTACTGTATGGTGTTTTAGCGCTATGTGGGGGGTGGGGGGGATATATGAAAATAAATTATTACTATGATTATATTATCACCGTCATGATTGTCGTTATCATCATCATCATCATGATTGTCATCACCATCATCATTTCATCATCATCATCATCAATCATCATCAATCATACAAAATCATCATCATTCATTCTAGGATTCAAACATACAAAAGAAAAGAAAAGTAATAGTGTGGTCATCATCATTGTTCATCATACGTCATGGATGTCATTATCATCAATCATTCATCAGCTTGGTGTAGATTGAGCACTTAAATAAAAATTATGTTAAATAATAGTTGACTTATTTATACACATGAAAAGGAAGAATGGCTTACTAAGTGCCCTTTTGATAAGAGAATCTATTTCACGGTAACTACTTATTTTCTCATGACCACCGGAATACTCCCCCTGAGTAGTGTGTTGTGGTGTGTGAGTATCCGTGTGTCATGACGGAAAATGTGTGCGGCGCGCGAAGAGACGCACAGAGACTCCAACTTCAGAGAAAAACAAGTGTGATGACTTGACGAAGGATACAGACAGACAGACAAACAGACCACGATGTTACAGACAGAAACCAAACTGCAGCGCTAGAGACTAGAGAGAGAGAGAGAGAGAGTGAGAGTAAAAGTTGAAAAACACACTTTTCTGAAAAGTTAAAAACTTGTAACGACTTTCAAACTGAACTCTCCCGCTCTGGCGCCTATACCTATTTTTTTTAAAATATTTTTTTTGTTTTTTTTGTTTTTCGTTATTAAACTTTTTTTTTCCCTTCGCCTCTCGACATGAATTCCCTTGTTGTATGGCTGGACCTAAAAGGTAAGTCCAGCCTTGAAAAAGAAAAGTAGGTCAGGCAAAATTTAAGCCAAGCACGCAACAACCTGGCCTACATATTAGTTCTGTTAGGGCTTTGAAAATATACATACAAATGGTATGCTATTTATGCTATATTATAGTCTATGTTTGGTAATTTGCTATATGTACTAGTTTTTGCAGAAGATCTGTCACTGTTGAAATTCGGGCGCTCCCAACGGACGGGAAAATATCAATCAACCGAGAAATGCAGGGGGGGTAGCACATCTTTAACTTTACCCGCACAAGTTGGGGACATTTGTGTGTGGGTCACAAGCTACCCAGAAAAAACCCAAGGGATTTCGTTGGTAAACTTAAGCTCCCAGCGCGAAGGACTCGACATTCAGTTCGATTTCCCCCCGTCGAACTAGAAAGACAAGGGCAAGACCCGGATTCGAACCTGGGTCACTCACCCCACGCATAGAAGTTGTCAGGTGAACTTCTTAACCAGTCTGCCACCTAACTTCCCAGTTAGGTAGGAAGCAGACGAAACAAATACCTGTCATGCGCATTGAGGGAAAACAGAAAGAAGAACGCCTTGTCCCTTCGATTCGTAAAGGAGGTGTCCCCCCACCCACCCACCCCACGTCCTCTCTTACATTTCTCAGCTCTCTACACAATTTCCCACACTGCCTTTCTATTATTTAATTTTACCAAACACATGTATCCAAACCTTTTCAGCTAATTATTTTTTGTTGAATAATTAATCCCGCAGTCATGAGAAAGGCCATTATTCAACAGGACCCCCCCCCCCCCCTCCCCCATGTAAGTGCAGTAACAAACAACAGCCGCGGAGAATTTGTTCACAGTCCTGGTTCATTGCGGTTTTTCCCCGTCTTGCCTTTATCTTCAACAAATAATTGGTAATGCATATGTGTTTAGTTATGTAAATGGATGAAAAATAGTGTTAAATATAAGCAAACGATAGAAGATGAAGTACTCAATCTGCAGAAAGAAAGGCAAGACTGAAATAACAATGTCAACACCCGATTAAATTGAGGAAGGGTGGGTGGGGTGGGGGGAGGCGCATCTTTTTACTGTTTACCGCGGCTTTTTTCCCTAACTCAACAGAGACCTATGTAGAGGAGAGAGAGAGAGCTGAGTAGAGAGAGATGAGAGGAGAGACGGGAAGGTTTTGTTCTTGCAGGGAATATATTAACTGTATTAATTACGCTCTGTCTAATTTACAACCATGACTGCCCGAAAGCAGGAGGGGGGCAGCTTGGGGGGTGAGGGGGGGTGGGGGGGGGCTTTTTTTTTTAAAAAACTGGTTGCTAGTGGAGCTGCCTTGCCCAGGGTACAATCCCCAATTTATAATCCGAAGGGATTAAAGGACAGAATGCGAACCGAAGAACGAAAAATGGTGTTTTTACATCCTCTACTGTACTAGGAACAGACACATAGAGATACTAGTATGGTGGGAACGATCCTGGAGGTCATTGGCCCGGAGGCAGTGCAACACCACTAATGTCCCTGATTTTTTTAACAATACAGATAGGTTGTAGCGGTAAAGCACGCCTCCGGTTAAACCTCAATCTGCCACAATAATTATTTAGTAGGTATATGAAATTGTACAGCTTTCTTCATATTGCTGTTGGCCCTTTCTACAGGCTGATGTCAACCAGTGAAAAAGCCATTTTGAGTAAAGGGCCATAAAGCGAATTTTTATTTTTTAAGAGAGAGAGGAGAGGTGGGGATATAACTATTGTCAATGCTAACAGAGTTACTGGATTTATTTCCCTGACATTACAGGTGTCTATCGGTGTTGTTTAAAGACACACTGACGCACCGCGATTAAGTCCCTTGGGTTTTTTTTTTTCTGGTTTGCTGTGACCCACATACAAATGTCCCCCAAGTTCAAATTGAGGCTGCTCTTTTAAAAGGATGTTTCGTTTTCAATTAGGAGGCATTTTCTATGGGAGTCAAACCTGGTCAAAACAAAATGACCCACCATTATTATCATGTGTCAAATTCGCGGGTTTCACGTGGTTTTGTCCCTCTTATTAGCTGGTAAGAAATCTTGTTTTTGACCAGGTTAGACTCCCATACAAAATGCACCCAAATTCAAAGCAAAACTTAATTTCAAAGAAGCAGACTCAATTTGAAGTTGGGGACATTTGTAATGATGTGGGTCACAGCAACCTACAAAAATACAAGGGAACTTAAAATCGTGGTGCGTTCAATGTGTACCTTTTAAGTGTATCATCGATAAACCCATTCAATTCAAATTTGCTTGATGTTCGAACGGGAAGTCGAACATCAAGCTAAAATTTAGAATGAATGGGTTTAATCATGATACCCTAAAAGACACACTGACGCACCACGATTAAGTCCCTTGTTTTTCTGGGTAGCTGTGACCCACATCCCCAAATGTCCCCAACTTCAAATTGAAGGCTGCTCTTTAAAATGATGGTTTCGGTTTGAATTTGGGGGCATTTGTATGGGAGTTCAAGCCTGGTTCAAAACAAGATTTCTTACCAGCTATAAGAGGGAAAACACGTGAAACCCGTGATTTTTTGACACGTGACGTGGTGGGTCTTTGTTTGTACCAGGTTTGACCTCCCATACAAATGTCCCCAAATTCAAAGTGAAACATCCTTTTAAAGAGCAGCCTCAATTTGAAGTTGGGGACATTTGGATGTGGGTTACAGTGGGTCACAGCTACCCCAGGAAAGGGTAAAAAACAAGGGACGGTGCGTCAGTGTGTCTTTAAACACGACCGATGAGACATTTATGTAATGTAAAAGGGAAATAAATCCAGTAACTCTGTTAGCCATTGTTACAATAGTTATTATCCCCACCTCTCCTCTCTCTCTTAAAAAATAAAAATTCAGCTTTATGGCCCTTTACTCAAAATGGCTTTTTTCACTGGTTGACATCAGCCTGTAGTATGGGCCAACAGTAAATGAGAGCTGTACAATCATATACTTTCAAAGGTACTAGAATATACTTGTGGCGGTGAGGGTTAACGGAGGCGTGGTTACCGGCTACACCTGATCTGTATTGTTAAAAAATCGGGACTTAACTGGTGTTGCACTGCCTCCGGGTGTTGCCTCCAGTATTGTTTCCCACCATCTTTGTATCTACAAATATGTGTCTGTTTCCAGTACAGCAGAGGATGTAAAACCACCCATTTTCGTTTCTTCGTTCGCATTCTGTCCCCTTAAGTCCCTTCGGATGAGAAATTGGGGATGTACCCTGGGCAAGGCATCTCCACTATCAACCAGTTTTAGCCCAGCTGCCCCCCTCTGCTTTCGGGCAGTCATGGTTGGAAATTAGACAGGCGTAATTATACAGTTAATATATTCCCTGCAAGAACAAAAACCTTCCCGTCTCCTCTAACTCTCTCTCTAACTCTCTCTCTCTCTCTCTAACTCTACTATGTTCCACTGTTGAGTAGGAAAAAAAAGCGCGGTAAAAAAGTAAAAGATGCGCCTTTTTGTCCCCCCCACCCCCCACCCTTCCTCAATTTATCGGTTGTTTAACAATTGTTTTTTCATCTTGACCTTTCTTACTGCAGTATTGAGTAACTTTCATCCTCATAATCGTTTGCTATATTTAACACTAATTTACATCCATTAACATAATAAAACACATGCAATTCAATAATAGTAGAAGATAAAGACTAAGACGGAAAACCGCAATGAACCCAGGACTGTGACAAAATGCCTCCGCGGCTGTTGTGTGTACTGCACTACATGGGGGAGGGGGGGGGGGGGTTCCTGTTTAGAATAATGGCCTTTATCATGACTGCGATTAATTATTCAACAAAGATATAAAATAGTCAAAAATGTTTGATAACATGTTACGGTAAAAAATAAAAATAAAAAAGGCAGGTGTGAAAATCTAATGTGGGGAGAGCTGAGAAATGTAAAGAGAGGGCGGGGGGGGGGGGTGGCGGGGGGGACACATCTTTACGAATCGAAAGGGACAAGGCGTTCTTACTTCTTCTGTTTTTCCCCAATGCGCATGACAGGTTATTTGTGTTCGTCTGGCGTTTCCTACCTAACTGGGCAAGTTAGGGTGGCAGGGACTGGTTAAGAAAGTTCACCCTGACAAACTTCTATAGCGTGGGTAGAGTGACCCGGGTTCGAATCCGGGCTTTGCTTTGTCTTTCTAGTTCAAACGGCGGGAAATCGAACTGAATTGTTCGAGTCTCCTTCGCGCGAGGGAGCTTAAAGGTTACCACCGATTAAATCCCTTCGGTTTTTTCTGGGGTAGCTGTGACCCATATACAATGGCCCCCAATTGTGCGGTTAAGGTAAAGTATGTTGCATACCCCCCCTGCATTTCTCGGTTAATTCTAATGTTTTTTCGTCAGTAGGGAGCAGCCCGAATTCACAGAATCAAATCCTCTGAAAACTAGAATATAGCAAAATACCAAACATGACTTTTATATAGCAATAAATAGCATACCAGTTTCGTGTATGTATATTTTCAAAGCCCTAACAGAACTAATATGTAGGCCAGTTGTTGCGTGCTTAAAATTTTGCCTGCCTACTTTTCTTTTTCAAGTTGACTTCTTTTAGGTCCAGCCATCAACAAGGGAATTCATGTCGAGGAGAAGGGAAAAAAAGTTATAACGAAACAAAAAAAACAAAAAAATATTTAAAAAAAATAAGTATAGGCGCAGAGCGGGAGAGTTCAGTTTGAAAGTCGTTACAAGTTTTTAACTTTTCAGAAAAGTGTGTTTCAAACTTTTACTCCTCACTCTCTCTCTCTCTCTCTAGTCCTCTAGCGCTGCAGTTTGGTTCTGTTTGTCTGTCTGTCTGTTTGTCCTGTCTGTCTGTTCTGTCTGTCATAACACTTCCGTGTTCTCTGACAGTGGGTCTCTGTGCGTTCTCTTGCGGCGCGCGCACACATTTCTCCATAGGACACCGGATTACTCACACACACACCACACAATGACTCAGGGGGAGTATCCGGTGTCATGAGAAATAAGTACCTACCGTGAAATAAATACTCTTCAAAAGTGCACTATAGAACCATTCTTTTTTCATGTGATAAATATGTCAACTATTATTTAACATATTTATATTTAGGTGCTCAATCTACACAGATGATGATGATGATGATAATGACATACCATGACGATGATGACAATGATGATGACCACACTATTACTTTTCTTTTCTTTTGTATGTTTTGATCATGATGAATGATGTATGATGGTGATGATGAATGATGATCTATGAATGATGTTGATGATGAATGGTGATTGGACAATCATGATCGATGATGATGATAAACGACAATACATAGACGGTGTATAATATAAATCATAGTATAATAATTTTAATTCTGCATTTGATAGCGCTAAAAACCTACACTACAGTAGTATCCTCGATGCGCTTACAAAAGCAACATGTGTGGAAAGAATGTAAACATGCATTAAATTCAGCAAGATAGTCATACTACCGACATTCCAATGCAAGGAAATAAAGTAACAAAAATAACATGATTCTCACTCAACAAAGACATCCATCAAACCAGGATAGTTCCCCCACCTTCTGGAAGTCTGTGCTTGTAAACTTCCCTCTAATCTTGTCTCTCTACTCTGTTGACTCTGCCCTTTTTCCTTCGCTTTCGTGTCATATATACTATCTATTCTGACGTCTGGCCCATTCTCCTGCCTTTTTTATATTTAATCTTTATACTTCCCATAACAGTTTTTCTCATTTGAAGCTCCTTCGAAATCGGAATGTGTCGGCTGAATGCAGCGAGGAGACCAGTGGAAAACTGGAAAACGGACACATACCGTACCCATTGTGGCCTTATGGCCCCGGGAAACGCAAAAGAAGAAGAAGAATCCGGATAAGACTACTGGTGACCGTGAACATTGAATCAATAGAAAAAAAAATAGAATCAAACACTAACAATAGGCTAAGCAATAGGGGAAGACGGGGTAAAAAAAGCGCATGGGCGGGTAAGAAGCCCACCCCAATTATCTCATCGAAATAAAGAAAATTTCAGTCAATTTGCCCATGAGACGAATGCTAAACAATAAACGCTCGTCTCCATGGGCAAAATGTGTTTGAAATTTAATTTGCTTCATTTCATGAGATAAATTTGGGTGGGGCTTTCTTACCCGCCCATGCGCTTTTTACCCCGTCTTCCCCTATGAATGAAAGAAACAATAATGATGAAAATATCGTGAAAATGATAATACTAAATGTGACAGCACTCCACGGGAAAGTAAAGTGCATGAACGCGCGCTGGCGCGCGCACGCACACAACACACACACTGACAGTGAAACTCGCCAAAATCATTCATGGTACAGCACGCTAACAGAAATCCCAATGGACAAAGGGAAACAAACCAGTACACCCCAAAGGGTATTTGGGACCGATTTGCCTCCCTTCCACCGCAGATTTTTAGTCTGTCACGCTAGTGTTGACAACTTTTTCCGAGTCTCGATCAATCTTTCATTTAATTTATTTTCAATTTCCTGTCAAATTACACAAACATTTTATTTGTTTGCCTATCAAAATCACGAATTAAATTAACCTTAATATTTTAAGGATTCCCTATATCAGAAACTAAGCGAAAAGGTTTCATCATAATCAACAGTGTTGAATCTTGTTGTGTCAATGTGTGACAATATTTTATTCTATACGCCAGCTCGCACTTTACGTTCAGGTTTCTGACCCTCTTGCTCTCCAGATCCCTAGGTATAAGCTTTCAACTTGTTGGTCGGCGCTCTTTTGCTGTCTCAGGACCAACCTCCTGGAACAAACTTCCTCTCTCCCTCCTTGGACTCAGTTTCACCGTACTCTCTTTCTGGCTTTCAAAGCTAACCTCAAAAACCCACCTGTTCCCCCCGTCATTAAATCTTCCGCTCTCTTAATCCTTCTCTCTCTTGCCATTAGGTTATGTTGTTCTGCTATATATCCATTTAAATGTTATTTGTGTGTGTTCGCGTTTGTATTGCGTTTTGTGTTTTGAATGCCGCTTTGAATGCTAGACCGTGTGTGTGTGCTTTGATTTGATTTCTATTAAGATTTAGCGCCTGTATAAATACTGTAATGTTGTTGTTGTATGTGTGTGTCATCTACCAACAAAAAAACAAGCAAGCATCACAGGTCGCATAGCAGCTGACTTCTGTGAAAATCTGTTTAATGTCCTCCGGTCTGGAACAGACACATAATAAAAATTATGGGACATTAGTAGATGGTAGGTAGCGATCCTGGAGGCAGTGCTGGCTGTTTTGCCATGTTCCTCCATAACCACTTTTAACACAGACTGACCACGATGACGTCAACGAATGTCCGAAGCCTACAAGGCTCACTCGTGTCGTCATTTTTTCTCTCAGTTGAATCAAGATTTCAAAACAGGATTGTAACAATAGCAACCTTAAAGTCTAGCCTGATATTTTAGTTTGTCTACCGGCGTGAAGCCACAATATAATGTTAGTATTCAGACACGGATTTCAGTGAGTGGGAAATAGTTTCATTGACATTTTCATTGGATTTTCTCCCCCTGGGGGGAGTGGGCCGATCCTGGAGGTACTGCAATACCAGGCCAACCCGTGGCGAAGGTGGAGCAATGCCCTGACACTTCGCCGAGGTTCAAAAATCAGTTTAATATCGAAGCCCCCAGATAGGGAGCGTATCAGATATTAAGCTGATAAGAACAGATACTACACTTTGATCTTAGCCAAAAGGCCGAGAAGCGATAAAGGTCAACGGTTTCATGAACCTCAACCAATCCACGACGTGACGTCATAATTTTAGGCTGTCTCATTTGCATTTTGACTGTATAAGAATGATTTTAATTGTATTTCTGTTGCATTTTACCTTACTTTGTATTCATTCATTTATGTACAAGTTAAACTTTTAGCGTTGTTGTATTTAAAAATGTAGCATTTTAAGAATAGAAAGACTCTTTGAAACGGTTATACTTTAAAGTTGACTGCAAATTCAAGTGATACTATTAACAGCTTTTCGGATCCACAACGAGGCTAATCGAGGCCCACTCCCCTAGCGGAGAAAATCAAATAAAAATGTCAAAGTAGTCTCCCTTTAACCCTTGGCTAACTCTCCTAAAAATAAAAAAAAGTCTCCGTCGCGCTTATCGTCAGAAGTGGTGTCTGCGACGTATATCCAGATCCAGATCCAGATCCAGTCTCCCTCTGTTTCTATGTATTTGTCGAAAGGGCCACTTTTGTGGCAATTTATCGACGAAAAGCTAGGGGAGAGCACCTATACCTATTCCCTAATCTGATTTATCTTTTTTATCTTAATATTTTCTATTTTTTGTTCTTGATCTTTCCTTCTTGGTCCTGAGATGATGGATTTACAGTTTCATTAGAAAAGATTGTTAGTTATTACGCAGTTAGTAAAAAAGTTTTTGAGCTGAACGACTGTTATTTTGGTTTTTTGTTAGTTTCAAATGATGTCCTCTTGTTCTTTCCTCATCACTAGTTAGAGTTAGTAAAGTTTTAGTTGTGTTAGGATCATACTTGTTAAGAATTTTATATACTTGTTAATTTTTGCATGGCTAACGTTAATTCTTCAAATAGTATTTGACATTGTGTCTGTTATGTGAAAGGATTTGGTCCTTCGGATGAGACCTAAAACCGAGTGAGCGAACGCACGCCGCACAAGATCTTGCGCACACTTTGGAACCCCCCCCCGGGGGGGGGGGGGGGGTGACGAACTCACGAAGCATACATCCTGTGGACCAATAGCAGTCTAAACGAAGACTTAGGGCGTGGGTCAGGTTAAACATCCCCAATCGGAAGAAGAAGAAGGATTAATCAGTCCTGTCCCCCAGCCGTGTCATTTCATGTAAAGGAAGTTATCACATAAACTGTATTTTAAAAAAATGACTTTGTTTGATTACATTTTAGTCTTTGGACAGTGATTATTAATTTTATGTGACATCAGTGTCATGTGGTCAAGTCTTTGATTTGGTAACTTGGGGGCAGGATAAGGCAGGGAATTATTTTAGGCCCTAACCATACTCAAATGATGAAATGTTTCGACTGCTTTGATTTCATGCACAGAAATTCTTTAAGAAGAATTGTGTTGTTAAATTCTCAGTAATTAGACCTAGCAGAAGTTTGTCTGTCATTCGATCGATTCGGGTGGTGTAGAAATACAATTTGTTTTGACAACAAACTTAGATTGTGTGTATAGGACTGTCACACATGAACAGTTCTAAGCATTGTGAGGAACATAACTTCTACTTGCGAAAATTGTGAAACCACCATTGAAAGTCAAATTATTTTAGCTAGGTACACGACTACATCGTCTTTGAATACGCTTATGTCGCAAACGCTACACTCTATTCTGTATTGTTAAAATATCGGGACTTTAATGGAGTTGCACTGCCTCCGGGCATTGCCTCCAGTATTTACAAATGTCCCGTACTGTATGTGTCTGTTCCAGACCGAGAGGACGTAAAACGCCATTTTTCGTTCGAATACGCTTATGTTTTAAATCTGAAATTGCTTTTAATGTGTTCATCTTTATTAACAGTATTTTAATACGTTATTTGACAGTCGGTGGGATCAGGGGTTACCGGGTCATCCGGCGGGTGGCATCTCCTGTGATGTCAGTTTATTAGATTTTATGACTAAGAACAGCTTCACGAACCAAGGGAGCCGACTCTCTCTTGGGTTATTTTCTTTCTCGGGAACACGATTCTTTCCCTTACTTTGATTCTGCTCACAACGCTCAGCCTTTCTTTGGAAGACAAAAATCCATTTTAAAATGTCACTTGACTGCCATAGGCGATAAACATCAGTAGGTGTGTTATTCGAAATCACAAAACACCTTTACACAGTTGACAGATTGTTGGGCCACTGTTTGCTACCAGGCATTCAAGGTAATGCCTTTCTCATGGCTCTGGAACCTTTCCCATTGCCATTGGGCAAGACTCCATTGAGCACATTTTGTGCAAGATCACCTTCACATCCATGGAACCCAGACCCTCCCACGGTCTACAAGGACTACATTTGACAGTGGCAGGCTATTTGACCTCATGTGGCTGAATACAACAACCCAGGCTATTTGTTTATGCGTTTGACGTCATCAAAAATTGTTTATCCCCACCCAAATGTCTTCTCTCTCTCTCTCTCTCTCTACTCTCTCGTCTCTCTCTCTCTAGTTCGTTTTTTGTATTAACGTTTTTTGTTTGAATGCGCTTTGAATGCTAAGGTGTGTGTGCGCTTTGATTTCTATCAAGATTCAAGCGCCGTATAAATACCGTATGTTGTTGTTGTTTCAGAGTTTCATGAAGAGATGATTTGAACTAGTCAAAGATCGATATTATTCATCCTGAAGAAAAAAGAATACTAACTTTAGAAGAAATCCTGAACATAATTAAACAAAACAGAGCATGCACACTCTTCCAATATAATGCTTTGATTAACTCGATACCCGAACAATTAATTCAGTGGTTTCAAATAGGAGAAAGAGAAACTTTCACGTAACATCATTACGGTTATTCAGTACTAAACCAAAACAAATTAAAAAGATATTATCTGCAAATAGAGAAACCATGATTCCAACATCTTGGGGGTTTTTTTGGAAAAAAAGAAGTAATTTAGACATTAATAAAGATGCATTGTCTAGAGAAAAATCAGTTGCCAAAAAACCCAGGATCTTGGTTCTCCATTGACCATTTATCCAACAAACATGCTGAATAACACGAAAGTAAGGGTAACAAATGTTCATACTGCATTGATACGGTGACATTTATAGAACACTAGCGCAACGCCTAGTACTGGCACCCCAATGCACCGTACTGGTAACGCACGTAATGGTTTTCCGCCGCGTTTCTCCAACAGATTCGGCTTCCCGGTTTGTCACACCGCTAGTCATCCCCCCCCGTCCCCGTCCCCGGTCATGTACCTTCCAAATTTGAAGGCAATCCGGTCCATAAACACGCCGGAGATACGGGCGCCGAGAGTCCGGCGGATACGCCGCGTTTCGCGCATTTGCCGAACCGCGCAAATGACACGGCCGCCTCGGTTGCCGTTGCCATCGCCCCGTTAGGGCTCACAGCAAATTTGAAGCGATTCGGTCGAAAAACGGCGGAGTTATAAGGCCCGTTTTGTGTTTCAGACACACACACACACGGACGGACACTTGGCTTTTTACTATATGATTATTTTGCGAATGTCCAGTCGTATGGAGTTTCTGTTATAGAACAAGAAATTCAAACAAAGACCGACACACATATTTAATTCTCTAACGCAGACATGTTTGGCACTGCAAACCATGCAGTTGCTTGTAGCAATGATAAACAACATATAAACTATCATATTTTGATTGGAAAAGTGTGCATCAGCATTGACAAGAAAACAGACTTATCTGTTCCATTAAAAATCACTTTTGAAGGAGAATTGAGTGTTGGAGAAATGGTTGCTGATTAAAATTTCTCAGTCCTTGTATGCTTTCTTGTTTGATTTACTTTCTGTATACATTATTCCTTGTTCTAAACAAGCCTGTTTTGTGTGTGAGCATGTGCAGGCTTGGACACACACACATGGGCATGAATAGGGCATTTGCCGCGTGCCGTCGACCTTGAATTTCACCGAGTTGAATTAGAAGGTCAGCGTAACTCGGGCAGAACGAGCGCGGGCAATTTAATTAGTAGTGTAGTATAGAGTACGAACACTCGTGGCAAATGCCCTATTGATCTGCACTTCCGTTCATGCGCTAGTGTATTGTTGTGCATGTTTGATTGTTTCCTTACGCATCTGAATATGTGTGTGTGGGGTAAGTGTTTCAGTGGGTATGAATGGGTGTGAATAGAGTGGGCCCGTACGAGTCTGATTCTGTTTCTGTGAACCACGTTGTATAATTATGTACGTTTTCATGTGTGTATATTATTATAATATAGTAAAAAAAAAATATAAAAAAATGAAGGAAAGGCGACGAAATGGTGTTTTACGTCCTCTTGGTCTGAATCAGACACATATGGGACATTTGTAAATACAAATATGGTGGGAACAATACTGGAGGCAATGCCCGGAGGCAGTACGAAACCAGTAAAGTCCCGATTTTTTTATATTAATACAGATAGGTGTAGCGGTAACCACGCCTCATTGCGCTATGGCACCGCTACAAGTATTTTAATGAACAATGAGACTTAGTGTGATTTTTCTCACGCCAGAGGGCATGACGCTCGTGTGGGGCTAATCCTCTCTATATTATTAGTTGGGGATAAAGAAAGAGAGAGAGACAGTGAGTGGTCCTACCATCACTCTCTCTCTCTCACTACGCCCAAGTAAGAAAATCGCGTGATAAGCCTCCTAGTGCATTGACTGCCCTCTGGCGTGAAAAAATATCGCCATAGGTTGACCATTAGAATCAAAATGAAGGAAAGGGAAATAAGCAAGACATGAAGAGGAGTAAGAGCAGTATGTAAAAGATTACTGACAACTATATTTATGTATTTTTCTTCTTCTTTTAAAAAAAATATATTCATTTATCCATAGAGGAGTAATAGCAATATGTAAAAGAATACTGACAACTATATTTATGTATTTTTCTTCTTTTTTGTTGTTATTATTCATTTATTGCAGCAAGAGTACTTATTTTGTCATATTATCTTCTGTCTCTTTTGTCCGAGTCCCTCTTGTCTCTGTGGTACTTAACGTTTACCACAAGGACAGACACGTAGTGTGGTTAGAAAAAGAGACTCACAAATTAATGTGGCGGTACCATAGCCGATGAGGTTTATCCGAGGCATGGTTACCACTACACCTATCTATATTCTTAAAAACTCGAGACCTTACTGGTGTTGCACTGCCTCCGGGCACTGCCTCCAGTATTGTTCCCACCATCTTTGTATTTACAAGTGTCCTATATGTGTCTATGACCGAGAGGACGTAAAACACCATTTTTCTCACACTTAGGGGGGGGAGGGGGATATCCAAATAAAGAATGGCAGATTCCTCCCTCTCCCCTTTTCTATTGTTCATGGCATTATTGTGAACTCATTTCATGTTGTTCATAGCTTTCGTCCTTGATGTCTTGTCTCGGTTTTGCCACAAGGATAGGTCTATTAGTATTCATCTTCTTATTTTGGTCATGTCATTTGTTTTTCTTTATCTATATTATACCATGGAACCTCCCTTATATGACCTTCAAAAATCATCCAAAATGGGGTCTTATAAGGGAAGGGTCTTATAAGGGAGGTAATTTTGATACTTACAAAGGGCAATGTCTCGGAGAAGTAGGTCTTATGTCACATGTGGGAGGGAGTCATAATGGGAGGTCTTATAAGGGAGGTTCCACTGTATACATTTTCATTGTTATTATGCACACGCCGACGCACGTGCTCATTTGCATAATAAACACAACAAACCGTGAAAGGGAATGAATGCGTCGGTACACCTCACACTAGGTCAGATAGAAGAAACCCAGACATTTTTGTATTAAAAAAAACACTAAACTTTCACCACGAATGTCCATCGTAGAAGTTCACACAAATGAAAATATGAGAGAGAAAGAGAGGCTTCAGACGCTTCAAAAACATTTTATTGACTAATTGAGAGAGAGAGAGGGAGAGAGAGAGAGAGAGGGGGGGGGAGGAATAAAATGACCGCTTTTACCCCCAAAAATAGAAAGGGGGAAAAAAAGGAAAAAGGAAGAAAAGAAAAGGAAAAAGAAGATAAATTAATTAAAAGAAAAAATAGTAAAGGTGGGGGGGAATAATTGTCTGTGTGCGTAGGAGCGTGTGTGTTTGATCACTTACTTTCATCGAATCGATTCATATCAAGGTCTTCACAAGGAGATTCTTAGCAAAATTTTATTTTCTCAGACAACATCCACAAGTCATTTTTCAACAGCCGCAGAAGAAGAACAAAACAGAAGTCAATATGTACAAGTATCCAATTTTTTCAAACTAAAAAACACCGACACGGCGCAAGTCTTTAAGCAAGAGATACAACCTAGTTTGTGAATGGCTGACAATCCAGATTTACTCAATAATGTAATGCAAATTTCTTTGGATAATACCCCGACCCTCCACCAAAATTCATTCGTAATTTTTTTTTCTTCTTCAAATGTGTTCACTAACAAACGGAGAATGACTAAAATATAAACACCTCTGCAAAAAAAACCAAGAGGACATGTAACATCGCTGTACTCCAATTGAATTTGATTTCTGTGCACTGTGCTATGGTCATCTCAGGACTGTCAACCACGTATAACAAAGCACACATCAATTAATCTTAACAACGTTCAACAACCTGAACAAATAAAAACTATAGTACAATACAATTGAATAAAACAAAACAAAATACAAAAAACAAAATGGGTGTAGGCCTGCTCTTGTGCTGGTAGGGCAGGTGGGGCCAGAGCATCTCTGGGTCCCATCAGCACCTTCGGGCGTTTCTTCGTCATTGTTTTCACAAACCATTCGGTGGAGGGTCAAGGGTCAACCCTACAACCTCGAGATAATCCTAACAACGATTCTTCTTCTGCGTTCCCAGGCCCATAATGGGTAAGGTACGTATGTGTCCGTTTTTCAGTTTTCACTGGTCCCCCCGCTGCGTACAGCCGACACATTCCGATTTCGGAAGAGCTCAAGGGAGAAAAATTATTTGGAAGATTTTTTTCAAAAAAAGGCAGGAGAATGGGCCAATAAGTCAGAAAGATAGTAGATGATAGAAAGCAAAGGGAAAAGGCAGAGTCAAAGAGAGAGGCAGATTAGAGGAAGCTACAAGCGCAGAACTTCCAGCAGGTGGGGGAACTATTTTTACGAAAGACGACCCCCCCCCCCCCGGTATCCCCATGGGGAAACACAATGATAAAAGTGGGGAGTTACTGTCCCTGGTCTATCATAATCATGGCTTCACCTACTGACCGTTTATTTAGTGCAACAATCTTACAAGAGCAGATTCCCGTTCAAAACGCAATCTGAAAAGGCCCATTATAATGAGATAAATGTGTACACAAAAAAACATTCTTCATGTGCCTTCAGAAAAAAATATAACCCGACATCAATTTAATCATTTCTTATTGAGCCGCATCTTTTCAAAGTAAAACAACCGTCGACTTATGGCGATTATTTGCCCGCCAGGGGGCAGTCACGCGATTTTCTTAGTTGGGCGTAGTGAGAGAGAGAGAGAGAGGAGGGTGGGACTCCTCCCTCTCTCTCTCTCTTTCTTTATCCCCAACTAAGAATATAGAGAGGATTAGCCCCCACTCGAGCGTTATGCTAATAATCGCCACAAGTCGCTCATTGTATTACACAATGCTAACTCTTCTAGCGCCGTTTTTTTTATAACGTTCTTGGTTGTTCGTTGCATCTCAACCGACAAGAGAGGGGGGTAACGATTTTTTTTAGAGTGCGCATGCGTTGCTTTAACAGAAAAATCACTGACATAAGCTCTAAAAATAGACAAACACATGGCAGGGTACTTGGCAGTGAATGTCTTTGCATTTGGTGGGAGTGAAGTGTGATGTACTGGGCATATACATTCTTTTTCCTTTAAACATCCCCCTTCAGCATACTGATGATTCTTATTTGTATAAAAACATTCGCCCACGGTGCTAGAAGAGTTAAATCGAAAGCCATGTCTCCGTCTTATTTATTTACAAAGAGCAGCACGCTTTACATTTCCAATACAAAATATAGCTAACTTTGTGTTTCTTTTTCATGTGTAGGCCTACATAATCATATTGCATCTGTAACCATAACTACGTCCAGTTTTGAAGATTTTTCACAAAATCAGTCCTTAAAAAAAAAGTCATAGTTTGCATCTCTAACCTTTCTGACTTCCTGAACCCCATTTTGTTTTCATGCCAGTCTATGAAATATTTATCCAAACATTTTCTTCCTTTTTTTTTGGGGGGGGGCCAATTCCTTTCAAACACAAATTAGACACATTATATATCCTAACAATTCCTTAGTTTCATACAGAAAAAATCCTTAAAAAAATGGATATATTCATCATCATCATACACACATAACAAAAAGATATGACACCCCCCCCCCCCACCCCCCCCACAAAAATGCCCCAGTAAACACGTATGGAAGCAGCGCCTCTTTCTCACTCACTATCAGATCCAGATCCCCCGCCCGATTTGGGCGAACCTCCGCCCGATTTGGGCGAACCCCCGCCCGATTTGGGCGAACCCCCGCCTCCTGACTTTGGCGATCCTGACCTTGACCTTGGCGACCCTGACCTTGGTGACCCTCCGCCAGAGCGAGGGGAACCGGGAGGAGGAGGAGACCCCTCATCCCCCCCGGACTTCTTCCCTCCTCCGTCAGACTCCGACCCCGACTTTCTGGGAGAGCCCGATCGAGATCTCGACCTCGACTTTGACTTTGACCTCGAAGCCGATCGTGACCCCGAGCGTGACCTTGACCGCGAACCGGACCCCGACCTGGAGCCGGAAGCCGAGCGCGAGCGAGATCTTGAGCCGGAGCCAGATCGGGAGCCTGAGCCTGAACGGGAGCCGGAACCGGAGCGAGACCTTGACCGTTTGCCGGCCTTGGCCCCTTCGTCGCTGTCGCTGCCTGAGGATGCGATGCGGCGGCGCTTACCTCCCCCTCCCTCCTGATCACTGCCGCTCCTGGAACAAAGAAAAAAGACCCAACATTTTAAATCAGGCATCAGAATGGTCTGAAGTCCAATCCTCTGAAAACCGCGGTAAAAGGGCCATCAAGGCCCCAGACTGTAGAGGGACAACACTGAAATCAGTTCCCAACACCACCAAAAAGGCTTAATATAGTGATAAATCACTTTAAAATGCTATTTAACACAAAGGATAACACTGAATAAAAAGGCAAAACCTCTGACAAGAGAAGGGTCAGAAATTCTTAATCCTCTGAAATACTCTGATCCTCTCACAATTCTGATGCCTGTAAATTATTTTTATAGTGCAGATGGTTTTTTTTATTTTAAAAATTAAATGCAATGTCTACGTCAGCTTTGTGACGAGAGAGTTAAGAGAGAGAGAGTCACAGAGAGTCAGAGTCAGACACAGAGAGAGAGAGTCACAGAGAGTCAGAGTCAGACACAGAGAGAGAGAGTCACAGAGAGTCAGAGTCAGACACAGAGAGAGAGAGTCACACAGAGTCAGAGTCAGACACAGAGAGAGAGAGTCACAGAGAGTCAGAGTCAGACACAGAGAGAGAGAGTCACAGAGTCAGACACAGACAAGGAGAGACACTGAACAGAGAGTCAGAGTCAGACACAGAGAGAGAGAGTCACAGAGTCAGAGTCAGACACAGAGAGAGAGAGTCACAGAGAGTCAGAGTCAGAGATCACAGAGAGTCAGAGTCAGACAGAGAGAGAGAGAGTCCAGAGTCAGAGTCAGACACAGAGAGAGAGAGTCACAGAGAGTCAGAGTCAGACACAGAGAGAGAGAGTCACAGAGTCAGAGTCAGACACAGAGAGAGAGAGTCACAGAGAGTCAGAGTCAGACACAGAGAGAGAGAGTCACAGAGTCAGAGTCAGACACAGAGAGAGAGAGAGTCACAGAGAGTCAGAGTCAGACACAGAGAGAGAGAGTCACAGAGAGTCAGAGTCAGACACAGAGAGAGAGAGTCACAGAGAGTCAGAGTCAGACACAGAGAGAGAGAGTCACAGAGAGTCAGAGTCAGACACAGAGAGAGAGAGTCACAGAGAGTCAGAGTCAGACACAGAGAGAGAGAGTCACAGAGAGTCAGAGTCAGACACAGAGAGAGAGATCACAGAGTCAGAGTCAGACACAGACAGAGAGAGAGAGTCACAGAGAGTCAGTCAGAGAGAGAGAGAGTCACAGAGAGTCAGAGTCAGACACAGAGAGAGAGAGAGTCACAGAGAGTCAGAGTCAGACACAGAGAGAGAGAGTCACAGAGAGTCAGAGTCAGACACAGAGAGAGAGAGTCACAGAGAGTCAGAGTCAGACACAGAGAGAGAGAGTCACAGAGTCAGAGTCAGACACAGAGAGAGAGAGTCACAGAGAGTCAGAGTCAGACACAGAGAGAGAGAGTCACAGAGAGTCAGAGTCAGAGACAGAGAGAGAGAGTCACAGAGTCAGAGTCAGACACAGAGAGAGAGAGTCACAGAGAGTCAGAGTCAGACAGAGAGAGAGAGAGAGAATGTTGATGCTTTATTCTGCACGTATGTGTGTAGGGGGGGGGGGGGGTATGCCCATTTGCATGTCTGAGCGATTATTTGTTGTTGTTTTACGTTGTTGAATTTCTTGCTTTTAATTTGTTGTTGTTGTTCCACATTTGGTGGAGGAGTGCGCTATAAAAATTATTCACTATTATTAATTTTTTTTTTTAAACAATGACAGAAGCTCTAAAAATAGTCAAACACATGGCAGGCTGCTTGGTGGCAAAAGTCTCCGCCTTGGGAGTGTAAAGTAATGTCTTGGGCGAATGCAGACCTGTTTACCCCCTATACAAGTCTCGAGTAGCAGGCATGGGAATTGTCAGAGACAAAAAACTCTGAAAAGCCCCCCAATTGAAGTATTTAGTAACAAAAACGAAGTATTTAGTAACAATTTCAAAAAAGAATTTGCGGAAATCCACGAATTCGGACAATTCCCATGCCTGAGTAGTCTGGATAGCTGAAATGAGTAGTTTTGGCTCAAAATGTGTAGTTTTATTCATTAAACAATGTTCACTGAAAATGAGTAATTAAAGCATTATTTTCAATTTTGAATAGTAGTAGAGGTCCAAATTGAGTAGAATACTACTTGAAAAGAGTAGAGTAAACAGGTCTGGCGAATGTAATTGCCCAAGGTGCTGGAAGAGTTAACATGACTTAGGCTACAGTACTTTAAACTGCAAAAAGCCCCCCTGTGGGGACATCGGGGGATCATTTGTATAAATAGTTCCCCCACCTTCTGGAAGTTCTGTGCTTGTAACTTCCTCTAATCTGTCACTCTTTTTGACTCTGCTTTTTCCCCTGTTAGCTTGCTGTCATCTACTATTTTTCTGCCTTTCCGGTTCACTCTCCTGCCTTATTTCAAGAAACACTTTCAAAAAGATTTCCTCCAGCCGAAGTCGAACATGCATGGCCTAACTTGGTTAGGCGCATAATGGCCGGCAGCATGACGCTATCTGCGCTCATAATTGATAGGAAACTGTCTGAGCGATCGAGGAAGAAAACTGCAAAAAGCGATAAACACAATGATCCTGTAAAAAGCGTAATACAGCGGAACCTCCCTTATAAGACCTCCCATTATAAGACTCCCTCCCATATAAGACCTACTTCTCTAAGACATTGCCCTTCTTTATAAGTATTAAAATTACCTCCCTTATAAGACCCCTCCCTTATAAGACCTCATTTTGGATGATTTTGGAAGGTCTTACATCAGAGAAGATTATCAGAAAACCAAAAAGGAGGAAAAAAGAAGCCAGGGGGTTCGGGGTCCGGTGTAGGCTACATCAGCGAATGGATAACTTCCATTTTCAGCTTTGCAAACTGCAGAGTAATGATAAATAGAGCAGTCTTGGCTGCCCCAAGCAGTAACTGGAAATGTCCATTTGAGAATGAACCAATCGAGAACTAAATATCAATCGAACTTCTTGCCGCATTTACGATTCAACACAAAACCTAACACCCCTACCCCCACCCCCCAATTTTCTCAATGGATTTACACTGATCTCAAAAAATGACCCCTTGGGGCCATCAAAAAGGAGGAAATCCTCCAATTGGAGGGGAAATCTCATCTCTGTTATTATAAGGGAGGCTCTACTGTAATGATAACTTCCAAGAGTCCTTACTCCTCGGCGATCTTCAGCTTGTTCTCTCCCTCAGAGTCGGACCCCTCGCTGGACGAAATAATGGCCTTGGACACGATCTTGCGCCGCTGCTTGGCCGACAGGCCGTCGTCCTCCTCCACCGCCCTCTTCTTCTTCCCGTCCTTGCGCGGCTTCCCGCCGCCGCCACGGCGACGCTCCTTGCGGCTGTCGTCCGAGTCGTCCATGTTCTTTCGCGACCTGAGGAGATATCAGCAGATTCGTTAACTCTCTCAACACTAATGATGAAAATCCGTTTAACGTCCTCCAGTCTGAAACAGACACATATGGGACATTAGTAGATATAAAGATGGTGGGAATGATCCTGGAGGCAATGCCTGGAGGCAGTGCAACCCCAGGAAAGTCCCGAATTTTTAACGATACAGATAGTATTGACAACACTAATGTACGCTATAGCGTACATGTTTCGCACAAACGTTCAACACTAGGCAGGTTTGCATCATTACATAAAACATTTTTTAAAATAATGCTTAACCGCAGTTTTGAAAATTTGCGGCAGTTTATAATAATAAAAGCCAGGCATGCTACAGGCAAAATTTCATTTTCTCTGAAAGTTCCTCGAAGTGGCGAAGCCACAAGTGCGCGGCTGCGAAGCAGGCGCGCGAGCTAGGGGGGTCTGGGGGCATGCCCCCCCGGAAATTTTTTGAACAAATGGCTAAAATCTGTGCAATCTGAGCCATATTTTCAGGGTTGTGAACAGTACAGTGTTTAGTGCTAAATGTGTTGTTTTTCGCATCTGCACAAGGTGCAGTACGCTTTCCCAGCTTCCTTCAGTTTCACAAAAAACTCTCCGTACTCCACGTTGTTGTACTTTCTATCGAGCCATTTCCAATCCCATTTGTTCTTTAAACCTTTGTCCCAGTCTCCACAGGAACCTCTGGGCACAATATCACTTCTGGACATCGCGAAAGTTTGCAATTTAACACTCGATACGAGTCAAATGTCGACCGTGCTATTTAGTTATGGCGTCGCAGGAAGTTGCTAACCGGTGCGCGCGCAACGGAGGGCTTAAGCAGCGAGTCGACTGCTTGCACGCGTAGTAAGAGTTCCGCGAAGCGTGGCGCGAGTCGACTGCTTGCACGCGTAGTAAGAGTTCTGCGAAACGTGGCGCGATTTTTTTTTTCTCAGAAAATTTTTGAGTTTCGCTGCAGTTCAAAACGGGTTTGGCGGAATTCCGCGAAATCGCTGAAAAGTAGCATGCCTGAAAGCTGGCATATGTTATAATTCCAAAGTAAAATTTTTATTATTAGCAGATTTTTTAAAAAAGCATGACAAAGAAGACGAAGAGAGGGGTAGTGACTTGTTTTCATTCATTGCCGTCCTAAAAATAGACTAGAAGTCATTTCATTGGTTGAAAACTATTAAGGGACCATAGAGGAACACTTTTATACCAGTTTGGGTTGCATGGCTTCGCTGAGTTGTGAAGTGTGAATGTTTAAACACTATGTACGCTATAGTGTACTCCCGTGTTGAACAGTCGTGAAGGGAAGCAATGTTGAATTGGCCAGTGTTGAATGAGTTAATTAAACTGGCCTCAACTAGAGTAAGAGAGAGAAAAAAGAAGAAAAAAGGAAAACGCAAGGATATTAGAAAAAGCAGGAAGTGGGAGGAGAGGAGGACAAACAGCTTTTGCAAAGTAAGGAAAACTCAACTTTTTAAGAATTAAAGGCAAAAAGAGCATTAAACTACTATGCTTAATGCAGACCTGCCTACTTGAAATTTTCCCAATCAGTAGCCCAGCCATCAATTTTCAGTAGCATGGCAAATTTTTTCGTAGCATCCACAAACGACGGCAATCGATTTGTTCTCTTCCTGAGCCGAAATGCACTGCTTCTATGTTTCGCCGATTGAACGTGTTGACGGCAATCGTCTCTACCGCCATGATTCACAGAGAAGTCCGCATGGCAGAGGTTGCACTGCAGCGAGCATGGTTCGCACCGAGTGAACTTCTGACGATGAAAGGCCACTCTTCCATGTAAGCTATTTTGAAAACTTGTGCGGCAGGCTGATGGTTTTTTTATTAGAACAAGATGGTGTGCCAGATGAGTTTCGTTTTCTGGTTTGGGTTCGTTTTTCTTCATTTGAAACATCTCCCGAATTGCTACTGCTGCTGGAGTCCGCCATTTTTTCCAGAGAAAAGTAACAAGAACGCATGCGCAGTCACTTTGATAAAAACGGAAGTGACTAGGTTATCGCACATGACACGGCGTCTGCTCTTAGAAACAGACAAAACCAGGAACGGCATTATATACTTAAAGCAAAAATAAAATGTGGCGGCAATTTGTTTTTTTCCGTAGCAACGTTAAGGTTGCCGTAGCTCCGTAGCAAAGCCTTATTTTTCGTAGCTGCTACGGCCAAATCGTAGCAGTAGGCAGGTCTGTTAATAATAATAATAATTGTACATTTATATAGCGCTTTACCTCAGATGAGCCCAAAGCGCTTTACAATCAATGATTCATCAACAGACAACAAAAACAGCATTAACCAGCAACAGCGCATATACAAAGCAAACTCTCTCTCTCTCTCTCTAACACACACACACACACACACACACACACACACACACACACACACACACACACACACACACACACACATAAACACACATATTTATCGACGCCAACTCGTTCATACCCCATTCGGTAAGCCACAGCAACCGAGCCGCATGGACTGACCACATACACAAACACCCTCACACAAAAACGTATGCACGCAGACAGACACACAGACACGCACACAAACATAGACACACACACACACATGCGTGCACACACAACCCACAAAACCAAAACACACACAAGCACACATGTATGCACACATGCATGCTCACACACACACACACACACACACACACACACACACACACACACACACACACACACACACACACACATGCACCACAAAGCACAGCAGAAACCTCTTATTCAATCTTCCCTCACGTGCACACAACGATCAAATATTTAGGGCGCAGCTGGAAAAAGATGGGTTTTAAGAGAGGTTTTGAATGAGGAGACTGAGTTGGAGTGTCGGAGAGGAGAAGGCAGAGAATTCCACAGAGATGGTGCTTGACAAGAAAAAGAACGTTGGCCAGCAGATTTGAGACGGATGGAGGGAATGGAAAGGAGACGAGAATCAGAAGACGAACGTAGTTGGCGAGCTGGGACAAAGAGATGAAGAAGATCAGAGAGATACACGGGAGCTTGATCATTCAGTGACTTGAAGGCAAGGAGGAGAAGTTTGTAGTCAATACGTGATTGAACTGGGAGCCAATGTAGGGAACGAAGAACCGGAGTGATGTGATCGTACCTAGGGGAGCGAGAAATGAGACGAGCAGCATTATTCTGGACCCGTTGGAGCTTAGAGATGAGAATTGATGGACAGCCAGCAAGAAGTGAGTTACAGTAGTCAAGGTGAGACAGGACAAAAGCACATACTAGAGTCTTCAGGGCATCTTGAGAGAGGAAACGGCGGATGGAACTAATTCTTCGAAGTTCTAGATAGCAAGCCTTGCAAACATTGGAAACATGCTGTTTGAAAGAAAGGGTTTGGTCCAAAGTAACACCTAGATTGCGGACGGATGCCGATAGCTTGATCTCAGTGCCATCAATGTCGACAGAACCTGGGAGAACCTGAGTTTTAATTGTGTGGTTAGAGGCTACAAGAATCATCTCTGTCTTTTCAGCATTTAGTTGCAGTTTGTTGTAAAACATCCATGTTTTAACAGCAGAGATGCACAACTTAGAAGAAGAAATCATTTGATCTAATTGACTCAGGTGGGCAGAAATGTACAGTTGATTGTCATCCGAAAAGCTATGATGTAGAATAGAATGCTGGTTGATGATGGCGGAGAGAGGTTGGGTATAAAGAACAAAAAGGATAGGGCCTAAGACTGAACCTTGGGGCACACCGAACTGAAGACCTTTTGGAAGAGATGAAGCACAATTGACAACAACTGTCTGTGTGCGATCAGAGAGGTAGGAAGAAAACCAGGAAAGAACAGCCCCAGATAGACCAAAGGAGGTGTGAAGTCTAGAAATGAGGATGGAGTGGTCGATAGTGTCAAACGCTGCAGAAAGATCAAGGAGAGAGAGAAGAGAAACCTTGTTTTCATCCAAGGCAGTGAGCAGGTCGTTCGTTATCTTTAAGAGGGCTGTCTCAGTACTGTGACCTGCTCGATAAGCAGACTGGTTTGGATAGAAAAGATCGTTTACCTGAAGATGGTCAGACAGCTGTTTAAGAACCACCTTTTCCGTAAGCTTAGAGAGGAATGAAAGATTAGAGACAGGCCGATAGTTCTTTAGATTTTCAGGATCGAGACTAGGCTTCTTTAAGAGAGGTTTGACAACTGCAGATTTGAAATGAGTTGGAAAGCGGCCTGAACATAGAGATTCATTGATGATGGATGTAAAGTAAGGAAGGAGATCATGAAGACACTGGGAGAAGAGAGATAAAGGTAGAGGGTCTAGTTCACAGGTTTTAGTCTGAGTTCGGGTCAAAATCTTCTTAACCTCATCAGTGGAAACAGAACGGAACTCAGACCACATACTGCCAGAAAAAGAGGGATCAGGGACAGAGTCAGTTGATGGTGGAGCAGATTGAGAATCAAGATTGTGGCGGATGGTGGCTATCTTGCTGTGAAAGAAATCAGAGAAACGTTGAGGGAGTTCAGACACAGGGATAGAAGAAGGTAGAGGTGTGGACTTTGGTTTACCAAGGAGGGAGTTGGCTAAACTAAACAATTGACGTGAAGTACTACAAGTGAGAATTTGGGCATTCAAGCAAGAGCATTTGGCCTTATCTATAATGTCAGACACAATTTTGTTCATGGCTCGAAAAATCTGTTTGTGAATTTCAAGTCCAGTCTTAACCCACTGGCGCTCTGCACAGCGGCGTTCTTGTTTAGCCTGAGTCACCTCAGGTGCCACAGAAGCATACCATGGTGATGGAGGCCTACTGGAGATCTTGCGACGGATGACAGGGGTGTGGAGGTCGAGTAGACTGGCCAGGAGGTGGTGGAGCTGGTCGGCAGAAGGCTGTAGAGATGAGTCAAGTCTGGCCCTGAGGTCAGACATGAAGGCAGTGATGTCGATGGAGGAGATCTTCCTGGTCTCAGCATACACAGGAGGGCATGAAGGGCGAGATAAACGGAGGCAGGAAAGAACACAGAGATGGTCAGAAAAGTCCAGGAAGGAGTCAGGAGCAGTGGACCGCAGGACGTCTTCGTCGTCACGCCTGACGATAACCAGGTCAAGGGTGTGACCTTTCTGGTGGGTGGGGAAGGTCACAGCCTGGTGCAGGTCGAAGTCATCCAGCAGTGCGGCGAAGCGGCGGGTGAGGGGATCAGTGGGAACATCAACATGAATGTTAAAGTCTCCCATGATGATTGGAACACCGCTGATAGTGTTGCAGTGCTCCAGCAAAGAGGGAAACTCGTCGAGGAAGAGGGAGTCCGAAAGTTTGTTTTTCTTGTTGGGAGGGGGGCGGTAGAGGCAGAAAAGCTGTAGGCAGTGCTGACGGAGAGTAACAGAGAGCTGGGCCAGTTCAAAGGAGGAGTGTGGAATGGGGAAGAGGGAGGTAGAGGTGAGATGGAGGCACAGTTTTTCACGCACGACACAGGCAATGCCTCCGCCACGTGAAGAGCGAGGATAGGAGATGGTTTTGTAGCCAGGGGGAGAGAGATCAGCGCATTTAGTTTCATCACCCGAAGGCAGAAGCCAGGATTCAGTGATGCAGAAAATATCAACATCGTTCTCTACAATGAAATAATTAATAGAAGAACGTTTCTGTGGGACGCCAACGGAACGGGGGTTGAATTGAGCAACAATAAAGTTAGCATCTTTTGTGTGCGAAGCAACGGGAACAGTAAGTAGGTTAGAAAGACTCATCCGTTTGGTAGGTGAAGGGGGAGGGCGAGGAATTGAGCAGACGACAGAAATCTTTCGTTGCTTCCTTTTCCCTCCTCTGCAGCCTCGCGTGCGTGGAAGATTAATCCCTATACGCAGATGACGTAGCGTGGCAACAAGGGCAGAGTCAGGGGTCGAAGGTTGTACAGCCAGTAACGCATTGCGGCTGTACTGCAGTAGGGGAGAGGGGGGCTGGCAGAGTGGTGGCGCACGCACGCGTGTTGCGTGCGTGTAGTGGTCAGACAGAGGGAAGGAAGAGGGAGACTGAAGAAAAGGGATGGTAGGCAAAGGCATGGCGTTGTTTGGCCGGTGCTGGAAACATGGCTGGCTTGGAGAATCCAACAAGCCAACCAGTCTTGTCAAGAAAATAAACCAAATTACTCTCATGTCCGGAGGCAGAGAGGCACAGAAAGCAGCCCAAAATAATGTGCAGTTCATCACGAACACACAGACACAAAACAGCAACTCAAGCACTACTGGAAACACACCAACAAATGCGAAAACAACTTGAGATATTATTTAAACTTCACAAATTTTCAGATTAACTGAACTCTATTCGTACTGGGGAGAAAAAGCCGTCCTGCTTTTGCACTTCTCCTTTTACATCAACAAGCAGATCAATAATTCTGCTGTCAAACCCGTTAACCTGAAACTGAAAGCTCTATGCGAAAGGCTAGATTTTCACATGCTTTTGAGTGACACATTCTTCACATATTTTTTATAAGGTGTACCTTAACCCTTTTACCGCCAACCATATTTCAACCAAAAATGTCCATTAAATGTACCTGGATAGAGAACAAAATCCACCTGCAGACCTGTTTACCCGTATAATGAAAAACCCGGAATTTGCCACCCAAAAAAACCGGAATTTGAGAACAAAAACCGGAATTCACATGATCTGTACACGACTCGCGATAAAGCGGTTTCTTCTTCTTCTCCTTTCCGCGAACATCGGCGTCGATTTTCAATATTGTGATGATTTCTTGGCTCAATTTTGCCAGAAAAGTTTTATTAGTAAATTCAGTCACTAATTCTTAGTAAATTTTAGTATAAAACAAGCTGGAAAAAGCAAAATACCTGGAAATGTCCACGATCGGACAGAGAAAAATCACTCAGCCGCGGATCGGCGGATGCCAAGTTGCAACTCGGCGCCATCGCGATCAATTTTCACTTCATTTTCCATTAAAAACTTCAAAATTCTCACATCATCGTATTTTCCAGTGATAATATAATCTAAATTGACTCATTTCAAGCCCTAAATTCTCACATCATCGTATTTTCCAGTGATAATATAATCTAAATTGACTCATTTCAAGCCCTAATTACAATCTCTACCATTAAAAAACTGCCTGGAAAGCTCTTCGAATCGACAGTAAAAGTCTGACCGCCATTTGCTCAGTCCCGAAATAGATCGACCAAAATAAAAACATTATTTCACCCCTTTAACCAATGAAAATGCACCATTTAATGCATGTGACGTCAAGCACAACCCCTTTTCTGATGACGTAGTGTGTTAGGTACACGTTTCGGTCAACCCTTGCGTCTTTTACTACGAACGGAAACAAATAATAGACGGTTTTTCGAAATCCGGAATTTTCAGCGTTCACCCGGAATTTACTATTTTACCCGGAATTTTAGCAAATTTCCGGAATAATTCCGGCTAAACCGGAATGGTAAACAGGTCTGCACCTGCAGTATTGGGGATTCTTCTGTGACATATGTAAAATAAGGTATATCCTTACTTCCCAAAACTAAGACAATAGGGTCTTTGGATAATAGACCCTATTTGATGCCTTTTTGTGACATATGTGTTAAATCACTGTGGTGCTAAAATGCGACTTTGGCAGTGAAAGGGTTAAAATGTACACCCCACCCCCAAATTTTACACAATTCAGATTTTGTTATTATATGTTCTTACTATATTGTCAGTCATTTATTTATTTATTTATTTATTAAGAAGATTTATATAGCGCATACCTTTAACCCTTTCGCCGCCAGCCATTTTTCAGCAAAACAAAATCCATTAAACTTAACTGGGTAGAGAACAAAAATGGTCTGCAATATTGGGAATTCCTCTGTGACATGTGTAACATTAGGCCTATCCTTACCTCCCAAAAGTAAGAAAGTTGGGTCTTCAGATCACAGGCCCTGACTTGATGCCTTTTGGTGACATGGGTGTTAAACCATTGTGGTGCATAGATGTGACATAGGCAGGCGAAAGGGTTAAGCTCTATGCGCAGGGGTCTGAGTCTTGGAGAGAAAAAAGTACCGCGCCTTACAGTCCATAAAATATGTTACATATTACACGACACATTTACATGGGGTGCTCCTGGGAAATTAAAAAAATCCTGCAAGGGGGCGGCCCCGGCGGAGTGCAGGAGCAGCGCACACACACACACATTTACTGCTCTTGTTTCACCCCTGTAGACTAGTACAAGCGCTACATTCCTTTGAATATAGCAAATATATTATATAGGCCCTTTTTATTGTACAAGTTTGTGTGTGTATGTGCGTGTGCAAGATAATTGTTGGGATATCGGGGGGGGGTCTTTGTACAAATAGTTCCCCCACCTTCTGTAAGTTCTGTGCTTGTAACTTCCTCTAATTCTATCATTCTCTTTGACTCTGTCTTTTCCCTTTGCTTACTGTCATCTGCTATCTTTCTATCTCACTGGTCCATTCTCCTGCCTTTTTTTCTACAAATTCTTACAAAGATTTTCTTCCAGCCGAAGTCGGACATGCTGGGCCTAACTATTTTCTTAGTTAGGCACATTGAGAATGTGAATGTGGTCTCTATGTTTCTTCTTAAAATGTTCATATTGTAACTATTTTACTCTTGTATAATTAAGTGTGTGTGTGTGTGTGTGTGTGTGTGTGTGTGTGTGTGTGTGAGGAAGTAAGAGAATGTTGCGTGCAAGCATCGTGCTTATTTTACTTTCTAATGATTAATTATTTGTTTGCCTTTAATGTTCTTGTTATCAATGTAAAGCGCACTGAGCTCATGTGAGAAAGAGCGCTATATAAATTCCCATTATTATTATTATAAACGGCAGCATGACGCATCTACGCTCATATGACAGGAAACTGTCTGAGCGAACGAAGAAGAAGAAGACAAAGAAGGAGCATCCATGCACTTACCTTCTCCTCTTCTTGGACTTGTTCTCTCTCTCGTCGTCATCGCTACCACTGCCCGCGTGCTTCTTGCGTCTCCTCTTCCTCGGCGCGTCTTCATCGCTGCCCTCGGACAGAATCTCTCCGTCTTCCGTACGCTTTTTCTGAACAACACACGCATGCATGTATTATATACTGTTCAAACGTGTTACTTCTAAACGTTGTTAGAATCTCTCCGTCTTCCGCACGCTTTTTCTGAACAACACACGCATGCATGTATTATATACTGTTCCAAAAAAAAAGAAATTTATATGAATAATGAAAAGAAATTGTGAGGAGAAAAAAAGAAGCAGGAATGTCCAAACTTGTTACTTCTAAAAGGTTGTTCCTTCGACATCTCATTCACTTTCAAAGGTGCGTTAACTGTACACCACCTGTCCAGTATGCAGACCTGTTTACCCTGAAATCGGGCTTTGCGTATTTGAAATCCAGATTATGTGTATTTTTCACAAAATAGGAGTACTCCAACGGGAAAGTTTGAAAAACGGGAGTGCAAACACGCACACATACACGTGTATAACAACTATAGAAATACTGTGTCAAAAGTATCATCCATTTAAATTTAGAACACACACACACACAGCACACCTGTTTCCCAAATCAGGTAATGTACAGAAATGGAAAATTCAGAATGATGTCTATAGTAGGCCAGTGTGCCACGCCCCCCAGATGTAAGGGGGGTAACTATCACCCCATATCCGGTAAGGGGTCAAGGCCACGGCCTACTTTCGTTTTTCTATATTCTATGGTATAGTTCCAGGTCGGTTAAAGCTAATGCACATGTTTTAGTGTTGGTCAGTATGGTTAAATTAGATTGATAGATTTTGTTCTCCATGTATCATATTAATCATATTAAACAGATAAACCCTGATATAAGAGCTACTTTAAACAGATAAACTCTTATTCAAGGGAGATACGATATACTAATTTTCCACAGATACACAAGACAGATAAGGGACACTTGGCTTGAACAGAGGAAGAGAGATAGAAGACACCCACCCTTCCTCCAGACTTGCGGGGCTTGTCTTCGGACACAGCCTGGATGTTGATGGTTTTGGCTTTCTCTATGAACACCGCTCGCTGCTCCAACTGCTTCTTGGTGTTCTCCTCTTTGGCTCTGCGTTTCTCCATCTGAAAAGTAAATAGAGTAGGTGTAGAGTGGCACAGTGGTAACGCGTTCGCTTCGTGTCAAGTAAACCCTGAGTAAACCCTCCTCTTCAGCAATCTCTCTCCCTCTCTCTCTCTCCTCTCTCACATCTCACCTCTTCTTCCACGTGCTTCTGGCGAAGGGCGTCCCTCTCCTCTCCTGTCTCTTTCTGATCTCCTTCTCCTCCTCAGCAATCTCTCTCCCTCTCCTCTCTCACATCTCACATCTTCTTCCATGTGCTTCTGGCGAAGGGCGTCCCTCTCCTCTCCTGTCTCTTTCTGATCTCCTTCTCCTCCTCAGCAATCTCTCTCCCTCTCCTCTCTCACATCTCACCTCTTCTTCCACATGCTTCTGGCGAAGGGCGTCCCTCTCCTCTCCTGTCTCTTTCTGATCTCCTTCTCCTCCTCAGCAATCTCTCTCCCTCTCTCTCTCCCTCTCCTCTCACATCTCACCTCTTCTTCCACATGCTTCTGGCGAAGGGCGTCCCTCTCCTCTCCTGTCTCTTTCTGATCTCCTTCTCCTCCTCAGCAATCTCTCTCTCTCTCTCTCTCTCTCACATCTTCTTCCATGTGCTTCTGGCGAAGGGCGTCCCTCTCCTCTCCTGTCTCCTTCTGATCTCCTTCTCCTCCTCAGCAATCTCTCTCTCTCTCCTCTCTCTCTCTCACATCTTCTTCCATGTGCTTCTGGCAAAGGGCGTCCCTCTCCTCCTCCTGTCTCTTTCTGATCTCCTTCTCCTCCTCAGCAATCTCTCTCTCTCTCTCTCACATCTTCTTCCATGTGCTTCTGGCGAAGGGCGTCCCTCTCCTCCTCCTGTCTCTTTCTGATCTCCTTCTCCTCCTCAGCAATCTCTCTCTCTCTCTCTCACATCTTCTTCCATGTGCTTCTGGCGAAGGGCGTCCCTCTCCTCCTCCTGTCTCTTTCTGATCTCCTTCTCCTCCTCAGCAATCTCTCTCCCTCTCCTCTCTCATCTCACATCTTCTTCCATGTGCTTCTGGCGAAGGGCGTCCCTCTCCTCCTCCTGTCTCTTTCTGATCTCTTTCTCCTCCTCAACTCTCTCTCTCTCTCTCTCTGTGTCTCTCTCCACTCTCTTTCTCTCATATATATCTCACTTCTTCTTCCACATGCTTCTGGCGAAGAGCGTCCCTCTCCTCCTGTCTCTTTCTGATCTCCTTCTCCTCCTCAGCAATCTCTCTCTCTCTCTCTCTCTCTCTCTCTCTCTCTCATCTCACCTCTTCTTCCACATGTTTCTGGCGAAGGGCGTCCCTCTCCTCCTCCTGTCTCTTCCTGATCTCTTTCTCCTCCTCGTCAATCCTTCGAGCGCGAGCCACGTGGTACTGAGCCTGACTCAGCAGATCACCGCACTGCCTGCCATTTTCATAACCGTGACTCGTGTTAACCCTTTCACCGCCAACATTTTTTGCAGCACAATGATTTAACACTCATGTCACTAAAAGGCATCAAATCAGGGTCTGTTATCCAAAGACCCTATTCTCTTCATTTTGGGAGATAAGGATAGGCCTTACTGTAAATATGTAACTGAGGAATTCCCAATATTACAGACAAATAAGAATTTGTCTACCCAGGTAAGTTTAATGGAAAGTTTCTGCTGAAAAATGGGCTGGCGGCGAAAGGGTCAACTCTGCTAGCGCCAAGTATTTTCTGTTCTTTGTAACGTAAACTCTCTGCCAAGTTATTTTTTCCAGAGAACTAAACACGATCACCTACTCTACTACATGTGTTAACTCATTCAAGTCGTTCCACCCATATATGGCCGGAATTAATATAAAGCTGTCAATTTGATGAACTTGCTTCAAGGGAAGTAAATCTGTGTGCACACCACACTTTGGTCACTTCTAAACTCGCTTCGCTCCCTTAGACCACACTTTTACCTCTTAATATGCGCTTGTAGTGGTTTGAAGTGGGGTAACTAATTGCTGTAGAGTCTATATATCAAAAACTCTGATCTACAACTTCCCTATGTCTAAACCTGAAGTAAAAACCTGTAATCTTCTTTCATTTCTTTTTGTTTATGTCTGTTTTGTTTGTGTGTGTGTGGCTAGTGATTTGCGAGTTTTTAATAATTCAAAATCATTGTAATGCGAATGAGTTGAACATTAATGGAAATGCACTGACATCAGCTCTAAAAATAGACAACCATGTGGGAAATGCTTCATATCCACATGGGTGCTCCTGGAAATTTTCAAAAATCCTGCAAGGGGGCGGCCCTGGCGGAGTGCAGGGGCAGCGCACACACACACACACATTTACCACTCTTTTTTCACCCCTCTAGACTCGTACAAGTGCTACATTCCTTTGTTATAGCTAATGCTTATATAGGTTCTTTTAAGTAAGTGTGTGTGTGTGTGTGTGTGTGCGCGCGCGTGCGTCTGTGTGTGTGTGTGTGTGTGTGTGTGTGTGTGTGTGTGTGCGTGTGCGTGTAAGAAATCGTTGCTTCTCAAATTCTCATAATCCGGCAACGCCGGCTCTATGCAATTTAAAAATACCATGATTTGTACAAATTCTACTCAAAACTTTTCATGACAACTGGTGGTAATTCTGTTGGAACAGAGTCGTGACAGCCACACTGATTGGTACGAATTCTACTGGAAAAGTGTTATAAAAACTAATGGATTGGTTCTAACTCAATGTAAAAAAAACTACCATGATTTCAAGTCAAGTCAAGTCAAGAATACTTTATTATCTCTCATGGAGAAATTTCTTTGCAGGTGCAATACACATCAACAAACACAACAAGACAATGAAGACCATGAAATATTAAGCATCACAAACATGGGGGAAGAGCATACAATTTAGACAGTATTAGAATAGAACATATGCTATTAATTAAATACCAAGATAAAATTAATTAGATGAAATACCAAGATCACACAAAAAGAGAATAAGTTATATATTAAGACGTTATCGTCAAAGCAACAACAGAACCCATAAAAAGTACCATACTTGCACAAAGGCATAAACAGGTGCAATAAAAGCATATAATAAAGCAGTGCTATTTTGTTGAAAAAGCTTCACGACAACTGTCATCAGTGCTGTAAATTCTATTAAAAAAGAAAAATATTCTCATGTAAATTACCACGATCTGTACTAAATCTATTGGCCTCTGCAACTAGGGTTATTAACGCCCTTGACAGTGAGAGTGAAGCCCTTGTTGGTCAGTACTGCAAAGGGCATTCACTCTTGTGAAAGGCAGCCAATTAGTGCCCTCAAATAGGGTTATTGGCGAGTTATTCCCTTGTTTGGTCAGTACTCAAGCAGCTACCAAGGGCATTCACTCTAGCAAAACATGGTTGTTGCAGTGGCCAATAGGAAAAACTTTCAATACAGCCAAGCAATACTGGTGCAAATTCTATTAGAAAATGTCATGTGAACATACATTATTTGTGCGCACACACACTGAGGCGGGTAAAGACATTTCAAATAGAGACACACTGGCATACCTTGCTTCGGCGGCAGCTTGGTTGAGATCAAACTTCATCCTGTCCCCATTCTGACTCAGGTAGCTGAAGTATCTGTAAACACACACACACAGGCAGGATGAAACAAAGCCTTGTTAGTTTATTCTTTAACCCTCAATAAAGATCATTTTGACTTGACTTGACTTGACTTAACACACACACATAGTGAAAGGCTGATATATAAAAAGAAGAAAAAAGAGATGGTCAGAAATCATCAAAGAGTGGACATCATGATGATGATGATGACAGTAATAGAGAGGAGGGCAGGGTGATGACGACAATATTGACGATGATGATGATGATAAGGCGATAACGGTGAGACAACATGGATGATGATGATGATGATGACAATGATGACGATGAAGACGACTATAATGATGACAACATTGATGCAGATGATGATGATAACGATAATGATATACCCAGGGCTTACCGTTGTGCCAGTTCCAGGTTGCTCTTCTCATCCTTCAGCACAGAGGTGGCTAACTTCTGTTGGACTAATGATGATGATGATGATGATGACGATGATGATGCATTACCTCTGTGCCAGTTCCAGGTCGGCGACAGCAGTGAGCACAGTCTTCAGGTTGCTCTTCTCATCCTTCAGCACAGAGGTGGCCAACTTCTGTTGAACTGATGATGATGATGATGACGATAACGATGACGATGATGATGCATTACCGTTGTGCCAGTTCCAGGTCGGCGACAGCAGTGAGCACAGTCTTCAGGTTGCTCTTCTCATCCTTCAGCACAGAGGTGGCCAACTTCTGTTGAACTGATGATGATGATGATGATGACGATGACGATGATGATGCATTACCGTTGTGCCAGTTCCAGGTCGGCGACAGCAGTGAGCACAGTCTTCAGGTTGCTCTTCTCATCCTTCAGCACAGAGGTGGCCAACTTCTGTTGAACTGATGATGATAACGATGATGATGACAACGATGATGACGATGATGATGCATTACCGTTGTGCCAGTTCCAGGTCGGCGACAGCAGTGAGCACAGTCTTCAGGTTGCTCTTCTCATCCTTCAGCACAGAGGTGGCCAACTTCTGTTGAACTGATGATGATGATGATGACGATAACAATGACGATGATGATGCATTACCGTTGTGCCAGTTCCAGGTCGGCGACAGCAGTGAGCACAGTCTTCAGGTTGCTCTTCTCATCCTTCAGCACAGAGGTGGCCAACTTCTGTTGAACCAGGGCAATGTTGTACAGCAGCACTGTGTCGTGGGGGGCCACGTGACGTGCCTGTACATCATGGCAAATAACAACACGGTAAATCATAATATAAATAACAGGCATGAAAACTACTGTCCCAAAAAAAAGAAGATTTACCAGCCGAGAAATCCTTCCAGTTCCACCCGGATTTTCTGCTACCATCGGAAGTCTTGTTGAGTGGTTGGGGGGGGGGGGGGGGGGGGGGGGGGGCAGCATACACGCACACTCAAACTTAACATCCAAACCTAACGTCATCATCTCCCGAAATATCTGTTGGGGGGGGGGCTCATTTCATGGCTTAATGTGCCATCATAGAAATTGTAAAGAAATCACGTCATGATTGCGTCAATTATTCCAATGACGTTTACTTCTTCCAGCTACCATTTTTCAAACGAAAGAGACCAACTTTCATGGAGTTAGAAGGTAAAATCTGAATCTACTCATTTTATGTTAAAGTTTCCTTCCTCACTTGGTGTGGGGTGAAAGTTGCTATGGGTTACATATAAGTGTATACAGATAAAAATGCAACACCCGTATGTAGGGTGCGCACTGACCCGTACCAGTATGCAATGACCAATTTGTCACAGTCTTCAGAAATCCGTTTGCTTCTAGAAAACGGTTTCAGTTACAAACCAGAGCGTTGATACAGTGGAAGCAGAAACATTTTAACAGACTCTGGTGATCTAAATATTTTCCAATATCGATCTGGAGATCCACAAATCGACATCATATTACGATAATCTAATGCCTTAAGGGGTACGCAACCCCCCTCAGTACTCTACATGAACAACGGTGTACCAGTTTTACACGATGCATTCACCTTGAGCAGTGTGGTCTTGCAGTCCTGCAGTTTGCCGCACTTGTAGTAGGCCCTGGCCAGGTAAACCATGACCTCCACGTTGTGGCTCTTGGAGAACTTCTTGAGGGCGTTCTCGTACTGAAACACCACCACACAACACACACAGATAATAATAATAATAATAATGAATAAAATTTACAGGGAAACCCATTTAGTACGAGTACGGTTTAAACGAGAGCCCGTGTTTAATGAGTGGTTTCAAAATTCCCGACCACAAGCCTTCTTTTTCCTTGTTAAATAATTCTGCATACAACGAGCTCGCTACAACGAGCAACTTGCATATAACGTACAATTTATTGACTCCCAAAGTCAAGCTTTTATGCAAAAACTACACGGTTAGAACGAGAACGCACTTACAACCACACCGCCATCCCAAAGTCAAGCTTTCTTGCACAACTACCTGGCTAGAACGAGAACACACTGACAACAGCATCGCCATCTTGACTGACCCCTCGATATGTAAGCGGCATTCTGATTGGCCGATATAACAACTTGGGTGTCTGCAGCGCAAGCAGACGACACTGGACTCACTCTTTGCGCACTGATCTTGTGACTTCCGGGAAATTTTAACTTTCTCTTAAAGCGCGTGTGTGGATTTTATGTTTTTGATGTTATCGTGTGTTAATAAACTGTTTTAAAGTGTTTGTAATCGGCATTAAAAACCCTATGGATACAGGATACTGGGCTTACAACCATGCTTTGTTGGGTAAGTGTGTTGTTTCCGTTTTTCTGTCTTTTTCACACTTTACCAGCACGCACATCACAGTAGATGTGAGGAGCGATTGATAGGTTCGTCAGGGTTGCCAAAATCGATAAAATGGTTTGAACGAGCAATGCTTACAACGAGTAAATTGGCCCTCTCCCCTGGAATTCGTACTAAACGGGTTTCACTGTATATGGCGCAATATCCTGATAAATACAGCTCAAAGCGCCTTACAATAACACATTACAATCAATAGATAAACATTGCGATATATATACATGGCATGCAATCAACAATAAAGAATACATCAGAAATCAAAACATACTTGTACCACAGGGAAACAAAAGTTAATTTGGACACACACATACACTCCCCCCCTCCTCAACTTCTTCTTCTTCTTCTTCGTTCCCAGGCCATATGGCCATAATGGGTAAGGTACGTATGTGTCCGGTTTTCACTTTTCACTGGTCTCCCCGCTGCGTACAGCCAACACATTCCAATTTCGGAGGAGCTCAAAGGAGAAAAAAAGTTTTTTTGTAAAAGGCAGGAGAATGGGCCAATAAGTCAGAAAGACAGTAGATGATACAAAGCAAAGGGAAAAGGCAGAGTCAAACAGAGTGGCAGATTAGAGGAAGTTACAAGCACAGAACTTCCAGAAGGTGGGGCAACTATGGGGAGAGACTCGTGGAGGGGGCGGGGTCGTCCAGCTCCCCGTATGGAGGCACGAGGCATCCACCCACTGCCCCAACAGATCTCAACAACACTGGACTTTAGTTCATTTCATGGAAATGATTTCAGTACCACCCCCTCATGGGGATACCGGGGGGTCTTTTGTACAAATAGTTCCCACCACCTTCTGGAAGTTCTGTGCTTGTAACTTGCTCTAATCTGTCACTCTCTTTGACTCTGCCTTTTCAAAAAAATAGGGTTTAACACCCTCTTCGGCCTTTCGCCTGTACTTCCTGTCATCTACTTTCTGCCTTACCGATCCATTCTCCTGCCTTTTTTTTCAAGAAACACTTTCAAAAACATTTCCTCCAGCCGAAGTCGGACTTGCTGGGCCTAACTATTTCTTAGTTAGGCGCATAGCGGCAGCATGACGCATCTGCGCTCATATTGACAGGAAACAGTTCTGAGTGATCGAAGAAGAAGAAGAAGATTTCTGTACTCTTCCCAGCACACCCCATTTCAAGATAACTTAGTTCACACTTTCTTTTTTCTTTCTTTGTTGATCGCTCAGACAGTTCCCTGTCAAAGGAGCGCAGATGCGTCATACTGCCGTTATGCGCCTAACTAAGACATGCTTAGGCCCTTTGACAATGCCGCTCAAGATCTTATAAAGCATTGTAAGCCTGGTAGACTTTCTGCGGTGCTCAAGTGTGGGCCATCCTAACTGAGAAAGCATGTCAGTTACACTGGAGGTGTTGTGGTAGCGGTTTAACACGAAGCGAGATGCCCTTCTCTGCACAGCTTCGATTTGAGCCACACGTCGCAGAAGTTCGGTTAATCGTTTTAACAAAACTTGATGCATATTATGACAATAGATCCATGATATAAGTAAAATCGTAGAGAACGTTCTTACCATCTGCACGGCGGCCACAAACTGGCGCTGCTCCACGTAGATGTGAGCGATGTTGAGCCACACATCGCAGAAGTCCGCCGTGGCCTCACGCACCTGGGCAAACACGTCCCTCGACTCGTTGATGCAGCCCTTGTGGGCCAGCACACAGCCTGCACAAGTCAAATACAGTGTAACCTCCTTTATAAGAAAAAAACACCTTTATAAGACCTCCCATTATAAGACTCCCTCCCATATAAGACCTACTTTTCTGAGACACTGCCCTTCTTTGCAAGTATTACCAATTACCTCCCTTATAAGACCCCTCCTTTATAAGACCCCTCCCTTATAAGACCTCATTTTGGATGATTTTTGAAGGTCTTATAAGGGAGGTTCCACTGTACATACATAATAATTAATAGGAACCTGGAGGAAAATAAACATGCTCAAACACAACTCTCTCCTCCAAAGTCGGAGTGTGGCTGCCCAAGTGGCGGGGTACTCAAAATCTGTCACACACGTAATGTTCTCATCCCTAGCTGGTACATTTGTACCATAGTGTTCAAGTGCAACAACAAAAATAAAATAAAAAAATTAAATTAAATTAAAAAAAAAAAATTAAGAAAAAAGTGCTTCGGGCTCCAGGATGATCCCTGGAGTCTTTAAGCCAAGGTACAACAACAACAAACACAACTCTCAACTTATTGATGCAGTCCTTGTGAGCCAGCACACAGCCTGCAGAAATGAAATACATACATAATTAATAAGAACCGGGAGGAAAATCAACATGGGCAAACACGTCCCTCGACTCCTTGAAGCATCCCTTGTGAGCCAGCACACAATCTGCACGAGTGAAACAGTTAAAAACACTGAGGATTATTTCCACATTAGTGTTACACACACACACACACACACAAAATTGAGAAGTTATCGATTTCCCCTCTAAAAAAAAATCTAGACATATCTTGTGCATTAATTCCAGACCTGTTTACCCCTATTTAGCAAATCTGTAATTTCTGAAACAAAAAAATTGTAATTTTGAAATAAAAACTAATCCAACGCGTGACCAATGAACGTCGATATCGTACTGACCTGAGTGTGCAATACTAAATGTCCGTCGAGCAGTAGACACAGAAACACATGCTCGTCACCTAGTGCTGAATGACGTATTCCTGGAATTTTTAGGTCACTTTCCCGGAATTTCTGTGCCATTTAAGTGACTTTTGATGTCTTTTCTTTTGATATTTTCGACCAGAAGATACAGAAGCTTCGGAATGCACTCGCTTGGACGCCATTTTGAAACAGAAACGGAAATGGCGCGAAATGACTTTTCACTGCATCGTTTCAAAAGCTTCGCTTACCGACGCAACTGCATTTTTTTTTTTTAATATTTAGGATTTTATTTTCCCCGTGGTTTTTTTCGTAGCCGTAATTTGACTTTTTCCCCGTACAAATTACGGCAAAATCGTAAAGGTAAACAGGTCTGTAATTCTGACCCCCAGATTTTGAACGTAGAATTAACACTGATATACATGTAAATACGCTTGACACAAATCGCGTGTTATTACAGGGCTCCCAGGGACCCCCATTTGGGGGTCTATGAAGCACTAGTTAGTTAGTTGTCTGTTATAGTCCCGTCAACAGCTATGGTTATTATCTCAGGACTGTCACTAAAATTCTAAAGAACCCTGTAAAAGAATGTGCAGGGGGTCCCAGGGGATGCACTAGAAAAAATATTTTTAGCATTCGCAATGCCACTGGGACCCTCTATCCCACCTCTAGGACCCTCTAGTACTGTAAGTGAAGGAGTCCATGGGACACCCTTGTTTTGCAGAACGATTGGGAGCCCTGTGTTATTATAAAGTTATTAAAATTTATGAGATCCAGACAATTATAGGCATATATTCTTCTCCACTTTCACAAGAATGAAAAAGAAACACCCGCAGGTGCAGATGGGACCCAAAGACACACTGGCCCCACCTGCCCTACCAACACAAGAGCACTGACCGATGCCGTTGGCCGCCCAGATGTTCTTGGAGTCGTTCCTCATGACCTGCTTGTACATGGCCAGGGCCCGGTCCTGATGCCGCTTCTCCTGCAAACCAGCACACAAAACAAATTCATTCTTCTTCGTCGATCGCTAAGACAGTTTTCTGTCCATCATGAACGCAGATGCATCATGCTGCTGTTAAGAGCCTAAGTATTAGTTAGGCCCAACATGTCCGTCTTTTGCTGGAGAAAATCTTCTTCTTCTTCGTCGATCGCTCAGACAGTTTTCAGCCGCATGAACACAGATGCTGTTACGAGCCTAAGTATTAGCTAGGCCCAACATGTCCATCTCTGGCTGGAGAAAATCTTCTTCTTCTTCGTCGATCGCTCAGACAGTTTTCTGCCACATGACTCAGACAGTTTTCTGCCACATGAAACGCAGATGCATCATGCTGCTGTTACGAGCCTAAGTATTAGTAAGGCCCAACATGTCCGTCTTCGGCTGGAGTTTGAAATCTTTCTTCGTTGATCACTCAGTTTTCTGTCACATGAACGCAGATGCATCGTGCTGCTGTTATGAGCCTAAGTATTAGTTAGGCCCAACATGTCCATCTTTGGCTGGAGAAAATCTTCTTCATCGACTCGCTCAGACAGTTTTCTGCCACATGAACGCAGATGCATCATGCTGCTGCTACAATACAGATGTATGTATATTGACATGCAATCTCAATAAAAGGACGTCTGCTAGACAGAACTAGATCATCGAATTGTACTGGTGTTGCCAAAAGGCTCGGATAATAGTGAAGGGAAGTAACTCTTGACAAATCGAGGACGTCTGCTAAACGGAACTAGACTTGTCGAACCGCGGATATTGGAAAATAAGCCCAATTAAATTGCCTTTTCTTCATATGAGCGACTAGCACTTAGCTGGCTCTTTTGCCCGCCAGGTGGCATGACGCTCGAGTGGGGCTAATCCTCTCTATATTCTTAGTTGGGGATAAAGATAAGAGAGATATAGGGAGGAGTCCAACCCTCTCTCTCTCTCTCTCACATACACCCAACTAAGAAAATAGCGTGATAAGACCCTAGTGGTTTGACTGCCCCCTGGCGGTCAAATAATCGCAATAAGTCGACCATATCTGGAAGGCAACAAACAAAAATAGTTACGGCGTCCATGACTTTTTCTTAGGTGTCAATGACTTTTTCACAAACCATTTCACGATTTTCACAGACCAAAGCCAATTTCAAAGACCTGAAAATGGCACTGCATTTCTCAAAGGCTTTCAAAGACCTTCAAAGACCGTGCGAACCCTGTAAACTTGGGAGTCCGAAAGAACGAACTCATTTCCCTTAAGTGACCCCTTGCTGACCTTGTCCTTGTCTTTCATTGGTTGGTGCAGGGTCTGGAGCCAGACGTTGCCGAGGGCGATGAGGGAGTAGGCGTCATCCTTGGTCTGGGGCCGCTGCAAAATCCTCTCAAACTTCTTCTGGCCGGGGCCCCACTCCTGCTTGGCCAGATGGAGGTTGCCGATCAGCGACCAGGCATCTGGGTGGTCCTGGTGAACAATCAATCATGATTTTTTTCGTAATAAGCTTGGGTGTGGGTTTTTTTTCCTCAGTATTTATTAACTAAAACCTTTGACCAGTATTGGCCACTGCAACTACCATGTTTTGCTAGATGTGAACGCCCTTGGTAGCTGCTTGAGTACAAGGGAATAACTCTCGCCAATAACCCTATTTGAGGCCACTAAATGGCTGCCTTTTGCCAGAGCGTGAATGCCCTTTTGGATACTGACCAACAAAGGGATTCACTCTCACTATCAAGGGCGTTAACCCTTTTTATATTAACCTGCGCTCTCGTCGCAGGGCATACGCACAACGCCTCGTTACTAAGGTAAAGGGATATCGCATGAGAACTTTAAAAATTCATAGTTCATAGGCTAACAGTCATGCGTGCTTTAAAGTGGCTCAGAGGGCTACTACTACTTTTCATCCATGCATCGACACTGACTGGCTGGTTCTAGGCTCTATTTCGGGACCTTAGTATGTAAATGAGGGGGGGTACACTTATATTTTTGCTCTATGACTATTATGAGTGTGCCTGGTTTGACAAAACGTGCATTTATTTTAAAATATAACAAATCAAAGCCACAAACTAAAAACCCCTTGACTGCCAGAGGAAAATTAAGAAAAAAAAATGGAGCAAATCATGCCATGAAAATTACAACTGATAGAGCCCATCTGGCAAAATGGTCTGGGTATATAAATCTCTTGACTCTCTTTTTCTCTTTTGTGTTAGACCAAATGCCAGCACATCAGGGTTATTCCTCTTAATCTGATGACAATCAGGTCAGTACATGTAATACGTTGGTGGCAGTCAAGGGTTTAACCAGGATAACTGCCTTTTAGAAAAAGCAAGCAAAAACAAAAGCACACCTTGAAGAAAATGTGTTAAGTCTAACATGTCTGACACTGACCAACAGAGAGCAGAAGATGCCATCTGTTATTCTGGGCAAAAATTGTGATTACTATTTGTTATAAAGGATTCACCTTGCCCAGGGGCACTTCCACTCTCTCTACCTTGAGGACTCGCATTGATTTTATGTAATCAAAACCCTAGCATTATTATTAAGATGTCATTATTTATTCACAAAGCTCTTGCCTTGCGAAAAGAATATGCATGATGAATGTCTGTATCTATGTTGTGTTTACATATAATATGCTTCACAGTAGCTTTTCTCAGCTCCTTTCAGTTCATGCCGTCTGTTGACATTCGTCACCAGCATAAACCAATTTAAAGTGTTCTATCCATTAGGCTTACATTGTTTTATGGAGGCATACCACTTGTAAGGTCTTTTCCAATCCCTAAACAAAATCAATGATAAGAATATTTGCCTCTGTTAACATAAATAATTTGAAACAAATAGCTCTCTGTGGAAAACTGAAAGGAGCTAGGAATGAGGGGAATTAGTGTGCTGTGGTTTTTGGTGTGTCTTATTCTTTTTTTCGTTATTGCTCATATATATATATATATATATTATATATATATATATATATACTAGTTATACATTTATGTTATTGTTCATAATTAATACTTTTTGTGAACTCCATTGTTATGGGCCAGAAGCCTAACGATTAAAATAACTTTGACTTTGACTCTACCTTGAGGACTTAAGGACAGGTGACGTTGGGTTGGACCCCAAAGGCCTCCCAAAGACTGCAGTGGATTAGTGGATCAAAAAATAAATGTAAAGCTTATATCATAGAACCTACATATGACCCAAGGTGTGAGGTAAAGCTGCGGGAACTGCCGATCTAAAAACAAAAACAAAAAATCAATCCTAAAAAGACAGATTTTAGCATACTACCACTCGGGTCCCACTGACCTGTTTGATTTGCAGAGCTCCTTGAACAATCAGAAGCCTGTAGATCTGACCCCTGTCTCCTGGCCATACACCCCAGTCGCAGATAGCCTGTAAACGCAAAAGAGCAAATCAAGACTAAACCTCCTTTTCTTTGAATCCATAAATTTTTTGTTTTATTCAACGACACCCTGTCAATAATGAAAAGACCGAGGATGGCTATTTCCTGCGATCCTTAGATGAAATTCAGGAATAAAAAATTCCAAAACAATCAACGCACAAGCACATGCAAATTTACATGCACACGAAGCAATTAATACTTTTAAGCCAATGGCTGCTTAAAAAAAACAGACAGCAACTTTAATTCTCATTTAATTTAAAACAAAAAGTCCCCATACAGCATAACATGTATTTTTCTTTTAAATTAATTGTGTGAACAAAAAGTACTATACAGTGTAAATGTTTTTTCAAAAATTATATGGAATACATAAAAAAAAAATTTGCTAAAGCAGCAGAAACATCAATGGAAAGCATAGATGCGCAGCCAGCCCACATGCGCACACACACAAAAAACAATAATTACTAACATAGATACAGCGTGCAAAGCCCACATGCGCCCACACACCACAAAAACTAGAGTTAATATACTAAAATAGAGAGTGGGGGAGTCCGAGTGAGCAAATAAAAAAGT
>CM065697.1:36642117-36654617 GCA_017654935.2 Phymorhynchus buccinoides
GCTTCATTATAGCAAGTTTTTCTTACTAATCGAGTTTCTTTTAAGCGGCTTCGGATGTACTTCTATATTAAGTTTAGAGTGTCTGTGCGTATCGGCCTTCTGACATAAATTTTCCTCTTTTATTTGTTTTGTTGGAATGACTGCACTTCTTGGAACATCCTTTCAGTTCATGCCCTAATTTTTTAAAAATCGCTTTTGTAAGAAAATGAACTGCAAACCAACTCTCTTGTATTAAATCATTTTCTTATATCTGAGTGTACATTGCGGATGGGAGAACGAATTTGCTTCATTATAACCGAGTTTTTTTTATAAGCGGTTTTCTTATATCCGAGTCTTGATAATACATAAGAAAGAAGGAGCTCGGCCAAGGAAAAAAATTGCTTTCTTATAAGTGGGTTTCTTATAAACGGGTTCTTATAAGCGGATCGACTGTATCAGCTAGAAGTTTGTCATGCAGCTAGTGTGCTTAAACTGGCAGTTATACATACACGCCACAACACAGCTATCAGCTAGACATTTGTCAGGCAGCTAGTGTGCTCAAACTGCCAGTTAGACGCAACATTTAAGCTTAAATTGGTGGGTGGGTGGGTTTTTTCAATACCACTGTCCATCCCATTTACCTTCCTTCTGAATTCAGTTCTTGGATGGTTTGATCATTTCAAATATTCTTTAAATAGAATTTGAGCTTACTTGTTTTAATCTGTATTTGGATAACGATATTATCCACCTCAACAAGCTAGAGAGAGAGAGGGGGGGGGGGGGGTTCTGCACAACCAAATTCGAGTACAAATGTCCAAATTAATTAAATGTTCATTCCCTCTATGCTCCTATATGGACCACTACAAGAATGGTAAGACTACGTTCTGTTATTGGCAAATGTTAAGAATAGCCCCCTCCCTTGCCCCTTCCATTCAATTCAGACGGTTGCAGGTTAGGGTTAAGGTTAGGAACAGGGTTAGGGATAGGTTTAGGGTCAGATTAGTCATCAACTTTTTTAATGTATTTGACCCTAAGCTCACCCTAAACCTATCCCTAACCCTATCCCAAACCCTATTTCTAACCCTAGCCCTAACCTGAAACCCTCTAATCCACACAAAAAGAGAAAGTGATGGTATGTTATGAGATTGACACTTAACTGACCCTAAACATATCCCTAAACATATCCCTAAACATATTCCTAAACATATCCCTAACCCTATCCCAAACCCTATTCCTAACCCTAACCCTAACTGAAACCATCTGAAATGAATGGAAGAGGCAAGGGAGGGGGCTATTCTTAACATTTGCAAACAGGGCAAACCCTATTCCTAACCCTAAACCTAACCTTAAACCGTCTAATCCACACACCCCAAAAAGAGAAAATTATGGTATGTTATGAGATTATAACTTAACTGACCCTAAGCATATCCCTAGCCCTATCCCAAACCCTATTCCTAACCCTAACTGAAACCGTCTGAAATTAATGGAAGAGGCAAAGGAGGGGGCTATCCTTAACGTTTGCCCTGTTATTTCTCATTTCCTATGTCCTTTAAAGCAAAGAAGAAAAAACAATATCTACCCACTTTTTAGTGGCAGAATGGGTGTAAGTTTTTATTCTTCAGTGTGTTTTGTTCTCTGAATAATCATGTGAAAGTTGTATTTTTTTAGGCAGTAAACTGGCAATCATTTTCGGCTGTATTGAACACATTCCGGTGTATTTTTTGGGTTTCTAAAATATGGCGTCATAATCTGTTTACACTTTTTTAAAAACTAATTCTATTTAAGTACATAACATTAGTTAGTAAAATAGCTTTCAAAGTTAAGTGCTATGTCCAGTGTCTATTTTTTGTGTCTATTTTTTTCTTTCTTTTTATTAATGTTCAAAATGTTACAAATGTCAGATTATTTATTTGCTCTTGAAATAGAGAGATATCAATAAGTCTCCCCTATCTGCCTTGAAGATTGAGATCTCTATCCTTAGCTGGTACAAAGTGAATAATTCTCCAGTATACAAACGAAACAAAACTAGGCAAACAATAATCAACATATGGTTCCTCTATGTTTTGCTTTAGTTTCAATGGATTGATACTTTTCTTTGTGTGTGAAGACGCTGTTTGTCAATGCACTCTTTGTTTTGCTTTGAGCATTTTGATCAGTTTATCTTCTCGCGTTTTCCCTCTGTGCTGTGTCAGTGCAGTCCACACGAAGAGCACAGGGTTGAGGGCAGAGTTGAGTGGTAACAGGAACACCACCATAGTGCCCTGGACCTTGTCTGACCCACTCACACCACATGTGGCCATCAGTGTAGCCGTGCCAAACACTAACCAACAAACAGCCTCCTTGGTGGACAATTTTTTCATCACTTGGACACAGGAATACAGAAATGTTTGGCTTGGGTCCAACATAATTCTGTAGGTTGGTGTTTTCTTTTGGGAAAGGAATTGGAAGATTATCATCATTGGACACAGTGTGCATTTTATTACTGTGGTCACATTGAACCAGATAAACCTGGTCTCGGACTGATAGTATTGAAACAGAGCCAACCGACACAGACCAGACTGGCCCGAAAGACCCCAGTGAGACAGTCCAGGCAGAAAGGGTATCAGAGACAAGAGGATGCCAACAAGCCACGTCATGGCACAAGTTATGATTGTGTAACGTTTCTGGAATATCAAAAAATATCGTGGAGAGCAAAAGCTGAGCATCTGGTCGAGATTGATAAATATTATGACAAATAATGACACTTCTTGTGACAACATGAACAAAAACCCACTCAGCTTGCATGTGACACTGCTGGTCCATGTCTTTTCAAACCAGACATATTCCCCCTGAAATAGTTGGTTTGCTATCAACACAGTGCCAACATGACATCCCATACATGAACCAGCAAGATTTATATGGGTAATTGTCATTAACAATTTACTGCCAAAATTGTCCTTGACCTTAAATGAAATCATAAAGCACAGCAAGTTTCCTACAATGGTTGTCAATAACACCAACCAGTGTAAAATTACATGTATATCAGAGGGTAGCAGTTTCCTGCATGATGGAAGTACAGCCTCTGGTGTTGAACATTTGGGTTCTCTCTGTTGTTTGGGAAGTATGTTAACACAGCAAAGCCTGTAATCTGATAAATACATAAATCTCAGGCTGTGCAGCCCTGAATATAAATCCAGTGGGAAGTTCCTCAACGAGTCTCCTCTTAAATCCAGTGTTACCAGTTGAGGCATGCCTTTGAAGCCTGTAGACCCAATGGTGTGAACTTCAGAGAAAGACACGTTCAAATGTGTAGTAAAATGTAGCTTGATTGTAATGTCATCATCAAGTACAGTGAGCTGTGTTTTGGACACGTCAATTTGCCTTATTTCATAATGGATAAACTTTATCGATTTATTAGTTATGTTCTGTAGAGGGTTGTTTTGCAGAGATACAGTTCTCACGTTTGGCAGATCAAGAAATAATCTCATATTCAGAATTGTTAGAACGTTGTTTGAAAGGTTCAAAAACCGAAGGTTCTTGATTGCCAGCCCTGTCACATTATCGACAGAACAATAAGTAATGCTCAGATAAATAAGATATGCATTATGTGAGAAATCAGCCAACTTCATTCTTGATCCTGTTGCATCCACATATCGAAGTTGAGAAAAGAAATCTGATGGAAAAGGTTTACTGCACACAAAAGTATCGCCTTGACATAAGCAGCCTTCAGGGCAGGTCATGTCACAGGTCAGTTCATCATCCTGCTGTGGACACTGACCCCAACCATCACACAGGTGATCTTCATGCACACAGATTGTGGAGTCCAGACATTGGTAGTAAAAAGGGCACGTGATCTTCTCACAGCTCTGTTCATCTTCCCCATAAATGCAGTCGTTAAATCCGTTGCACCGGGTGTACACAGGTAGACAGAAGTGTCTTTCCTTGGAGCAATGATAGTGAGTATCGGGACATGAGTCTTCTTTCGTTCTCTCCCAAGTAAAGAAACCACTACCATCCAGATTGATGTGGTAAACTATATCTAAATTCAACGAGTCACCACTGAGATAATAGACCTGTTCCATCCCTAATAAACTGCACCCTCTCTCATCAGAATTGTCCAAACAGTCTGAATATTTGTTGCACTGTTGATTTTGTGAGACACACTGGCCGTTAGCACAAGGAAAACCCTGACACGAGGGATGCTGACAAAACGACTCATCACTTAGATCAGGACAGTGTTGTCTGAAGTCACAGACAAAATTGTAATGGATTGTTGTAGAATCATCGTCACATGAAAACACAGTGTGCAGGAAGCGTTCTTTGGTTTCCATTAAGAAAGGTAAATGAGTGTTATAGACATCGCTTGTGCTATTCAATATGTGGGTATCTCTTGATGTTGCTGTCTTTCCATTGTTTTTGTCCCACAAAAACGTGTGCATTAAATGTCCATCTTGATGAACAAACAATACCTGCCGCGTTATTTTCCTCATGAATCTTCTCAGCTTTGAATAAGAAAAGTGAATTTGGGACTGAAAGTATCTGAATGAAGCTACGTCAATTTCACACATAACCATAGAAGTCTTTACTACATACGAAAATCGGTAGAAATGCACTTTTAGTAACTTTGACATTGCAATATAGAATGGATACTTACTGTCTCCAATGAACGTAAAATTGAAATGGAGATTATTATAAGCAATTGTGCTGTCGGACCATTTGCCCATCATCCTATACATGAAAGGTACAGAATTCCAGTCCCGTGTTAGACCTAATATAAAGTTGAAATTATGATACCTTTGGCCATAACGTAAAGTATCATTTTGTTCCTGCCTTGTTTTTAACGTAATAACCCTAGCACTCACACTTCTGCACAGGTATTGAACTTCTGTGTACGTGGTATGACTTGTCTTCATGCTCTTCCTGACCAGTGTGAAACATTTCCTGGTGGAAGCCATCATTCCCGGGCAGTCAGGACTGCTGTAAGGACAGTGCTCTGATTCATCCCGTCCATCTTCACACTGCTTCATCAGGTTACAGTGCAGGTGTTCCTGGAACTGGGAGTAGTGAGGCACGGAACAGTTGAACAACCCACTGGACAGCTCGTGGGGTTTGTCAGGCGCAGGAATGGTGGAAAAGTAGACTTTAGCGTAGCAAGGTGAGGGTAATGAAAACGTTAAATGTGAAGTAGGAAAGACACGTGCTGGTGTAAAATCATCAAAGCAGACGCTTTTTTGTTGTGTTGTTTGGTTATTTCTGTATTGTATGGTCAAACCTGCCGATGGACAACTCAAAACATCATATGTCTGTACAAGACTGAGTATGATCACATGCCCAAGAGGACCTGCTAGTTCTTGATTGATAAAGCAACTTGGACACAGTTGACAGTGTGTGAAATCTTCGCATGTTCGACAAAATCTAAATAGTATCATGTACACAGAGTATGTGCCAAAAGATATGATGGGGACTTCGTAATTGTTGAAATCAACCACTTCTACAGTAACTTGCGGGTTGTTTTTATGTTTAAATACAATACCTCCACAAATATGATGAGTATACTCTTCAAAGCTATGCGTGTTACATTCCATTTCAAGTTCTTTCATGGGATGTAAGTGGGTTGCCTTGGTCAACACCTTCAAATTAGTTTTCCACCATACAGAGTCGCACCAATACTGAAGGCGTCGAATGTGGACTCTGATGCATTGTTCTATATTCATAAACAACCTACAATAAGTATCATTTTGCAAGTTATAGTGTGTAACAGAACTGTATCCAAAATATGCCTTCATTTCAATATGGCCATACCCATTGTAGTATATTCTAGACCTTTCAGCCTTAAATTCTAGTGTATCTTGCTCAGTGAAATACTCAACACCTGGACACATGGCTCTGATCCCTGTAGTGTTCACCCGGAGCATCCCTTGGTCTTCTGCCAAATCTGCAGACACAGTAAGATAACATGGATAAACTTTGCTATTTTATTAGGCAGATTTAGCCTTGCCTGGATTGAATGGCTCGACTTAAGAGCAGGATTGTTGACTCAACTCAAAAATCAAGTTATTGGAGGCTGAGTTATCCAAGCACAATCATTGTAGTCTCATTTTTATAGAATAATTATGTGTAATGTAACTCATATTTATAATGAAGGAGAAAAACATAATCCAAATTGCATACAAAGTTCCCATTTGGAAGTTCACTAAACCCTTTGAAACGATTGAAAACTTGTTAAGACAAAAGAAAAAGGACATTTGTTTTGGCTATCATATAGTAAAAAGCCAAGTGTCCGTGTGTGTGTGTGTCTGAAACACAAAACGGGCCTTATAACTCCGCCGTTTTTCGACCGAATCGCTTCAAATTTGCTGTGAGCCCTAAATCATGGCAGAAAATATGCATTTAATGAACATGTGGTCATTTGCATATAATACAAAAGTATGGACTAAACGTATGAAAGATGGTTGCTCCGAAACAACAAGTATTGTGTGATTTAGATTTCCAGATATCCATACTTTACAATGTTCAACATACTAGTCTTTTGACACGAGAGATAAGGGTGAGGAAAGTAATATGTTTAAATGCGTCAAATTGAGCCACTATGTGAAGATCTGAAATGTTCAAAATCAAAGTGTATGGAAGGTTTACCATTTTGTCTTGAGTGGGTGTGGATGCGGTTAAAGTAAAGGTGATGGAAAAGAGGGGATCATCTTTTTATTGACTTTTTTCCAGGACTATTTTTGTCTTCAGAACTAGCAAAGCATGGGATTAAAATGCATAAATCAAATCTGCATGAGCTTCCATCCATTTTAGAAGTTCTGAGTCTTTTGATTGTTTCTGTTTTTCTGCCCAAACGTTCAACGTGTACATAAAAGGATTAATGGCAGAGTTTAATGGCAGAATGAAGATTGCCAAGGCCACATTTACATCCGCAGGTATAGGAATGCCAGACAGCGCCAAGATTCCACACATTCCAATGGGAAACCAGCACATGAAATCAGTCATTGCGATGGTGACTAAGCGTTGTGCAATGGCCATGTCTTTGGAGACTCCAGTAGAATTAGTTTTGAAAGTATTTCTTTGTATTGACCAGTAGATTAATACCTGGCCAACAGCGATGAGTAGAAACAAGACAAAATTAAGGACAATCATTACACAAAAAGAATACATTTTTCCTTTGAAATCTTTCCTCATAACAGGCAGTGGAATACAGATGCCTGTCTGGTCATAAAACTCCCAGTGAGATGTCACTGGAAGTAAAGGCAAGGAAGCCAGAAAACAGCCAACCATCCAGATCAACAGACAAACCAATGCTGCTGATGTTCTTCTAAATCTCCAGGAGGTGAATGGAAAGCAGAGGACAATGAAACGATCCATAGTGATCAGGCAGATCAACAAAGCTGATGCTTCACTGGACAACAGAGAAAGAAAGCCAGCTATATTACATGCCACACTTCTCTTCCACGCGTGATCATGAAAAAGATATATGCCACGATAATGTTCATCAGCCACTCCAATAACAATCATGTAAACACCCATCAGAAAGTCAGCTATGGTCAAGTGGGTAACAAACACAGTGAAACCACTGGATGAAGTCGTCTTCTTCACACACACACGAGCAGAGAAACAGAAGATATTGCCAGATATGGCCATACAGGCAATCAGCCACAGAAACCCACGGTATGTCCATGAATGCAAGAGATCTTTACATGACGATATTTCATCTTTTGGGGCAATACAAGATCCATCAAAGTTAGGGGGAAGGATCTGTTCACAACACAGTTTATAATTATGTGTTGATATGAGATGTAGATGTAACAGATTTTTGAAAGCATCAGCAGGAAACATTTCCACAGGACTGCCATCTAGGTACAGTTCTTTCAGTCGGGGAATGTACTGAAAACCATTAGGACCAATAGTATGTATGTGAGTAAATGTTAGATTGAGCTTCTCTAAGCGAGCAAACACTGTCCATACTTCAGAATCAAACCATTCAAGAGTTGTATATGACAGGTCTACATATATCAACATTGTCGTTTGTACATTAGAGGAATGATCGGCATAGAGCCATGTAACAGGATTATGAGACAAGATCAGAACTTGTATTTTTATAGATCCAGTAATAGAGCTTGTGTTAAAATGATTCAAATTGTTAAACCTTAGGTCAATGTACCTCAGGTTTGACAGCTTTATTGCAGGCAGATAGGTAAGAGAGCAGTTTACAAGAACCAGATGAACAAGATAAGAATTGTCACTAACGTCAGCCGGTGTCATCCCTGAACCAGAAGCATCTAAGGAGCGGATGCTAGAGAAGAGAGTTGCATTAAATGGCTTGGGGCAGAGAAAAGAGTTGGCCTGACAAAGACAGCTGACAGGACAATTAGCTGTACACCATAGTTCATCATCATTCTGTGGACAGTGAGGGTAGCCATCACAGACATGGTCACTGTGAACACATACAGAAGAGTACCTGCACTGGAGAAGTCCAGGACATGGGATCTCCTCACACCACTGTTCGTCTTCATGCCCTGTACAGTCATACATTCCATTGCACCGTGTGTAGATTGGCAGACAGTCGTTGAGCTCACCAGGACAACGGTAGTGACTGTCAGGACAGGAGTCATTTACTGTCATCGGTGTCACTTTGAAAAACAACACTCCGTCAAAGTTTATTAAGACCGGGGATGGGGTGCGTTCCTGATAAAACCATTTGTTAACGATTATCTCTTTGTCTGAGTTGTCTTTGCATTGCCTTACACCATCACACACTTTGCTGTAGGAGACACAGTGACCATTAGAACACGTGAACGAGGACTTGCTACACACAGGATGCTGACAGAAGGATTCATCACTGGAGTCTGGACAGTCAGCTGTGAAGTCACACACCAAGGAGTAGGATAGAGTGATAAAGGCGTAGTTACTGCAGGCAAATGCAGGGAGCACAAAGGCACCGTGTTCTGGTGAATTGAACAGGTGAAGGTTTGATCTGTGATGTGAGAAGTGACAGTTAAGCGCAGATTGTTGATGACACTCTTTGTGTCTGTCAGAACCACAGGAAACATGTCTGTGTATTACATCCCCATCCTGACACTGTGTAAAACGATACCATTTCTCTGTCAGCGATTCCTCAGCACTGATGAGGGAGATTCCCTGTGGACGGCTGTCTCCAGTCAGGTTGGTCCTGATTTCACAAATTACCCCAAACACGTTACAAATTGTATCAGTCCTATAATGGCGGAGCCCTTTTTTACACTGGCGAATTAAAGATACGTGAATAATATTCATTAACTCCAAGTTCAGTGCAACAGTAAATTTCCCATATAAAGAAAACAAGCGCTCTGTACTGAAATGATGGAATAAGACAGTTTTGTCTGCCTTCTGTACTGTGTATTCATAAAACACGGGTGTAGAAGGTCTTGCCATTTGTATACCAACTGAAAGTACTTTTAAACGCCAAAATATCCCCGATGTTTGTACAAGATCTTGGTAAGGGTCGTACACACATGATGGGAAACCAACAACTCCTCCGTGTGACTTACAATGCTCGTTGCCCGCATTATCAAAGTATATCTCATTGCTGGCATTATCAAACCTGTTCAATGTGTCCAATAGCGCAGTGAATTTGTAACATCGTCCACACATGGCCACCAGTCCCTGGCATTGCTCACTGCTGAAGGAACAGTGTTGGTGTTCGTCTCGTCCATCTTCACACTCTGTCACCAGGTTGCATTCCACGTGAATCTGGAAGCTGGAGTAGTTCTCCACTGAGCAGTTCCACACGTGATATGCATGGTCTTTGTAGTATTCTTTAAAAGGATAAAACAACTTAGACAGTCTTTGCGGTTTACTTGTTTCGTTGAAAAACGTAAAGAAAAAAAGAAAGTGTGGAACACAATGTGACCGTCCAAATCTGTTGCCATCATAATTGGATACTGCAATATAATATGTCAGCCATCGAGCATCGCACAGATGAGCTGCACTTGGGTAAACATGGTCATCGTAAGAATACCAGTGCGAATAAACAACCATTGCATTCTTTACACGCTCATAGCTATGCAACGATGCGATTTGTTCCCTCGCAAGTTGTTTATAACTGAACATTAAATATCCAACAGGCACATGTAGGTGCTTCCTATGGGTATCACAGCTTCTGTTCTTTTCCGGCCCACTTATGTTTCCTGTAGTGACGTAGCCAGAGTCCTGTGATGTCATGACAACGTCCAGTCCGTAATCCGGCATTAATTGCTGTAATCGATGGACATCTGATTTGAGGAACACAGATTAGCGTTTAATAACATGCCGTTTGTAAAATTGCAGCTATGCAAGATAATATTTAGAGACGCACCAGATGGGAATTGAATGGAGTATACAGATAGCGATTCGAGTTATAGAGATCAGTATTTTGTCACACAGCTATTGTTTACCAGAAATCATACAGAACACTATTTAGTGGCATGCTTGTAGTATAAATGGAATGAAACAGATTAGTATTTAGTGGAACCTATGGAACCCAGTATTAAGTGACCCGCATATACATGGGTACATCAATATATAATGTCCTAAAAGGGCGCCATACTAGTCCTGTATGCACTTGTTTTTGTCCATACATGCATAAAAGTTATATCACAATATAACATTGTGTGTGTTTGTGTATGTATGTGTGTATGTGTGCCTGCATGCATGCAGGCGTGCGTACGTACGCGCACGCGTGTGTGTGTGTGAGGAAGTAAGAGAACGTTGCGTGCAATCATCGTGTTTATTTTAGTTTCTAATGATTCATTATTTGTTTGCCTTTAATGTTCTTGTTATCAATGTGAAGCGCACTGAGCTCATGTGAGAAAGAGCGCTATATAAATTCCCATTATTATTATTATTATTATTATTTAGCCATTCTGATTTTAACATGCACAGTTTGAAAATGACGACATCAGTGACATTTTCCGAACGTCATCAATAAAGCTATGTTTACAGTTGAGCCTGTACAAAATGGATTTGACAAAATAGCGAATTTATTTATACACCTTTATCTTACAAATGAGCTGGTGAAAATGTATGCGTATTTGCATTATGTTTATAGGTGGCCTTGCGTGCCTTCTTGCATAGTGTTTAAGCGGAGAGAGATTTTTTAAACTGGAAAAACTGACTCTGAAGACACTAGCTAGAGAAAATGATTATTGACAATCATAAACGAACAATGTTTTTTTTAAATGAAAGCACTGGAAGCAGAAACTCCATTCATTTTTGTTTAGAAAGTAAGCCAACTAGAGTACCAAAGGGGGTTGCGTACCCCTCAAAATGATGCAAACAATGACGCAAGCATGACGTGATTTCCTTGCGGTTTCTACGATTTCTAGGGGGGTACGCACATACCCAACCAGCGTGTAGACCTGTTAGTACTCTTATGTACCCTATTATTTGGTAAATTGACAGAATTCTGCGTCAAATCTTTGCCCTGATAACTGACCGAGAAAACTTACAAAACGAAGACATGAAAAAACGGTGGGTAAAATGTTAACTAATTTTTCTCCCCATTAATGAGGTATACGACCCCAAATCCTTCTGTGATGTGATCACAAAAGACAAAACGTAGGTATATTTTTGTGGCATCCCCATCAAGGCATAATATCAGATGTACGTGTCTGCAATGTAGTTTAAACATTTGTTCTGTGACAAGATTTCGAGAACCGGAAGTCATTTCCTCAGTTTGTGCAATGCTGCTAGCCCTGTCATTGTCAACATTGTGCATGACAAGTATGCAACAACTGCTCATAAATATGTGGTACCAATTTTTTACGAACTCAAGAACTCTGTTCATGAGCAGCGCTCAGCCGTCGGCACTAGTAGAATCCTGCTACATCATAACATCGCTAGTCCTCTCAAGGTCAACGCCACTATGACCTACCCCGATAAGTAAGATGTCCAGTTTCTTCCCTACTCACTCCCCGGACCCAATTTGATGTAGGGTATTCTTGTTATTAAAGGAGAAGTTAGTCAAACAAGAATATTCTCCTGACCAAAGCCTTTAAAAAGCACCTATTTCACAGCTCCACACCTTCTTTTTGTCGGAGTACAACAAAGTACTTTAATCAAAGAAAAAACACTTGAAAATGTGTGTGGTTATCAGAGAAAGGTGGTTTGTACGCGCCTATAGTTTAACTGAAAGTATGAAGATCAGTAGTTAGTGGCACATATACTTTAGTTTTTCAGAATTATGCATATCAGTGTATCTACTGCCGCATTTAGTTTAATTATAATTATACAGGCAAGTATTTAGTTACTCGCCTATAAATTAGCTAAAAGTATAAAGATCAGTGGTTAGTGGCACATAATCTTAGTTTTTTAAAATGATACATATCAGTGTTTAGCTACACGTCTACATTTTAATTGGAATTATGCACTTTATCTGTGTTTAGTAAGGCGCCTGTAGTGTAACGGTAACAGTGACTGTTGGTGCAGATGAAATAGCAGACGTAATCTTGCTGTTTCAAATCTCCTGTAAGCTGACAGAACGAGCAGAATGTATGGATTAGCTGATTTTTTTTTCTTTTAACAGT
>CM065697.1:36659617-36664617 GCA_017654935.2 Phymorhynchus buccinoides
TTTGCTCTGTTCGCTGGGGGGTGGGGTGGGGGGTAAGGGCGATAATTATAGAACTGACTTGACCATGCCGCCTAGAGACGAGTCAGGGGCAGATAATTTCACGTGGCCACTTACACTACTACGTCGTGACAGGCAAGGGCGAGAATCTTATGTAGGTGGCGCATGCTTACTAGTGCACGAGACATGGGTGGAGAATGTACAGTATAAAGCCTCATTCCGGCTCAGCCGTCGAGAACAGAAGTTGCGGTCTCTGCTATCTGGCAAAATCGTAGTTGAGCATGACTGATAAAGCTGGAGACACTATGCGACTGCCTCATATGATTCGATCAGGTCGTGACGTTGACCAACTTTTGCTTCCCGCACAAGCCATCTGACTCGATCAGACTCGATCAGTGAAATTTAGAACCCGCCCTATTCGGCCCTGTCACCTGACTGGGCCCGACTGAGTCAGACTGATCAAGCAGGATGGTATGCAAATGAGGTGAAATGTCACGACCTGATCGAGTCGCATGAGGCAGTCACATAGTCTGTCGCCCGCTTTAGGCACATGATACAACTTTGTCTTAAAAACTCAAAGGTGATTTTTTATTTGTTATGTTGGCGTTTGGGGACCATAATAATAATTAATAATAATAATAATGATAGCTTCATATTTTTTCTCACAGGTTTCGATTATTCACCTTATGATTATGTGTTGTGCCTTAGTTACACCTCTCCCCATTACCCTCATTATCCCCCGATTTTTTGGTGCATGCGTTACTTAGGGTTTTTTGGTTTGAATTTTCTTTGATTTCTTGTTATCTAATTATTATTTCCCCAGGGCTGGGTGGAAAAAAGCTATCATTGCTTATCTCACATTCCCTGGTTTAATCAAATTTCGTGTTCGTTTTCGTTTTCTGTTCTAATGAATAGGCCTATCTGTTTAACGTCCTCCGGTCCTGAACAGACACATATGGGACATTAGTAGATATAAAGATGGTGGGAACGATCCTGGCACATAATGGGACATTAGTAGATATAAAGATGGTGGGAACGATCCTGGCACATAATAGGACATTAGTAGATATAAAGATGGTGGGAACGATCCTGGCACATAATGGGACATTAGTAGATAGTGCAACACCAGGCAAAGTCATTAGTAGATATTGGTGGGAACGATCCTGACATATGGGACATTAGAGATATGTAGATGGTGGGACTATCCTGGCACATAATGGGACATTAGTAGATCTAAGAGCAACTCCTGAACATAATGGGACACAGTAGATATGACTGGTCTTTCTTTATTATTTAGTAGATATTGGTGGGGACGATCTTCTCACATAATAGGACATTTTTAAAGATTTTTTTGGGTGGGAACGATCCTGGAGGGGGGGGCAGTTAACAGGAACACAGGTACTATTTCATCTGTTCCCACCCAACCAAACAGTAAGTATGACTCTGTCTTTCTTTTTTTTTTTTATTTCTCTTTTTTTTTTTTTGGGGGGGGGGGAGGGAGGTGGGGTTACAGAACACAGGTACCCCCCCCCCCCCCCTCCTGCCCTGGATCCGGCCCTGTCCAGGGTCGTCTCACCATCTTTACATCTATTAATGTTCCACACGCGCCTGTTCCAGGCCGGAGGGCGCCGTTAAACGGATTTTTCTTCTTCGGGTCTTTTTTTTTCGTTCTTTGTCCTTTGCCGATCTACGATCGCAAAGGAGTATGAATTCGTTCGTGTTTGTTTGTTTGTTTGTTTGTTTGTTTTTGTTTCTGTCTGTCCCGAGGATATCTCCAGAACCGCTTGACCGAATCGCTGCACATTTTGTGTGGTGGTGTGTCACCAAGAGAGAAAGGCATCCGCGCATAGATTATCGTGGTCCTGACCTTGACCTTGGCGTATGACCTTGAAAACCGAAAATCGTTAAGGGGCTATGACCACATCACCGTTGGTCTTAGAGTATTCAAACTTGGCAAGTACGTACTTTGGCTTATGCCCGTTCTGCTGATGACATATCGATCAAGGTCAAGGTCAAGGCCAGGGAGATCGGTAGGCATTGAATGTGGTAGGGGTCTGAACATTGGGTTTTAAGCCATATTTTCCACATTTTTACTTGACAGAAGCGCTTGTGGTATAGTACTGTATAACCTAGAGTAGAAAACATCCGAGCGTACATTATCGCCTTGGGTTGGGTGGGTTTTTTTTGGGGGGTTTTCATTCGTGAATTCAATCTCAAAGGTGATTTTTTATTGTTGTTGTTTTTTTGTTCGCTCTGTCCACAACAGTACACGTTCGACGAGAACATGCTCCCGAGCTGCATGTTCAACCCGGACTTCCGCGTCTTCGGCCTGAGGATCTACCTGCGCAACAAGGAGTCCATGATCTGCCCGATCCGCACCCCGCTGCCCTCTCCCCCGCACCACCGCCCCCCCGCCACCCACCCTGCGGCCCCCTCCCCCTTTCCCGCCCCCACTACCCGCTCCGCCCCCGCCGCCCCCCACCACACCTCCTCCCCTCCCGGGACGTACCGCACCCTGAAACCGCCTGCCTACGACGACACCATCATACTGGACGAGGACATACGCGAGCGGGAGAGCCGCGGCGCGTCGAGCGTTCCGCTGCTGCTGCTACGACGCGTTGCGTCGGGGCGGCGAGGCGGCGAGGCGGCGGCGGTTTTTGTGGCAGCTTTGACCTTGGGCGTTTTTCACGCGTTGCTCCAGCGGTGGCTGCTGCTGGGTGGTTGGGTGGGAGGTGGGGTGGGTGTGAGGGGGGGGGGGAGGGGGGAGGACCGGTAGCGAGTTAGGGAGAGAGAGAGAGAGGGGGGGGGGGGGTGAGAAAGACATGGTGAAAGGGGGTGAAAAATGGTGTGTGGTGTGTGTGTGTGTGTGTGTGTGTGTGTGTGTGTGTGTTGTTTGTGTGTGTGTGTGTGTGTGTGTTGTGTGTGTGTGTGTGTGTGTGTTTGTGTGTGTGTGTGTTTGTTTTGTGTGTGTGTGTGTGTTGTTTGTGTGTGTGTTGTTTGTTTATCTCTGTGTGTGTGTTTGTGTGTGTGTGTTGTTTGTTTATCTCTGTGTCTATGTGTTTGTGTTGTTTGTGTGTGTTGTTTGTTTATCTGTGTGTGTGTGTGTGTGTGTTGTTTATTTCTGTGTCTGTGTGTTGTGTTGTGTTTGTGTGTGTGTGTTTGTTTATGTGTGTGTGTGTGTGTGTGTGTGTGTGTGTTGTGTGTGTGTGTGTGTGTGTGTGTGTGTGTGTGTTGTTTGTGGTGTGTGTGTGTGGTGTGTGTGTGTGTGTGTGTGTGTGTGTGTGTGTGTGTTATTATAAAGAATACTGTGTTTATTCTGTGTGATTGATGGCTTGCGTTTCTCATGCTTGTTTGCATGAAAGTGCAGTCTGTGTATATGTGTGTGTGTGTGCGCGCGCGCGCCCGCGCGCGTTTGCTTTTGTGTACGTGCGTGAGTATGTGTTTGATTGCTTGTGTTAAAGATGTGTGTACGTGTACACGCGTGCCCTCAAAACGTTGAAATACTGACAGTATGAATGATATGACTGAGTTTCATATGCTTATCAAATAAGCCTCTTACTACTATTGCGTAGGATCTTGTATATACAAAAAACATATTATACCATATTACCATACTTTTTTTTGCTGTGGTCCATTCGTTCTGAACAATTAATGCATTATTTTTTTTCCATGCAGGATGCTAATAATCATAATTGTTTGCTTGTTTCGTAGAAATTTTGTTAAAATACATGACCAACAAAAGAAACACAATCGGTGCACACACAGAGAGAGAGCAGCCCAAGATGAAAGAATATTTTTTTTAGAGAGTGGGGCATGACTTTTTAATTGATATTTTTTTAAACATTGTATTACATTGTTTTCTTCTGTTATACGTTTATATTATAACAACACACACAATTAATGATAAACTGTTGTTGCTCGTATGATTATCAGTATAATCTTTATCGCGAATGCCTCATCTTCGTTTCTGTAGCCAGAGGGAATTTTATTTTTTTGTTTTACATGGGGTTTTTTTATGAACATACTGTGGAAGTCAGGAATAATGAAACTGTTTTTATGTTTCTACGTGTGACGTGTATGCATGTATGTATATATATACGTATGCATGTACTTATGTACGTGTGTTGTAAGTAAGCTTGGTGTCATGTGATTCTGCTACTCTTTCAAGGAATAATAAATAATAACACGATTGTTGTTTTTCTCTCGTTGGTGACATATTGTTACATGGAGAAAAAATAAAAGCCGTATTGTGCGCTTTTTGAATTTATCACGTATCTCAGTTTTCTCGCTCTCTTTCGTTTCTTTTTTTTAATGAAAAATGTTAATGATTGAAATAAATGTTGTTGGTGGGTTGTTTTTGTGTTGTTGTGGTTTTTTAAAAATGAAAACAAATAAGCGGGGATAAAGTATGGATCCAATAATGACTGTGAAGGCAAGTAAATGGACGAGAAACGCGACGGACTTGATACTCATTCAAGCATTGTCAGTGTTGTAGTGTGTATATCACTGAAGGAAGTTTTGTGTCACGTATTATTATTATTACTACTACGTTGTCTGCACTACACAAAGTTTCAAAGCAACAACGCCCCAGCCTCCCAATAACAGTCGCGTGACGCGATGCCACAAAACTGTGTGACTGTCGTGAAATAGTGCGTCACGGCAGCAACACCACCACAGACTGTGCAACGTCATTCTCCCCGCGTCATGACAACACCACAGACTGTGCAACGTCATTCTCCCCGCGTCATGACAACATCACTGACTTGTTGTGCAACGTCATCTCTTGCAGTCACGATATTTTGGCCAAGATGGTGGTGGTGGACTGTTAATTTTGGTTGTTGGTGCGGGTGGGAAAAAGACTGATTGGTGAAGATTGTGGTTGAGGAAGAAGGAAAGGAAAACGAAAAAGATGTTCACAGATGCTCGGACCTTAAGAATGGACAATGAACTGACAAGAGGAGAAAGAAGAAGAAGGGGGGGGGGGATAATGTCGGGGTTTCCCC
>CM065697.1:36669617-36672117 GCA_017654935.2 Phymorhynchus buccinoides
TACCCGAAAACCTGCTAAAAACACACAAAACCCTACCCGAAAAGCTCTCCCATCATTATATAATATGCTTACTGTCCTCTCGGTCCAACTGGACACATGTGGGACATTCATCGATGGCTTGGAGTCAAAACGGACTATCTCTAGATAGTCCATTGATATATTCCAACATTATTGAACTTATTACGAAAACTAATAACTTGTATGAAAAAAAGACTGCTGAAATATACAAAGCAAAAAACCCTTTTTCTATTTCTGCAGTCAATGTTTGATACAAGTTAGTAGTTTTTGTAATAAATCCAATAATACGTCAATGGACTATTTAAAGATAGTCCGTTTTGACTCCAAGCCATCGAAATTATTATTTTGTACTTATTTCGATCTCCCATCATCGCTGTAGAGCTATTTTTATACAACTAAAAGGCTCGGACAAAGCGCAAACCGCCGCCAAAGAAGACCAATAAAAAAAAAACCAGTAGGCTTTTAATATGTGTGTGTGTGTGTGTGTGTGTGTGTGTGTGTGTGTGTGTGTGTGTGTGTGTGTGTGTGTGTATGTGTGTGTGTGTGTGTGTGTGTGTGTTTCCCCTGTGAAGTCGTAAACTTGTGACTGGAATTTGCGGCAGGGCATAGATACAACAAAATTATAAGCATTGATATTTTTGCGATGGCTTTTAAGTGTATGAGCCTTGTTCGGACAATTGTTCAAACTAAACAATCCAAGGTTTTTTTATTTCTTCTAATCTCAGATTGTTGATTTGGGATTCCGAAATTTCGAAGAATATTTATTTATCATGATATTTCAACTGCACTAAAGTGTTACGTAAAACTTTTTTTTTTTAAACTTGTTGAGGAAACTTTGTGGATTAACAAATAAATAGATACAATAAGTTTTTGAAAATGCTGTATCTAGTTAACAATCAAAATTGAATTAAATACAATTTTGGATTGTTCTGTTAGATGATGGTCTTACATTTATTTTAAATAACATTTCGATTTTCATCTATAAATCTGTCCTTACCTTATTGACAGACAGGCAGATAGACAAACCAGCTGATAATAAAGCAAAACCTATTTGGCAGAGGTTATTGATTTGATACAATTTGCTAGAAAACAAAGAGCACTTGTACATTATTAGTACAAAGCCTGTGTTTTAAGACCAGTAATCTCTTTTGCGGAGGTTTGCGCTTTGTGGAGTTTTTTTCTAGCTTTATTATTAGCTAATGATCCTATTTATCCTTGTTTGGCTTCACGTTGTTAACCCTTTTGCCGCCAACTATATTTCAGCCAAAAATGTCCATCAAATTTACCTGGGTAGAGAACAAAATCCATCTGCAGTGTTTGGGGATTCTTCTGTGACACATAAAATAAGGTCTATCCTTACTTCCCAAAACTATGACAATAGGGTCTTTGGATAATAGACCCCAATGTGATGCCTTTTAGTGAGAAAGGTGTTAAATCACTGTGGTGCTAAAATGCGACTTTGGCGGTGAAAGGGTTAAAGCTGTTTCTACAATAGAATTGAAAAATGCGAGTAGAAGCCTGTTAAAATGCATGTTCAGTTCCCATGTACAATGGTAAGTTTTCGTGTCCTTGTTATGGTTCATATTTTCTATTGTGTTTTTGTGCCACGATATAATCAGTCTGTGTCTGTGTCTGTGGTTCTTCACCTGCTGTAAAATGACTAGCCAATCCATTTGGGAATCAAACTTGATTTAAATATCTCTCTCTCTCTCTCTCTCTCTCTCTCTCTCTCTCTCTCTCTCTCTCTCTCTCTCTCTCTCTCTCTCTCTGTTTTTGAAGACAATTCCGCTTCACGCTAATCATGCAAAGACACAATAATCATAATAGGGAGAAACTAAAAGCTATCTGTTGCCTTGTATGCCCAATTAACATTTAATGCACTCGTTTTCTGCTTCTTGTTTATTTTGGTTTTATTTGTGCCAAACACATATTTTCAACTATGGATGATAATGTCAATGTGTCTATAATCATGTTTTGAGTGATGTGCCATTTACACTCATTTTGTGGTTTGTATTACTATCGTGCGGACTTTTGACACTGCTTGGGTGAACATGTGTGTGTGTGTGTGTGTGTGTGTGTGTGTGTGTGTGTGTGTGTGTGTGTGTGTGTGTGTGTGTGTGTGTGTGTGTCAAGTCAAGTCAGGTCAAAATCATCTTTATTGAGGGTTAAAGAATAAGCTGACAAAGGTTTTTTTCCATCCTGCCCTGTGTGTGTGTGTGTGTGTGTGTGTGTGTGTGTGTGTGTGTGTGTGTGTGTGTGTGTGTGTGTGTGTGTGTGTGTGTATGCGCGCGCGCGTGCGCGTGTGTGTGTGTGTGTGTGTGTGTTTTCTCCTAAGTTGGGTTCATTTAACTGTTTGAAGGTTGTTATTGTTGTTTTCTAAATGTATGCGTCAAAGTTTTCACATATATATATAATAATAATAATCCACGGAGAAACGATAATTACCATGTTTGTTTGCTTCATTTGTTTATTTGTTTTCATT
>CM065697.1:36677117-36682117 GCA_017654935.2 Phymorhynchus buccinoides
TAAAGCTGCGTCAGACCAGTTGATATAGGTTAGAACACCAAGGCTACATCAAAATGTTGTTATGCTCTGCATAGTTATGCCATTTTTATATTTTTTTTAATTATAGTTTACCTAAAGGAGTTTCGCTCACAAGAAATATAATAGCTCCAATATTTTTTTAACTGCACCACCAAAAATAAAAAGCTTCAACCACAATGAGTGACCTCCACCCACCCCATCCAAAATGGCTTCTCTGTCCGGCATCTCCGCCAAGGAGGAATCGCCGTTTTGACGGTTTGATTTCTAGGAAACCAGAGCAAAGTGAGTGTTCCGATCCTTGAAAAAGGCTGTCTTTCTGGTGATCTCGACGTGTTTCTTGCGAAAAAAACTCATCCGTCAGGGTCAAAGCTTTAAAGCCTAGAATCCTCCGAAATCGGAACGCGTGGGCTGAATGCAGCGGGGAGACCCGTGAAAACTGAAAACCGGACACATGCGTACGCACCTCACCCATTATGACCGTAATGGTCTGGGAACGCGAAGGAAGAAGCTAAAAAACGGCCTAAAAGTTGTTTTAAATAAATATGTATAAATGAGAAGAAACTGACAATCGTTGGGGGCAGTTCCTTCTAATTTACGTGTTACTAGCCGTGTTAAATGTTCACGGCGCACTCGTGTTTACCGTACCTGGGGTAAAATCTCTTAAGCGTGAAGCACGTGCAACTCAAAGAACGAACTGGGGAGCGAAGAGTTAACACTGTTCAGTGGGTTTTTTTTTTAAATTTTTGTATTATTCTTTGAAAAAAACAAATCACCAAGCACATTGCATTTTGTCTCTTAAGATGCGCCTTTACCACTGTCAAGACCAGTATAGAGGATTCTGCGCCATCGAAGCTGTGTTGGTGAAGATTTGCCTGAATTATCTCAATCTTATGTCTTATCCCGCGCCGAGGCGCATCTTCGTCTTGAACCCCTAGTGTAATTACGTCAATAATTGCCGACACACGGCAGGTGGACATTACTGGAAGAAGCAGACGAAGAAGAATTGTTAGGCTATCTATTCGTGCTGTTTCGTCATATTATCCATTTTTGTTTCTGTGACGGTTACTTTGTCCCCAAATTGTGCTTCTCTTTTGTATGGGGTTTCAATGGAATTCTGTTCGTCGGACGTGCGCCCGCGCCGATAACCACAAACCTGGCGTAGCGCCTGGCTTGGAAGGAGTGGACTGTGTACTACTAACTCCCGGTGAGTTCATCAGCATGACAGTTGTATCAATCAGAAACCATTCTCTTCTTGTAGATATACATTTTTGAAAAGGCAGAGGCTCGGGGCACGGGCCCGTATCTCACATTCTCCAGACTACGGGTACGGCGCTCATTCACGTATGGGACGCATAAATGGTGCGCAAATGTCTTCAAAAACTACTAACATTAACTATGACAGGTTCCTAACCCTATCCCTAACCCTATTCCTTACCAAGATGCGCTAAATATACGAAATAGGAAAGTGTATTTGTTGACGAAAAATTCGACTAGGAAGAGTTACTATCCCTGAACATGGTCTGAGTGTTACAGCAACGCCGTACCCGTAGCGCTGTGCTTTTTATTAAAAAAAGAACAAAAACTGGGATGTGGTGTTGGTGGGGGGTCCGTTGGGACTAATCCCGCTCGGACTACTCTTTTGATCACACCGCTGACAGTCATGGCGGACATACCACATACCACTGGGACTAATCCCGTGTGGACTAACATTTGATCTGTACCGCTCGGACTACATACATACGTTTAGTGTAAGAAATAATAATAAACAGTAGAGTCATTTCGACGAATTTGTTACGAAATAAAATAATAATTTCAAACATTAATTAAATTCAAATTTTATTTTTTGTGTATGTCGACACTAAATGGACCCTAAACCTGTCCCTAACCCTATTCTTAACTCTAAACCTATCCCTAACCCTATTCCTAACCCTAACCCTATCTCTAACCCTATTCTTAACCCTAATCCTATCCCTAAGCCTATCCCTAAACCTATCCCTAAACCTATCCCTAAACCTATCCCTAAGCCTATCCCTAAGCCTATCCCTAAGCCTATCCCTAAGCCTATCCCTAAGCCTATCCCTAAGCCTATCCCTAAGCCTATCCCTAAGCCTATCCCTAAGCCTATCCCTAAGCCTATCCCTAAGCCTATCCCTAAGCCTATCCCTAAGCCTATCCCTAAACCTATCCCTAAACCTATCCCTAAGCCTATCCCTAACCCTATCCCTAAACCTATCCCTAACCTATCTGAAAAACAAGGAATACCTGGGTACGCAGAAATGCAATGATACAAATGCTCAGCAGACATTAGACCGAATGGGAAAAGCTATGCAAATCAAAGCAATTAGGTCGAACGGCATTAGTCTGAATGGGATTAGTCCGACTGGGATTAGTCCGAGGGGTATTAGTCCGAGCCCCCGTGGTGTTGGGGTGAGGACAACGGTTGGTGTTGATACACGGAGAGTTAGAAGAGGGGGTTGTATAGGGAGGAAGGAAGGGATTGGTGTTGCAGCATGAAATATGTTTTTAAAAAAAGATAGGTTGCTCTCTCTCTCTCTCTCTCTCTCTCTCTCTCTCTCTCTCTCTCTCTCTATCTATCTCTACCTCAGGGCTGAGTGTAAAAAAGCAATGCTTGCTTATCTTATAACCCTGAATAAAAAATTCGTTCGTTCGCTCTCTCTCTCTCTCTCTCTCTCTCTCTCTCTCTCTCTCTCTCTCTCTCTCTCTCTCTCTCTCTCTCTCTCTCTCTCTCTCTCTCTCTCTCTATCTATCTATCTATCTATCTCTCTCTCTCTCTCTCTCTCTCTCTCTCTCTCTCTCTCTCTCTCTCTCTCTCTATCTATCTATCTATCTCTACCTCAGGGCTGAGTGTAAAAAAGCAATGCTTGCTTATCTTATAACCCTGAATAAACAAAATTTCGTTCGTTCGTTCTCTCTCTCTCTCTCTCTCTCTCTCTCTCTCTCTCTCTCTCTCTCTCTCTCTCTCTCTCTCTCTCTCTCTCTCTCTCTCATCTCTCTCTCTCTCTCTCTCTCTCTCTCTCTCTCTCTCTCTCTCTCCTCTCTCTCTCTCTCTCTCTCTCTCTCTCTCTCTCTCTCTCTCTCTCCTTCGTCGCCTTCTCGACAGTTCTATGCCAGAAGGTGCTGTCATTCTCCTCAGTTAAAAGCCATTAGGTACTGTCATAGAAAGAAGGAAGCTCAACATACCTTCTAGCTTCTAGTACCCGAGAAGACTGATAGTACTGTCTGGCGTTTCGCCTTGGGTTCACTGTGGTGCCAGAAACAACAACAAAAATATCGCTTGAAGCTAAATTAAGGTGCGTGAAGCTAGTTGTTGTCACTTTGGGGCAATATTCACATTTCTGCTCGCCAAGAACAATAATCTGTTGACTGAAAAAAAGCAATAGGCTACGTTCTTTTCTGTTACAAATTATCGTTCTTGGCTGGCAAAAATGTGAATATTGCCCTTTTTTTTAAATCGCAAATGATTTTTTTTTTTAATGATATTTATATTTATTTCGCACCTTTTGCTCAATATCTTTTTTTTCACGGTTTGTTTAAAACTTTTTTTTCTTTTTTTTTAAAAGTAATTTGTGTTTGATGAGGTATGCAAATTGTAAGGGGTACTCTGCAAAACGCTTCCAGTATGTACAGCCTGAAACGAAGTTCTAAGCTTCTTTCAAAAACGATGATTTCGTCATTTAAGGTTTGATTTTTTTTTCCCCTTCAAATCATTATGTTCACATGTTGCACAAAATGTGTGACGAGATTTTTTTGATTTTGTTTTTTTGTTAGCTATGCAGGAACCAAAGCATTAAGAAGACACGCCTGTTGTTACATTTGAAACACTTCGCCCTATTTAACATGACATGTCAAAGTCAAGGTCAAGGTTACTAAAAGTCACCAGTGCATCATCGCCGTACATACTTCATATTCATGACGTTATACCTAGGTCTACCATATTTCCTGATGAACCAACCTGACAAGATTTGGATCCTTAACTACGACAATGTAAAAGATACGGCTAAGATAAGAAAATGGAATTTCCAAGATCAAATTTCAAGGTCAAGGTTATTAAAATATCGTCATTGATTGATTACAACATGTATCGTGTAAGCCAATAAACCAACTAGTCAATGTTTTAAAATGTGACTGTGAGGATGCGACAGGTATGACCAAGCAAGGAGTGAAACATTTCAAGGTCAAAGGTCATGGTCACCCAGGTAAAAGTCATTCAAGGAGAAAAAACAACAACTCCAGGTGATGTATCCCCGCTTAGAGTTGTAAGTAATTCTGACAAGTGGATCAAAACTTTTGGAAAGAAACACATTGACATTAAAGGTCAAAGGTCAAGGTCAAAGTGACCTTGTTACTGGACAACATATAGCAGCATCCCATAATACCAATCTGGAAGCGAGTCTGTTCAATATTTCGAGTCATATTTCATAGAAAGACAAACAACTCAAAAAGTTGAATTTTAACAATTTTAATAAAACTTTATAACACCTATTGTCCTCTTCCACCATGGTAGTGGGTGATATATTTTTTGGATGGTATGGTGAGTAATAAAGCGCAACAGATGACATATAAAGTGGCGTCTGTGGCACTTGTATTTAGCATGGCAAGAAAACTTTTGGACAGGTATAATTCATATTAAGACATCTAAATACTTTTTTCACATAACTTGTCATAAAACCTTTTTTTTTACAAAATTTAATCTCATGCGATTTGTGAGACCGATATTGCTCTATTTGTGCCAAAAATAGTTTTTATTCAATGTGTGATAACTTTTCTGCAAACGGGAAAAATGACGTCATGGTGAGACGCGAGTAATTTTTCCAAAAAGTGCCGTTTAAAATGACGTCATACAACGGTTATTTATTTTCTAGCTTTGCAACTAGTGAAATCGTGTTCAGAAAGGAAAGAAGTACCCCAACACTCATTTTCAGCTTTGTTGTCGATGCTTCAATTTTTGAGTGCCATTCCCT
>CM065697.1:36684617-36689617 GCA_017654935.2 Phymorhynchus buccinoides
GGGTTGTCGGGTGCAGAGTGAGGTGGCTTTGTTTTTAAATGCTTTATTTGTTTTTGTAAATTTTTCATTGTTACTAAGAATAACACGAGGCCAGTTAGCCCTTATCGGAGCGTTTTCTCCAATAGCATCCAGGTGTCTTATTAACCAATACAAACTTTATAAAGATTTTCGGTAAAGGTCAAGATGTGTCACCCTCCACCCCCCACCCCCACCCCTACATTTCTCGGTTCATTGTATTTTTCCGTTTTTGCCTTTCTTATGTATGTATGTGATGTATTTTAGGAACATTTTTAGCTAATAACCTTTTTGGAATACTAACCCTAGCCCTAACCCTATAAGACGGAAAAACGGAACGAACCACAACTGTGACAAATGGCGGTGTACTGCAGTACATAGTGGGGGGTAGGGTTAGGTTTAGGGCTAGGGTTAGGGATAGGGTTAGTATTCCAAAAAGGTTATTAGCTAAAAATGTTCCTAAAATACAGCTTTATGTATGGTAAGAAAGGCAAAAACGGAAAAATACAATTAACCGACAAATGCAGGGGGGGTGGCACATCTGTGTCTTTGTTTGTTGTTGTTTTTTGTTTGTTTGTTTGATTGATTTTGCTTACACATGGACAGTCAAGGGATGACCGAAGCGGATGAGTGACCAGGAACTCTAAACAAGACAAAAATGACACGAAAATCTCCTTTTGATTGTAAACCAATTTTGTTGGCGCCAAACCATCATAACCCAATAGCGCGTGCTATTTAATTATGCACTAGATGCAAGGCCTTTGCTCAAATGGCTTTTATCATTGGTTGACATCAGCCTGTAGTAGGGGCCAACAGTAACATGAGAGCTGTACAATAAATGATTTTCTACAGTCATGGAAAATCATGGTACAGTTTAGTCTCCTGTGGAAGACTATGACTCTCAAACGAGGGGGGACCCTTGCACCGGCTCTGGTGCTGCAGCCAAAGGGATGGGCCAAAAGTAACATGAGAGCTGTACAATAGATGATTTTCTACAGTCATGGAAAATCATGGTACAGTTTAGTCTCTTGTGGAAGACTATGACTCTCAAACGAGGGGGGACCCTTGCACCGGCTCTGGTGCTGCAGCCAAAGGGATGGGCTGGCCTTTTGGGGGGACCTTCCTCAGCGCCAGCTGTGTCCTCAAATCCCTTTAGGCCGAGAGAGTGGGGATGTACCCTGGGCAAGGCATCTCCGCTATCAACAAATTCTCGCCCAGCCCGCCAGAATAGTATCTACCCCCCTCTGCTATCTGGCAGTCATTGTCGGAAACGACAGACTAGCATAGAGATGCAAGGTATGTATTACCACATATAGCAAACTATCACTCTCCCATTACTGATTTAGAGCTCACAACAAAGAAGCTGTCGTGGAAAATTGTATTTATAATGAAAATAATCCCTGTTTCTCAATGTTCAGTCTTGTTGGCAGTCAAGACAGACGTTCTAAAAAAAAAGCTCATTTGTATTACAAATCTAGACATTATTCATAGGCAATGCGATGAGTTGTGTTCTGAATGATAATCCAACTTTCATAATGTTTTCCTTAACTGTTTTTGAAACGCCTCTATGTCCTGAATTACCAGTTATTTTAAATGTTTACAATCACTGCATTGTTTTTATTGGGTTTTTTGGCTGTTTTGGATTTGGTGGTTTCGCGTTTCTGATTTCAATTTTGTTTAATTAAATGTCATTCTTTATTTCGTTGTTTGATAAGAATATTACCCCCAAAAAAGCAATTGTTGTAACGCGCTTCCTCTGTTGTTTTATTCCCCACATGAAAACTAAATGATGTTACGAATGTTACGTTAATTTATTTTGCAGTGGTGTCAAATACAACACTGAGGGTTGATTTTCTGTCACGTTTGGATTTAAACCATTGCTGGGAAAGGCTTGCATTTCTCTTGTTTTCTGTCTCGTTGACTGATAGAAATGCATAGAAAATTCATCATCGGCTTCATCGTCGTCATCGTCATAACCCTCTACATCGTTTATCGTCGTCGTCGTCATCATCACCAACCGCCATTTCCATCATCATCATGGTTATGCAGCAAACTGAAAGTGTTTGTTTTTTGTTAATGTCGTTTTCTTTTATTGCACACACACAAAAAAACCTGTTACATGCTGTCCGTTAACCGTTAACTGTGCCCACAAACAAAATACGATGCTCCCAAATTTGTATTAATAAGGTCTACTTTGGTTGTCAAAAGTTTCATTGTTATGATATTTGTTTGTTGGCAATGCATGGACTGTCCAGGTGTGTGTTAATAAGGTCAACTTTGGTTATCAAAAGTTTCATTGTTATTATGCTTGTTGGCAATGCATGGACTGTCTAGATTTGTATTAATACGTTCTACTTTGGTTGTCAAAAGTTTCATTGTTGTGATATTTATTTCTTGGCAATGCATGGACTGTCCAGATTTGTATGAATTAGGTCTTCTTTGGTTGTCAAAAGTTTCATTGTTACGATATGTATTGGCAATGCATAGAATGTCCAGATTTGTATTAATAAAGTCTAATTTGGTTGTCAAAAGTTTCATTGTTATGATATTTAATTGTTGGAAATGCATGGAATGTCCAGATTTGTATTAATAAAGTCTAATTTGGTTGTCAAAAGTTTCATTGTTATGATATTTGTTTGTTGGCAATGCATGGACTGTCCAGATTTGTATTTGTAAAGTCTACTATGGTTGTCAAAAGTTTAGTTGTTACAATATGTGTTGGCAATGCATGGACTGTCCAGATTTTGTCCATATCAATAATAAGGACTACTATGTTTGTCAAAAGTTTCTTTTATTTTATTTGTTACGATTTTGTTGGCTATTTGTAGATATCAGCGACAATAGGCCGAGAGACTGACCAAGGGTGATTCTTTCTTCTTTTTAATGAACTGACCTTTTTTTGTAACCCTAATTTTTATAAATGGCCCATTAACAACATGTCTCTTGATCCATTTTTTAAAAACAATTCTTCCCGAAAATCAAGGGTATACGTTGATAAAAGTGCGCGCGCGCGCGCGCGCGCGTGTGTGTGTGTGTGTGTGTGTGTGTGTGTGCGTGTGCGCGCGCGCGCGCGCGTGTGTGTGTGTGCGTGCGTGCGTGCGTGTGGGCGCGTGTGTGTGTGTGTGTGTATGTGTATGTGTGTGTATGTGTGTTCCTCTATATAACATTAGTGTGTGTCTTGTGTTTATGTGTGCGCTCCACTCGTGCATGGATGGAATGGGCATGCCAAAGAAAGAGATAGTTAACATTTTACTTTATTTCCAAGTCATATCTGCTTCTTTTTTTCTGCCGTACACATATTTGTTATTGTTCCTTGATCCTTACGTCCATTTTTTTTAGTGCTATTGTCAAAGCATTCTTCAGACTAGAGAGGCGCAAGGGGCTGGGGGTGATGGGGTCAGGGATATTTTCAGAAGGGAAAATGCGTTGATTTTACGTTCGTTTCCTCCATCATTGCTCAAGCATGAGACGTGAACTGTTTCTTCCCGTTATAGTAACGGAACAAAAATAAATGTCCGAGATAATTATAATGCTAATTCGTCATCATTATTTTTAATCAGATCTGTCGTTGACTTGAGGTCACAATTCGCGTCGTTGCTATTTTTCGCTCTTTCCTCTACCAGGGCAGCGCAGCGGTACGCTGGTAACAATATGACTTTCATATCTCCGTGATGCCATGGGGAAAGGGCGGCAAAATATGAACGTGTGCTGTGATCATTTCTGTAGAGGAAGACGGGGTAAAAAGCGCATGGGCGGGTAAGAAGCCCACCCCAATTATCTCATGAAATAAAGAAAATTTCAGTCAAATTTGCTAGACATTAACGCTCGTCTCATGGGCAAAATGAGACTGAAATTTGCTTCATTTCATGAGATAATTGGGGTGGGCTTCTTACCCGCCCATGCGCTTTTTACCCCGTCTTCCCCTACCCTTTTGTTGTTGTTGGTGGTGGTGGTTTATTTATTTGTATGACGCTCTCTGCTGCATCAAAAGACTAACGGCGAGTCAATAGAGACAGTCTTTTATGTATGAATGAATTTTGGTGTTTTACGTCCTCTCGACCCGGGTACAGTCTTTTATGTATTTATCATTTATTTCGTTTTCACTCATTCCGCTTTCAGTATGACAACAGCTCTCATGCTTGAATTACATATTCAGTCTAAAAGGTAAACATGTTGTTTTCTGTTTGAATTAAAAGCGACATTAAAACGCTCACCTGATCTTAAAGATATCAAATTAATTCTTGTGGGAAAATTTGTGTTCGCTTTTTTTTATCCGTGGTCGTTTATACATTTTACTTTAATTTGAAAAGAAAAAAAAGCTCATTTCTTGTTGTTTTTATATTTATAATATATATAACGAATGATGTTGTTGATTACAAGTTATGGGGCTAACTGCGTTTTAAAAGACATTCGACTTGGTTTGTGTATCTTTTATGCCTTGTGGTTATTTTTGTTGTTGTTGTTGTTGTTTTTAATCCATTTTTACAGAACTGGTGCAAACTTACTATGTAAAGTTCCAAATAAGCACAAGGATATCATATTGGAATATGTTGATCGTAACTAGCGCCTGTTTAGTAAAGTCGTTTTCGTGTTTGGATCTTTTTTGCCATTCGACTGCGAACAGCCAGCCACATTATGGTGAGGATGCGTGTTAGAAATGTTTGTGCAAAACACTATACAAATATACAAATGTATATTGTAATACGAATTGATATGCAAAAACACATGCAATATTGTTGATTGCAAGCTGTGGGGCTAACGCGTTTAAAAATAGTTGGTTTATGTAATATCAATTCGCATTACATTGTAAGTACGAATGGTGATTGAAAAGCGCATTGAGTGCTTAGCAAGATTATGCGCTATATTATAAGCGTTATTAATAATTATTTATGTTATGTGGAGGGAAAGGAGAGGGCCGTTTCGTTGCTTTTGTGTTGTGGTTGTTGTTGTTGTTGTTGAATGATTAATAGTTTACTATATTTGTT
>CM065697.1:36694617-36704617 GCA_017654935.2 Phymorhynchus buccinoides
GGGGGGGGGAGTCTCGATTTTTGATGTGTAATATTAATTTGCACATCGCCATTTTTTCACAAATACCCTTTTCGTCGGCCTTTACTCCTTCCATTTCAGTCTCAGTGATGCGTTTTAACCCTTTCGCCGCCAGCCATTTGTCATCCAAAATGTTCTCTCAAACTTAACCTAGGTAAAGAAAAGTTGGTTTATGCAGTACTGTGAATCCCCCCAAATGACATGCATCAAATAAACCCTTTCCTTATCTCCCACAATTAACAACATAAGGATATTGGATAACTGATCCAACTTTCAAGCCTTTTAGTAGCGTGGGTGTTAAATCAGTGTGGTGCTAAAATGCGACATTGGCGGTGAAAGGGTTAAAGTCAGTGTTTGGCTATGCATTTTTTTGCTATGCTTGAGACACTCGGTATTGGAAATGATGTCATAGAAATTGATATACTGTGATTTTGCAGGGTGCCTGTTTGTACCCATAGACCAAGTTGGTTTGAATTCTTCTCATGGTGTTTTCGTTCGAATTTGTGTCGTTTGAACTGCATGTTTAGTATAGTTTTGTTAAGCGCCATGAGTAGTTCGTCTAGAATGTGCGCTCTATGAATGTCTTTATTATTATTATTATTATTATTATCATTATCATTATTATTATTATTATTATTATTATTATTATTATTATTATTATTATTATTATATTATTATTATTATTATTATTATTATTATTATTATTATTATTATTATTATTATTATTATTATTATTATTCATGTGCATTTCTCTTTGTGTGTGCCTGTGCATGCGTGTTCGCACTACCTTGTTAATGTGCGCGCGCGCATGTGTGTCTGTGTATGTCTGTGTATGTCTGTGTGTGTGCGCGCGTGTGCATGCGTGCGAGCGTGCGTGCGTGCGTGCGTATGTGTGTGTCTGTGTGCGTGCGTGTGTGTGTGCGTGCGTGCGTGCGTGCGTGCGTGTGTGTGTGTGCGTGCGTGCGTGCGTGTGTGTGTGTGTGTGTGCGTGTACTTCTGTTTGCGTGTATACGCGCGTGTGTATATGTAAGAAACCCTTTCCTAAGTTTTCTTCGAATTTTCAGCTGTCTGCAGTTCACGTTGTTACTGCATTTGTATATCAATGACCCTGTTTGTTGTATTTTAAGCCAGTTTAGGGGGCGTTTTAGGTCCGGAATGTTTGTTCACTTTGGCTTATGAGGCGCACCAGTTTCGGCAGTAAGCTTTAATTAGACGTGATTATAGTTCTTGACCCCATACACACAAGTATATATTTATTATAATATGGGACAATATCGCTAGGGTGTGTGTATGGGACAATATCGCTAGGGTGTGTGTGTGGGACAATATCGCTAGGGTGTGTGTGTGTGGGACAATATCGCTAGGGTGTGTGTATGGGACAATATCGCTAGGGTGTGTGTATGGGACAATATCGCTAGGGTGTGTGTGTGCTAGGGTGTGTGTACAATATCGCTAGGGTGTGTGTGTGGGACAATATCGCTAGGGTGTGTGTGCCTGCACACGTGTGGTTGCGCCAACGCACGTGTGGTGCACGTGTACACCAACACGCGCGCACACAGACACACACATGCGCGCGCGCACACATGCGCGCGCGCACATACGCGCGCATGCACACACACATATTCACTCACTCACATATCACTCACTGTAATTTCACCCTAAAACAATTTGTCAGACATTCACCTTTGAAGTTTGTCAAGAAATCTGTAAGCATATCTCTTCAAAGTGTGTGTGTGTGTGTGTGTGTGTGTGTGTGTGTGTGTGTGTGTGTGTGTGTGTGTGTGTGTGTGTGTGTGTGTGTGTGTGTGTGTGTGTGTGCGTGCGTGCGCGCGTGTGCGTGCGTGTGCGTGTGTGTGTGTGTGTGCCAGAGTGCATGTTGTACACCATAGCGCGCACACACACGATCGCAAGCGTACATGGGTTTTTTCATGTTCGCGTGTGTATGGGTTTCAAATCGCCTATTTTCTTTACAACACTGAAGATCAATATTAATGAGCTGATGGTTTAGCAACACCCAACGCAAAATTTTGATGCGTTGCTGTTGTTTTAAAAAATGTTTTGTTATTTTTTTTAAATGTTTTTTTCATTTATCACGAATTATGATCAACAACTTAGACTACCTTTTCAGTGAATGTGAATTATCGGCATTGAACGTATCAAATAATGTAACCGAGAGCAGTCCTCACAATTCAATTTGCAAAATGTTAGCCTATATTGTTGTCCGAGATTACTGCCCGATTTTCTTATACATTTTTCTCTCTGAGAACGCAAACACGTGCGATCACAAACAATTCCACACATTGTTAATTGTTTGACCCCTGGAGGGCATAGGGGGGGGGGGGGGGGTATGTGTGAACAGAGAACAAAAAAAAAGGTGGGTTGCATGGGCAAACACATAAAAACATAAAAGCATAAGCACAAAAAATCACCAGAGTGAAAGCACAAAACATCATGTTGTTCTTTTTTGTTTTTCCTTTCTTGGCTCAGTTCTTTGTATGTTTTTCAACTTTTTGTTTTATCCAATATGACTGTGGGAGGGGGGAGGGGGGGGGGGGGGTATTTTGTGTTGTTGTTTTTTTTTATTAACATTTGTGACTATTTTTGACTCACGAATCTTTCTATTTTCTGATCATATTTGTATGAGAATATTCGCTTCTAAGTGGTAATGGACAGCGCAGACTGTCAGTGGTTTCGGACCGGAACAAAAACAACAGCGTTTGCCAGTTACTGGTTCAGTTTTGAATCGTGAATAACAGTTTATATACAATGGTTACTCTATTGTTTTGTATTTATTTTTGCATATTTTGCGTTTGTTTCGCGGGGGTCGCTAGAGGGCGTGATTGTTTGGATACGTTTCAACCAGTCTTTTTTCTTTGTTTATTCATTTATTCGTTTGGTTGTTCGGGTTGGTTTTTTTTAAGACTTTTTGAGCTTAACAGCTTCAAGCACCTTTGTATGATATTGTCAATGTTGATATTGCAACGTGAACGTACGTTGATTTGATTTTAAATAATGGCCATGTTCATGACACCACAAAAATAGAATGCGTTTAAAGGCACGGCAAGAGTATAAAAGAGGGGAAGCGCTGAGCGCGCGCCTTTCAATTAATTTCTGATCGCTTCTCGGCCTTTTGGCTAAGACAGTGATTCAGGAACATACATTTTTGTTTATACCCTGGTTGGTTTGTTCAGCCCGTCGTGCATGGCGAAAGCCGATACGCGACGTTAAACTGAACTTCCATCCAGCGCGCGCCGCATTTGAATCACAGCTGGCGAGAGAGACGGTTCGCCCTTCTTTGTTCCCTGTCGTGCGAGCCACCGCGAGGCAGAGCTTTTCTGGCGAGAAAGACCCGATCCCTGGGATCGGTTGTTTTCCCTTTAACAAAGGTGTACAGTGATACGGATGCCCTTCACTCAAATGGCTTTTATCACTGGTTGACATTAGCCTGTAGAAAGGGCCAATAGTAAATGAGAGCTGTACTAATAAAGTGGTAAGACGTTCGCCTCTAACGCGAACTTTACGAGTTCGTTTCCCAGCATGGGCACAATGTTTTGTTTGTTCTTCTTTTGTCATGCATAGCGAGTGAGCCTTGAAGGCTTTGCCTTTCTTGTTTTTTTTTATTATTATAAAACTATAAAGTTCCCGTATGAGGAGTGTGATTCTGCGAGCGAATGCTAAAATGCTGAGGTGTAGAGTGGCACAGTGGTAACGCGTTCGCTTCGTGTCAAGTAAACCCGAGTTCGAACCTGGGTACAGGGGATTTTTCCTCTCACTTTGCACTAGGCCTTACGGTCTGAATGTTGAGTCTTTCGGATGAGACGATAAACCGAGGCCCCGTGTGCGAAAAAAGTTGTCATTTGGTCTAAATTTACCCCCCCCCCCCCCCCCCCCCCCCCCCCCCCTTTCTCATCTATCGCACAAAAATTCGCATGCAAAAAAAAAAATGGGTGGCGCGCCTCTGGCTGCGACGCGCTCTCCAGGTGGGAGCAACCCGAATTTCACAGAGATGCCTCTGTGACTATAAAGTACCTAATACCTAATACCTAAACGATATTCTGCAGTATTGGAATTTCATGCTACAGCTTAGTCTCTCGTGGAAGACTATGACTCTCTAACGAGGGAGGGGGGGGGGGGGCTTGCACCGGCTTTGGTGCTGCAGCCAAAGGGATTGGTTGGCCTTTGGGGGGACCTTCCCCCAACTGCCAACTCTCGTCCTCAAATCCCTTTGGCCCAGAGAGAGTGGGGATGTACCCTGGGCGAGGCATCTCCACAATAAAACGAATTCTCGCCCAGCCCGCCAGAATAGTATCTGCTATCTGGCAGTCATTGTCGGAAACTACAGACAGGCAAGAAACAACATCAACAGTGAGACGGGGGTGGTGCCTCTGTGTGATTCTCCCAACATCTGCTTTTATTCTTAGAACACAAGGATTTGGTTTTTGTTGGTGGTTTTTTTTGCTGGATTTCTGTTTGTTTTGTTGTTTTGTTTTTTATTGCTCCATTTATAAAATTTGATCTGTTTATTTCTTTTTTGGCGTCTGGATGTTAATCGCTGAAAGTCAGCATAATAATTATCAATTTCCTCCAATTTTCTCTGTTTTTTTTTGTTTGTTTCTTTCTTTTTCTATTATACTCCACCATGTCACAATAATATCTGCATTGTTAAATATTCGGGACTTTCCTGGTGTTGCACTGCCCCCGGGCATTGCCTCCAGGATCGTTCCCACCATCTTTATGTCTACTAATGTCCTCCCATATGCGTCTGTTTCAGACCGGAGGACGTTAAACAGATTTTTTTTTTCTGATTTGATTCTGGCTTGCTTTAGGCAAAGACTTATTGGTTGATCTGTGGAATGAGTATTTCTTGGGTTGGTTTTTTTCTGTGTGTTTTTTGGGCTTTGATGATTTCACACATTGTTTTCGTAGGGGTGGGGGAGGAGAGAATGGGTAAGGATAGCCGTCATAGACAATGCACATGTTGATAAGATTCTTGAAATCGCAGAGAAAAACTCAGGATTGAAATTTTTTTTTCTTCTTCTTTCATTTCTGCCAAAATTGAACGAAAGAAATAAAAGCAAGAAGAAAAAATGCGGGACTTTCCTGGTGTTGCACTGCCCCCGGGCATTGCCTCCAGGATCGTTCACACCATCTTTATATCTACTAATGTCCTCCCATATGTGTCTGTTTCAGACCGGAGGACGTTAAACAGATTTTTTTTTCTGATTTGATTCTGGCTTGCTTTAGGCAAAGACTTATTGGTTGATCTGTGGAATGAGTATTTCTTGGGTTGGTTGTGTTTTTTGGCTTTGATGATTTCACACATTGTTTTCGTAGGGGTGGGGGAGGAGAGAATGGGTAAGGATAGCCGTCATAGACAATGCACATGTTGATAAGATTCTTGAAATCGCAGAGAAAAACCTCAGGATTGAATTTTTTTTTTCTTCTTCTTTCATTTCTGCCAAAATTGCACGAAAGAAATAAAAGCAAGAAGAAAAAGGAGCAGAAGAAGGGAAAAAATGGTAATAATATCTCTTGATGTTGTTCGAATTAAAATAAGTATAAAGCTTAGCTTTTTCTGCCCTCCCTAAACCGCACGTTTGCTCAGTTTAACAATGCTAATGATCACAGTCATCATTATTCCGCATACTGTTTGTTTATTGACTTGTGCGTGTGTTTAGTTGGGTTTTTTGTTTTGAATCGATCACAAATATATTATCACTTTAATGGTGTTGTTCTGTTTTCATTTTTTTTCTCTTTGTTTGAAGGAAAATGTCCATTGCGAAAACCGTTGCTATGTGTCGTGCTAAACTGAAATATACTCAAATAACATAATGCCTCCGTTTTGTCCTGACTCGGTTAGAAAATTGTCCAGATCCTCTGGATATAATGTTTGCTTACAATGGCCGTAAAGTTTTGTCGGAGCTCCGAGGGATAATGTCTACTATTAATCATTTGTCAGCGATATAATAAACATGTAGCAACAAACTTCTGAGAGTGTATCAAAGTGTATGCATTTATGGGTGGGTGTTTGTTTTTTAAAGCGATAGTAACACATTTTTAACTCTGTCTAAGAAAAAGAAAAAAAATATTAGTTTGAAATGTGGTGTTTATCCTAATTTGTCGGACACAGCTTGGTGGCAATGATAATTGTATTATCCTAACAGGTGGAGAGGGTTTATACTCTGTGTGTGTGTGTGTGTGTGTGTGTGTGTGTGTGTGTGTGTGTGTGTGTGTGTGTGTGTGTGTGTGTGTGTTTGTGCGTGTATGTCTGTGTGTGTGTGTGTGCGTGTGTGTGCGTGTGTGTGTGTGTGTGTGTGTGTGTGTGTGTGTGTGTGTGTGTGTGTGTGTGTGTGTGTGTGTGTGTGTGTGTGTGTGTGTGTGTGTGTGTGTGTGTGTGTGTGTGTGTGTGTGTGTGTGTGTGTGTGTGTCTGCGTGTGTGTGTGTCTGTGTGTCTGCGTCTGTGTCTGTGTCTCTGTGTGTCTGCGTCTGTGCGTTTTTGTGCGTGTTATCTTAATTTACAATTCTCTCCGATGTGTTGAATGCGCTCATTTGTTATTGATTTTTTTATTTTATTTTACATCAATCCGTTTGTCTTATCTATCAGTTTCAGAGGCAAATAACGTATGCAGCAAAGGCAAACTATAAATAAGCAGACTCGCAGAGGCTGCGCTATCATAGATAACATAACATTGCAAATGCTCAATATTTCCTTTTGTTTGCTTGCTTCCTTCAGGATTATGTTGTTGTTGGATGGGTTTTTTGGTGGGTTTTTTGGTTGGTTGGCGTGGTGGGTTTTTTTGTCTTTCAACATGTCCTAAGCAATCAAGGAGTACTTTGCTCTCTGTATCCTCAGTTTAACCCTTTCGCCGCCAGCCGGTTTTTTTCAGCCAAACAATGCCATTAAGCTTAACTGGGTAGAGAAAATAAAATATATACAACAGCGTAAATTCCTCTGTGACATAACATGAAGCCTATCTTTACCTCCCAGAATTAAGAAAAGATGGTCTTTGGATAACAGGTCCCTGATTTGATGCCTTTTAGTGACATGGGTGTTAAACCACTGTGGTGCTAAAATGCGACGTTGGCGGTGAAAGGGTTAAGTCAAACATTAATTTGCTCAAGCGCTCCACATTGTTGATTCTAGTTTATTTTTTTGGGAGTTTGGGGGGGGGGGGGGGGGGGGGGTGGTCTTTAATTTTCTTCTTCTTTTTTTTTTTAGATCGCTATGTCTGCGTTTCATTTTTTTTATGCATAGGGGAAGACGGGGTAAAAAGCGCATGGGCGGGTAAGAAGCCCACCCCAATTATCTCATGAAATGAAGCAAATTTCAGTCTCATTTTGCCCATGAGACGAGCGTTAATGTCTAGCATTCGTCTCATGGGCAAATTTGACTGAAATTTTTCTTTATTTCATGAGATAATTGGGGTGGGCTTCTTACCCCGCCCATGCGCTTTTTACCCCGTCTTCCCCTATACAATGCGTGCCAATTGTTAGTTTTAGCTCACGTTTACGAACCGTTTTGTATATGCAGAGGACAAAGTAAAGGAGAGGAGTTGGGGTTTTTAAGTAATCGATTGTCGTCTTTTGTTTTTTCTTTTTTCTTGGCTTTTTTTTTGATCTTTCTTTTGTTGAAAGCTATGATTCTTTTTTTGTTCTTTTTTTCTATCTTGTTGGAAGGCAAAAGTTAGCGGAGGCAATCGTTTTGCTTTGATCTTTCCCATTGAAAGGGCCTATGAAAGCTATGAGCCTCGAAGTATCTATAGGCCTGCTGGATTAAGAAGCGCTTCTAAGGGGCAAATATCCGCATAAATTATTATTATTATTATTTTATTATTCCGCACAAATATTATTATTATTATTTTATTATCATTTATTATTATCAGCATCATCATCGCTGTTGCTGCTATTGTTGTTCTTGTCGTCGTCATGATTTTCACCATTATTATTATTAGTTGGGGTTTTCTGGGGTGTGTGTGTTTTTTAAGATTTCACATCATCGTTTTCTTGATTGACTATTATGATTTTGAATGCTTAAAGATTACGTAATTTCGATGACAGGCCAAAGAATGTTTTAAATCTTTATACATCATCTACCCGCTCGCTCCCATTACTGAAGGTTGGGTTTTTTTCGTATGTGGGTTTTTTTGCGTGGGGTTTTTGCGTGGGGTTTTTTGCGTGGGGGGGGCTTTTTGGGTGGGGGTTTTGGGTGGGGTTTTTAAGCTTGGGGTTTTTGCGTGGGGTTTTGGTCGTGGGTTTTTTGCGTATGGGGTTTTTTGCGTGGGGTTTTTCACAAAAAGTTAAGGAACGTGGGTTCGCTCCTGTTTTGGGGTGGGGCCAAATTTTTTTTTTTGTTCAGGGGGGGGGGCGATTTTGTGTCTGTGTCAGTGACGTATCTTTGACCTTTGATAAAATAAGACTTTTGACCTTTTTGTCTATTGGTATTTTGTGTCGATATAATAATTACTTCTCACTTTACTGAACACAAGTATGGGAGGCTTGTTTTGTGGGGGTTTTTGGAACCGTTATAGAACAAGTAGCATTTAATTTCAAAGTATTATGATTGATTTTTTTGATTTTTTTTGGCAGAAATGTGTCTGATGTTGATGTTATTAAATGTATTTTACGAACGAGATATATATTTTTAGCACACTGAACGGATTCCATTATTTTAATAAAAAAATGGGTTGATTTGTTTTGTGTATTTTTATGTGGGGTTTTTTCTGATTTGGGTTAGGCCAAGGGTTTTATTTTGTTTTGTTCTTACTTTTTGCCTTTCTTCTTTATTTATTTTTTTTTGACTGTTTGCAATTTTATGGGGGTTTTAATGGTCTGGGGGGCCTTTTCACCACAAACACCCTTGTATCATTTTTGTTACAAGCTATAGACATTTTATTTCAATCGCGTTCACGTTTTGCTGCATAGAATTTTTCTTTCTTTTTTTTTGACTGTTTGCAATTTTTTTATATTTTCTTTGGTGTGTGTGTGGGGGGTTGTTTTTTTGTTACAAGCTATAGACATTATATTTAAATCGCGTCCACGTTTTTGCTGCATAGAATTTGTCTTTGATATAAATACCTTGTACAGATGCCAGTTTTGACTCCGTAGTTTGACTTCTATTTCACAAGCAGTCCATTTTGAACTATGACGTTATATTTTCTTTTTCGATATCGTTTAATCAACTATAATCTTCATTTTCACCGAGTAGAGGAGTCCATGTTTGTTTGGGGGGAACGGGGGGGGGGTTGATTTGTTTTGTGTATTTTTATGTGGGTGTTTTCGGGGGGTTAGGCCAAGGTTGTAAACCCGTCCTTTCTTCTTCATTATTTTATATATAAATATAAAATATAAAATAAATCTTAACAACCTCTCCACTGTTTATTTTTCTTCTTTCCTTCTTTCTTTCCTTTTTTCGTTTCCTTCCCTTTTCTTCTTTCGCGTCTGGTGTGGGGTTTTTTTTCCAAATCAACCTTACTCCCCTTCCTTCTTTGTCATATGTATTTTTCTTTTCTTTCTTTCTTTCTTTTCTTTCTTTCCTTATTTTCTTGTTTTTGCTTCCTTCGTTCTTTCTTTTTTGCTGCATCTTTCTTTCTTTTTTTCTTTCTCTCGTATTTTCCTTCTTCTTTCCTGTTGGTTTTTTGGTTTCTCCTTTCCTTCTTTCTTTCCTTCCTTTGTTCCGTTTTTTCTCTCTTTTTTCTTTCCTTTCTTTCCTTCCTTCCTCCCTTTCTATACTTTCTTTCTTTCTTCTTGTCTTCCTTCCCATTTTCCTTCCTTTCTTCGTCTTTCTCTTCTTTCCTGTCTTACTATTTTCTTTCTTTTTTTCATGTATCCCTTCCTTCCTTCCTTCCTTCCTTCCTTCCTTCCTTCCTTCCTTCCTTCCTTCCTTCCTTCCTTCCTTCCTTCCTTCCCCTTTTACTTCTCTTTCTTCTTTCCTTCCTACCTTTCCTTCAATCCTTTCTTTCTTTCATCCATTCTTCCTTCCTCC